>VWZO01015814.1:116506-133562 GCA_013396975.1 Bucco capensis | reverse complement strand
AGGCTGAGACATTCCCTACAGCCTGCTACCTGGACCATCTCATCCCTCATTGAGGGCTCTGTCTGGGTTGCCACTTCCAGACGAGTTAAAGCTTTTTTCCTAGTAATAACCATTGCTAGGTATTAACAAGGGAAGTGCCAACCACTCGTGTAGCTCACCTATAAAACCTTAAAAGGGGAGAGCACCCTCCCTTCATGTCCTGCTTTCACGAACTGCTTCACAAACTGCTCCATACCTGTTTGCTCAGTTCCTGTTCGCTCATGCTCTCTAAGCCTGGTTAATATGGGAGAGCCACCCAGCTGACTTCACTTGAGCAGCCTTAAAAGCCTCTCCAATCTCTCAACTCTGCCCCTGCCAGAGCCCGGACAGGGGGTTCTGTGGGTTCGTGCCAGAAAGCTGTGGGTGCCTGAGGGTCCAGTCAGACCGGTCTCAGAACATGTGATATGCAGCCCTTGAGTCTAGGACCCTTCTGGGCACTTTACAGTGGCTTAAGCTTACCTTCCTCACAGGGGAAGCTGGGAGCTCATTGATAATGTTGGTATTGCTGAGAATTAACATATTTTAGAACTTCTCAATACGGCAAAGCCAAAGGCATTAGCCATTGTAACAGCAGATTCCCAGGAAAGAGTCATGTCGTTAGCCATGACAACACAAAACTCACCTGTAACAGATGGTTGATGTACATTTGTCAAAATCTGTGACAAGGAAAATTGTATTGTGGTGGCACTGGGTCCACTGGTACTGTAGAAATCAATAGGCCTCACTTTCTGCCTGGCTGATGGGAGTAGCATAAGAACCAGCAGAGCAGAACTGCCACTTATTTGCTTTGTCCTAGCATTTTCTTCACTTTTAACTACACTGATGGAATTTAATTAATCTTAAAGACTTGTTATCTTTGCATCTCTTGTGCCACTAGTTCCAAAAGTCTGTGTAAATCTGAAAATGTTATTCCAGATTTTGAGGAAAGTCCTCTTAAAAATCAAACCAGGTCAGACCAGAAAGGCCTACAGGACCTCATCTTTGCTTTATCCTTAAAACCCAAGATTTTTGTGGTGGTCAAGAAATACCTACATTAATAATTTTCTTTCTCTCTAGCCTATTTTGCCTTCCCCATTGGAAGACTCTCCAGTCTGGATAGCTGTGAATGAAGATGGTATCAGTATACTGGATTATAACACTATGGTATGGTGAGGAGCACTGTATAAGAAAAATAACTTACCTCCCACAGAAAGACATTTCCCAGAGTCTACTTAGTCACTAAAAGTTTGTCTTTAACTTCAAATGGATCCAGAAGTTAATTTGTAGAAGTTAGAGATGAAGGAAGTCAGCGTGATGTTTGAATGTTACATAAACAAGGCAAAAAAACAGCTACAGTGTGAGGGAGGGGTTCACAAAACAGTTAACTGCCTGTGATGGGCACCAAACATGTTCATACATCTTGCAAAATCTCAGTGGTGTGTGTTTTGCTACCACCATCTGGGATATAACAAAGGTTGGACTATTGCTCTGAAGCAGTGAGTTGTTAAGCAAGCTAGGAGAAAACTAGAGCTGTCTCTGCCAGCTGTTACTTATGGAGTCAATTACCTATATCGTCTATTATTGCTGGAGATCTGGTGTTCTTGCAGTAAGCAACAAATTTATTAGTTTAAGGTGGCTGGGTTTTTTGGGTTTTTTTTACAGAACTATGACTCTTTCTAACTCTCTCTTGTCTCCAGCACTTGAAGGTCTCTTACTCATACTCCTCTCTGCTGACCTTTGGAGGCTGTCGAGATGACTTCATGATTGTAGTTGGTCAAATGAAAGAAAGGGGTTCTGGAAAAAACAGCACTGAAAAACTCCTCTTCAGAATGGCAATTCAAAAGGTAATTATAAAATGAACAGTGAGTTTCTTTTCAACTGGCAGCATCACAGCTGGGCATTTTGTACAAGCCCTGGGGAGCAGTACTCATGGCTGCTGCACTAGTTATATACATTCAATAAATCCCTTATAAGCTGTAACCTTTAATCAAGAGATTTATTTTACCTAACTCTTAAGGGCAGACCTTCACTTCAAACCCAAACAATTTCATGCGAGAAAGCCATTTGCAAAAGTTACGCAGTCAACAGATTCTAAAAATCAAAGGGCACTCTTACCTCCAATTGACGTGCAGTTAATAATTTCCTTTTTTCCCTAGATCGTTGAAGCAACACTCCTTATTGCCAGCTATATTAACTACTGTTCAACACCTTCACTCCTATCTTCTACACAGCCCTCCCGAAGCAAAACACCTCCTAACAAGCTCTGGGAGACTGAAAGTCGGTGCTTTTTTCCTTCGATGCCCCGAAGCACTAAGGGGCCCACTCTGCTTTGAGGGCTTGTTCCAAATGACTTTGGGGGTTTGGGGTGTTTTTTTGTTTAGGTTTGGTGGTTTGACTTGGTTTTTGCACTGCTCTGTACTGAATTGCAGGCTGGTATGATTTTGCTGGTTTACACCCCTTACTTTAATGCAGGCTGATTCTTTTTTCATAACAACAGACAAAGTTCCTTAGTGTAGGTTGAGGCAGTGTCCTTTCCCTTTAAAATGTTGATGTGGGTGTCTGTGCAGGAGTTTGTTTTCCATGCCACACTCCACCCAAAATACCATACCTCAGGTCATTTGTCTGCACAGCACTCCAGTCACATTACATCTACTCTATTTCCTTGCACCCATTCTTTTTTCCATCTCCTCATCTTACTGCTTTGCTTACAAGCATGTATGTTTTCTTTTGATCCCTCCTGTTTTTCAGCTTTGCACTTGCCTTTAGGTCACTGCACACTGTCTGGAATCTCAGTCCAGCTCTTAAAACTCCCAATGAACTCTTTTTCCTCCTCATAGTCCCTTTCAGTTATTATCATCTTTTCCCAATAATCTTCTGTTTGCATTAATCCCTAATTTGCTCATTTTTTACATGAATTAGACTGCAGCCTCTGAAAGGCAGACTTGAGTGGTACATAGGCTTGAGTCTAACTGCAGGAGGCTGAGCACATAGACCTATTACAAGGAAAAACAGGTGGTAATGGATACTATGGCATGAACCCTGTACAAGGATGTTGAATACTGCCTGTATTAGGAGCTGCATATCACTGCACTATAATCTAGATATACACTGAAAAGGCTATTACTAGAATGTAAAGATTAACATGACATAGTCTGATCAGGTAATTCAGACGTAACTTCAGCTCTGTGCTCTTGTGGTGAATAGCTATCAGATTTACCAGTGTTCAATGTTGCCACTCCCAGAACAATGATTTAGTCCTTTTACAGAGACTGTAATATCTTTATGCAACTGCTTAACAGAACCAAGAGAACAATTTCATTTTCCCTAGAGCTATAATGACTCCTCCCTGAAACTGATGCTATAATTGAACAACAAACTTTCCAAGTCCTTGCTCCAGATGTGAAAGAAGGAAGACACTGTTTCATCAAGAATCATATCATAGAATGGCCCAGATTGGAAGGGACCTTAGAGATCATCTAGTTCCAACCCCCACTGCCATGGGCAGGGACACCACACAGCAGACCAGGTTATCCAGGGCCACATCCAGCCTGGCCTTGAACACTGCCAGGGATGGGACATCCACAGCCTCTCTGGGCAACCTGTTCCAGTGCCTAACCACCCTCCAGGTAAAGAACTTCCTTCTAATCTCCAATCTAATTTTCCCCTCCTTCAGCTTATAACCATTCCCCCTTGTCATAATACAACCTGACCAGCTGAAAAGTCTCTCCCCTTCTATCTTATAGCCATCTTTCAGTATCTAAAGGGGGATTATGAGATCCCCTCACAGCCTTCTTTTTTCCAAGCTGAACAACCTCAACTCCTTCAGCCTGTCCTCATAGGGGAGGTGCTCTAGTCCTTTAATCATCTTTGTGGCTCTCCTCTGGACTCGTTCTAACAGGTCCACATCTTTTTTATGCTGAGGACCCCAGAACTGGATGCAGTACTCAGGTGGGGCCTCAAGAGGGCAGAATTACCTCCCTAGACCTGCTGGTCACGCCTCTCCTGATGCAGCCCAGGATGTGGTTGGTTTCTGGGCTCATATCCAGCTTTTCATCTGTCATGACCCTCAAGTCCTTTGCATGGATTTAGACAGGAGATGAATTAAACTGACAAAAATAATTCTGATACAAATCAGAAATAGGGAGTATAGAGTAAGAGTTCAGCGGTACTCAGGACTGCTTTCAACTTTAAATGAAGATGGAAAACTAGTGTCTTTGCGTGTTGAGGATCAGAAAGACTGGGACTGGAACAGTGCCAGATGATGCTCTATCTCCTACAGGACTGATCAGCATTTTGGAAGTTGACGCTGTTCCATGCAAAAGATGAAGATTAGACCCCTGCTGCAGGGCTGAATGTATCACATGCTCCATCAGACAAGCACTTTCAAAGACTCTTATCTGTTAATCACTGCTGTAGATGTTTCAGGATGTGTTTGAAACTGCACAGAATCTCAAAGGAAGAGAAGGCAGGCTACTTCTGTACTACTTCTGTCTTTCAGCAACTGGAACAGATCTTCCTAAATCAGCTCTGCCATTCTGACTTGACAGGAGCTGCTCCTCTAACTCCTACTTCCTTCATGCTACTACAACAAGGAGGAAGTAGATAGAAAATGTGTGCTCAAGTATTGTTTTTCTGACTTCCTATAGAATGTTGGGGTTTTTAAAACCTGTCTCAAAAGGATGTTTGAGAAGGTTAATGGATTTTAAACAAATAAAAAAGTAGCAATTCTTGGAAAAAATAGATCTACCTTGATAAGCATTCTAAAAAAGCTAAGGAAGAATAACTGCACTTTCAAAAGTATCATGTGCAACTTCAAAAGAATTATGCCTTCAGGGGTAACTTTCTCAAATTAAAACAGAATTGGAAAGAATTCAGCAACAGCAAACCAAAGCTATTTGCCAATGAACAAACCAACCATACCACTGTTTTTACTCCTTAGTATCTGCCACCATCCTTGAAACATCCAACTAATGCACACAGTGGAGCTGACAGTTCAAGAAGCTTCATGCTTATGGTGGATGAAAAGTCACAAATTAAAAAGATGATGATGGGACAGCCAAAAATATTTCTAAGCAATCCCTTAACAGCATCTTTGTAACAAAAAAAATCCCACCCCAAACCACCGTGGGGTGGGTTGTGGAAACAATATGGCAAATATAAGATGGGAAAGGATGAACACAGACATGATCTGTGCATACTGTAATGTACCCACTTGTTATGAATTTAAGGACCATCCTTTTAAGTTATGGAAAAGGGTAGAAGCTTTCTGAGCCAAAAACAATTTTGAGAAAGTAGTAATTTTTTTGCCTTAGATACTTTTCAGTAACTGTATATCCTGATAGAGTGGTCAGTGGTAATTTAATTCCTCTCTCTCACACACAGTGATCTTAGTATAGCTACATCAGTTTGAATACTGAAAGCATTATTCCTCTTCACTCAATTACCTGTGCCTAACAATTCCTCCTGTATCTAAAGGTCTTTTTGGCAGCCTGTTTCTTCAATCCCACCCATAAATCTGCTTCTGAATAAGCCAAACTGTCATCAGTGCTGGGGATGTTCAAGGCATAATCTCCAATTCTCACAGTTCAGAGGCTGTACTTACCTCACAGTGCTAACACTCATGTCCTTAGAGTCTTGCACCAGAGAAAACAGGAAACAGAGACATTGAATAAGCAAGAGCTGTCCTGAAGTTCATTAGTTTCTGCTGTAACTGCACTTTAATTTAAAGAAGCATAGCATATAGAGTTTTTCCTTATTTCTTAAAAATATTCAATACTTGAGTATTTCAGGGACCACCCCACTCTGATGGATGCACATGTATGTCCTATTTATAGCTTCAAACTTCAACCAACCAACTCTCTGTAGGTATCTATTTTGTATGGTTCTTTGATAGAGAAAACATTTTTGTTTAAATCAATGCTTCTGGCAATGACTATTGCTGCAGCATAGAATGAGATGACAAAAGCCTTTGTTTTCCTAACTGCTGTGTGTATGTAAAAGGCTGTCTGGGAGATACTGTGAGATTTCTGTTTGTTCTTAATAAAATGCAGTTATCATGAATTAAGCTGTATTATTCTCAGAATGAAAGAAACTATTTTAAAAGCCAAAATAGCCTCAATGTAAACAAAAATAGACAAAGATTGTGTTTGGTATCCAGGTACATGCCTGGTGCAAACCCGCCCTAGCCTTGTGTCTTGCTGCTGGTCTTCTGTCTGATATAGTGGATAAGTAAAGTGCAGTCCCATGGACACATGATGTTCACTCCTTCAGAAGGTGGCTAAAACAGTCTTCCGGACTTGCAGCTGTGACACTGCTACTTGGTCATTTCTTCAGTGCACATTCTTAGGACTTTATGGGATTTTTTACAGCATAGTCAACACTCCCAGCTCATTCTTAAGCCTAAGACTGTCCACTCTATCGAGATGTGATTATTTCCTGACATGTTCTCCCCATGGCTTAGCAAATCTTCCTGCTGCTATAGTGCTCCTCAAGGGCTTTGACCATTTCTTTTCCCCATGAAGAAACGCATCCTAGCCCAACCAGGCCCCAAGCCATAGACAACCTCACATGATTCTTTGTCAAGGGACCTCTGCTGTAGTCACACAGTGACACTCCCAGGGCCTGCTGCCATTGTTAATAGCCGATTTCTGCCCCAGCACCCAGCTTTCCCAGTTCTGCCTGGACTTGCAACCACATACAGTTTCACTAACTTCAGAGAGACCTACCAACTTAAATTAGGGCAGCACTGGAAATAAAAAAAAAAAAAAGTTCAACTCCAACATTTGCAGTATCTATAAGAAATAAAACCATAGAAATAACAAAGAAACCTAAACAATGTTACCCCAAAGCCAGTGGCACATCCCCAAACTGTTGCCTTTCACTTGGACAATGAGAATACTTCTTGTGACAGGAGCTAACCTGTGTCTTTCAAACTTCATGGCACAGTGAAAAAAAAAAAAAAAGGCAAAAATCACCTTATTTCTACCATATTGCATGATGGTATGTTGCCACATTTTAATTAGAAATCATGCAGACAAGCACAGTACAGCACTGTATGCAAAGTGAGCATAACTCCAAGGCTCCTGCCAACTTGGTGGTTTAGTTCTTATTTTAACATTTCAGTTGTTTCAGGAATATTACTAAGGAGTCATGGGAAAAAAAGAGTAAAACATCAGTTAAATATTACAGTAACTTCGAACTCATCAAAATAAACAACCTGAAGTTACTCCCAAGAGCACAGATCAATAAAACTTCATTGACAGTCCTTACCACCATTTTCAACAACATAATTTCCTCATGTTCTCAGAGCAACTGATGTGGCTCTTTTAATGCCACATCTTTTCCATGTCCTGTGTCACCATGCCCCTGCCCCGTTCAGCAATGGGTCCATTTTTATTTTCCTGTCTTCCTTTTGTTCCTTATGTACTTAGAGAAGCCCTTCTTCTTGCCTTTAACGTACCTCAATAGATTCAATTCCAGGTGGGCTTTGGCTTTCCTAACTGCTTCTTGGACAGTGTTGCTGTACTCCTCCCAGTTTCCCTGTCTCTGCTTCCACCTTCTGAATACTCTGGGTTTGGGTTCAAGTTTTGCCAGAAGCAACTTGTCCATCCATGCAGGCTTCCTGTTCACTGGGATGGGCTGTTCTTTTGCTTAAAGAAAGTGATCCTTGACTATCAATCAGATTTCTTAGACCACTCTTCCCTCTAGGGCCCTATCCCATGAGGCTCTTTCAAGCAGATCCCTGAAGCAGTCAAAGTCTGCTCTCCTATGTTTATTTAATTGAACATAACTGAAGGCAACAGTGAATTTTAATTTTCTGTTATTTTCATTCTGAAATTCTCCTGTTACCAGGAGAATCAGGAAGTTACCATCCCACATCAGCTTTGGTATTTAGAGTGGTATATGCTTTTTCCAAGCAAATGGTTAAATAGAAACAAAAAAATACATACTTTTTGAGAGTCTAGCCAAAGTTATGTTATATGTTTATCATAATTTTCAGATCCACAAAGGAGTAAACTTCCGATGCATGTTCTCTCCTACCTTTGTGCTATTTCCCATAATTCTTTTCTGGAGAGGCAATGAAAAACCTTTCTTGTCAGAGTCTAAAAAAGTTTAGACCTCTCTTCATAGCAGAGGATTTCAAAGTTGTCTTCAGAGACCGAGCTGACATTTTTTGTAATAACTCTGTGAGTCTGTATGAGCCTTTAGCCCTGACATCACTGCACTGCTGCATCACTTTCTACTCATCTAATTACAAGCCATGGGGGATTTTGCTTGTTTTTCCATGTGCTCCTTTGAGTCCTGCTGCAAGTTCTCTGCCTCGATTTTTTTTTTCCCTATTTTATTCCACTTGATTGTGGAGCTGTCTTCCTCTGCTCCAGGATTTCTTGACAACTTTTGTACACTTCTATCAAGCAGTCCAGACGTGGCTTGGAGCTCTAGAATTTAAGTCAAACAACAAAGAATCAGGCTCTGAACTGGCTGCAAAAGAGCTGGAAAGTTTTAACTTCTCAATAATGAGATTATCAGGCAGAGAAAGGAATATGGAGACAGTTGACACAAAGCTGACTCTCAGAACCATTCATGTAGAAGGAATGCAGCCGCAACGTATCTGTAGTTGATTAGCTTTCTCACAGTAAGTCAATAGAGAATAGATTTCCCTTTTTCATTTTCACAGAGAAATAATCCGTCAAACTTCAGGAGGTGATTCATGTAAGCCAGTGATACAGCAATGCAAAGTCATTCTGTAAGCCACACCTGCTCTGTGGTAAGAAACACCAGCCTCTAAAGCTGCCAGGTCAACACATGTGGCACCATTCTGCAGTTAGCCTGAGTCTCTCACCACACTAGAAATCCTGCCCTTTCTCAGCTCACAATGGCAGTACATCCACACAGCATTAACCTGGGCTCCCTCTAGAGACGTACCAAACAGCATATTTCCATACACTAACCCACTATCCTAAATGACCTCCACCTTGAAAAATCCACCTTCAGGACAAGGAATTTAGACATCTGGCCCTTGGTCTCTGCTAGTACTGTCAACAAAAGGACAACAGAAGGTTAACTGAAAACCATTTAATTTCACACAAACAGCAAATGGTGGTCAAAGTATAATGAACTTCCATCACTTCTAACCTGGACCAGATTAAAACCAGCAAGGGTTAAAGTTTCCCAGTCCCACAGTCCCTGTGGTCCCATGACTTTTGAGCTCCCAAAACAGCATTACTGTGTAAAGTCCATCAAATCATTCTCCTTGTAAGCGTTGCTTAAGAGAACAATAGGTCAATTCAGCACAGAACTGCTCCTGGACTCAACAACACATATTTTTGTATTTTTGAAGACTGATATAACTTAGATGAACCCAATGAAGGAGTCACAGTAGAGTTACTAATTACTGCTCCTTCAAAACTAAGTAACATACTAACTTGCATGTTAGCTACAAACCTCAGCAGTCTAAGATGTGAGGCACCACTGCACTGCTTACTACCACTCAAGGACACTGCTGCATTAGGCACGTACATGCAGAAGAAAATTCATCCCAAAAATGGGATTGATAACAGTAAGAACAAGAAAGCAAGAGAAGAGAAAGGGGAGACAGGGTAATGGTAGAGCAAACAAGTTATTATACATTAAGCAAATTGCTCACAGCTTGTACTGTGATCTTTGTCAATGAGTGAGACAGGGGAAGTCATTCTAATGCCAAGGACTTTTTTTATGAGAACTTTTGGCACACCGAGATGAGAGAAAACTCAACTGCAGCACAGTGCCATAGTTATGATCGTAACATTAGGCATAAGACTACACAGAAAGATGTACAAGTCCTCAATACCCTGCAAGAGCCAAAGACTTGTAGTTCATGCAGACTCCTGGTTGGGTTCACATTTACACAGCTCCCTGTTCTCTGAATGGAGGGCAAATGAAAAATCCATTCCTGGTACATGGTTTGATGAGACTTCTAATACCACCCACCCTGAAGACCCCATCAGAAAAAGGCAACTGTAATCAGCTACCTGTACTGGAATAAAGATTCGCTTAGACAACTGGTACACATGCACAGACCACAGATCTGGATTTCTCCACCATTCAAACTCACCTGAAAGAGTGGCACAACCTCATATATTCCCTGAGGATCTCCAGGGTCCTGGAGGAGGATGCACAGGTAGTAGATAACTTTTTGCTACAAGAGAAAAAGAAAAAATTCATCAGAGTTTGAAAATGCTATCAAAGTGCCTGAAGTTAGAGGATCTGTTTCAACTCACTAGGCTGAAGGCCAAACACCCCAGGCCACAGGAAAGCCAACAAATTTATATCTATAGCTTTCCTCCCTTCACACAACAAAATACTTTTACCTGTGGGTTTTTTTATTAGATTTTCTACCTGAAAAGAGCACACACATGCTGGAAGTGAAAAGGTCTGCTTTTCTAAAGGAGCTCTGCAGAAAACCCCAGCAATAAGAAAAATCATCTCTTGTATTCTCCAACTTGACTCCTTATGGAGTTTGGTATCAGGATTTATAAGCACAGTGCAACACAAAGAAGTAAAACCACTAGCTCAGTGTCAGTGGCACTATCTATGGGATGTTTCTGGCTTTTTAAATTTATTTGTTTAGCTTGAGTTCTCCTTTAAAGGTGAGAGAACAGATAAGAGAATAAAGAGAGAAACCTGAAATGAAGCTCCTGATGTCAGTAAAGCTGGGTTTAATTGCTCTGTTAATCATTCTCATAAAAATATACTGAATGTGAGTGTGCCCATGGATACACAAGGAGAAAGATTGTGTGTGATTACCATATGGATGGCTTCATTGATAACCACGTCCTTCACTTGACCCATCTCAATAAAGGTTGTGCTCTCTCTCCCTGAGGCATAAGATGAAGTCACCTGAATGCCAAGTGAGCCAATGACCAACAGGGATTCCTGGTCAACTTTCACAAAGTGCAGGTAGATGATCAGACCAATCAACATAATGAAGATAGCAGCAGAAAGCACCATACTATTCTGTAACAGAAGCCAAGTAAATCAATTGCAGACGGTCTTAGAGAAAATAATACTGCACAGTAAACTATAATATTAAAGCTACTGTTACAAGGCAATTTTACTTCGGTGGAGTCCTTTTATTCACTTGGCTGGCCGGTACACGTGTACTGAGATTTAAACCAGTTTTCACAGAATGATCTGAAAGAACTGGGAGCCAAAACTGAAAACTGCTAAAAAATTCTACACCCTTGTAGATTCAAGCGCAGAAATGTCAGCCAAAACCAGCTAGTTACATCAATGATAATGTATTACACAAATGCTACAGAGATGGTGCCACTGACAGAAGAGTGTTCTGAAATGTTTGCTAGAACTGAGGGTGGAGTCTCAGAGGGGAAGAAAAATCTTCTAGGGAAAACCACTGGCCTAGTAGTTTTCTTCTTTCAAACTGCAAACTTTCTCTTCCTGCCTTAAACACTAATCTAAAGAACATTTGTTTTCTCCTTTGCTTTGTCCAAGAATGAATGTCTTTTCATGGGATGCTGTTATATAAAATAATAGGTAACTGAAGAACCTACAGCCAGCAGGAAGTCATCTGAAGACCTGGTACTAAATCCTAAAGGCTTCACAACCTACCACCTATCTCTGGGACATGTTTTAGAGAGCTCCAGGCTGCATACCCATGAATCAAAATTAAAACTGACACTTCCAGAACCACATAACCCCATCATTCAAGTTGAGACTGCAGCCACATTAAAACAAAAAGGATACAGGACTACTCTGACAGTGTCACCATGGAAGAAAAACAGTCACTGAAAACAGACACTGAAATCCACACAGAGACTTTCAGACCTGGTTTCCTGGCAAAAAGGAAGGACTGCTATCACTTGAATACAAGCTATATGGTGAGCATGTTACACCATAATAACCAGGCAGGACAGTGGGTGGGGTGTATGCTTCTGTAACAAATAAAACTCAAACACAGCTTCCCTTTCAGCTAGAACGACGTGAACCATCTTTTCATACTGGAAACCTGCCAACTGACTCATGTTGCAATCTCTGTCTTCATTCCTTGGGAAAGATTACTGAAAAAAATTGAAGTGCAACAGACATAGCATTGGTCAGAGCGACCAGCTTCTTCAGTCAAGCTCCTGACTTCAATAACTGGTCTGGGTCTATAGGCTGGTCCTTTCTTGAAAGCATGGATCACAGCTCAGAACTAATATTTCTGGATTTATCAGCAGCTTTTGAAATCTGTACTGCCAAAGTCTTACTGCCTCAGCTGTGAAACAGGAGCAACTAGATGACATTCATGGTGCAGTGCTCTGCGGGTCACTCAGGAAAATCCCTTTGAGGATTAACAATCACTTGCCTTCTTCAATACATCCTTTATTCCAGATTCCTGCAATTCGATTTTCCATGTAAATATCTGTTATTTGGACTCACAGGAATGCACCAGTCGTCACAGACAACCACAAGTACATCTGTCTTATCTGGCAAGAGACTACAAACCAATGGAGGCATCCAAGAAGCCACCAAGAGCATCCAGGCAGCAGCCTGTGGGCCCTCAGATGCTGGCTAGAACAGCTGCTCTTTTTCACCACATACTCATCACGACCTACCACCTCGGCGTTTCCAGAGTATGGAGGAGGCCCAGGACACACGAAGGCCACCTTCCAGGCCCACTTTGCCCATGTCCCAGGGGCAGCTCGACAAAGGCTGCATGGCTCCCTCCAGGCCAATGGGCGCTGGGCATACAGTGCCACCGAGCCTCTCGGTTGCCAACCGCAGCCCCCGATTAGCCCCCAGTATTTCGGTGGGATGCAGGCTCAGGGCCGGGCTCCCGGTCACCTCTCGGCGTCTGAGCCGCGGAGAGGTCTGAGAACGGCGGGGAGGGGAGAGGCCGTTTCCCCGGGGCGGACAGTACCTCGCTGATAACATAGAGCCCGTAGGCCGTCAGCCAGACGGCGGAGGTGACGGCGCTGAGCGAGCGCAGCTGCAGACGCGAGCAGCGCACCGTCAGCTCCCGACAGGAGGCGCTGTGCTGGCGGCGCCACAGCGCGATGGGCGCCCCCGAGGCCGAGCGGTACCGCCGCTCCTCCATGCCGCCCCACCGGAACCACCGAGGAGCAGCCTAGAGCGGCCCGCCCGGCTCTTGGCTACGGTTCCAGCACACACTTCCGGCGCATCGCTCGCCGCGGGAAGCGGTGGGTGGTGTCGTTTCTGCTGGGCCTCCCGAGGGCTCTGCCAGATCGCCCCGGATCCGACCTGACTCGCTCTGCCCTGAACGCGGAGCGGAATCGTGGGGTGGGCGCGGCTGTGAGGGAGGAGCTTGTACTGAGGTGAGCTCAGAGGAAGCTTTTCACGTCTGGCTCTGCCCTGCTGAATGGCGTCTCCCTGGCGGCCTCCTGCGCACTGGGTGTGCAGCTGGTGTCAGGGCCGCGCGGTGCCAACCTGCAGCGCCCCGGCCTCCGCGCTGCCCCCGAGGTAGTGCCGCTGGATTGCCTCCCTGGGTCACACCTCGCCAGGCGTCTTTCCTTAATCCTGATTGACATCAGGAGCTGCTGCGGATTGCAAGGGTTGATAATTCAGTGCTTGTTTCCTCTTTAATAGCACTTCGAACGACGCAAGGTTTATTGGTGATGTATATGTCTCTTGCCATGTTAAGGAGAGATGGGGTGTTGTCCCCATTTGCCTTTACCAAGTCCTGCTACTTAAATGTATTATTTAGTTTGTCTCATCCTTCACTACGAGCTCATTATTTCTTCAGTGTTTTTTTTCACAGTTTCGAAGGAGTGTTTTCTGGTTCCTTGCTGTCTAAGTACCTAATGCATTAGAGATTTGGCTTTGTGTACAGATTAATGAGTCTTTGTATTGTGTTCTTTGTTATACTTCTGTTATGACATGGTATGACTTGCCCGGCAGTGACGTAAAGCTGCAGCTCTGTAATTTCCAAACCATCATCTTAAATCCATTGCTTTTTTACTTGTTTCCCCTCTCCCACAGTCTTGGAATGTGTCCATTAGCTTTAATTGCAGACACCACCTTTCTGTGAGCAATTTAGTTCATTCATGGTATCTTCAGAGCTTGGATACTGTATGTGTAAATCTGTTAACTTTATCCTTTAAGAGCAGCAAGGGAGACAAATGGCCATGAGAAACCAAGGGGCATTGAAGAACTACTACCAAGATCTTTGCTTAACCTGGAAGAGTGGGTGGTGGTTGGCATTAGTGGTAGATGTGTGCAGTGTGTCCAGGATCTCACGATGACACAGGTTTGGAGCTCTGAAGAGAAAAGGTGAGCTGGCCTGGAGAGAAAAAAATAACAGCAGGCAATAAACTGCAGAAAGGGAGGAGGAAACAGTGAAGTTAAAAGGAGGAGAAAGGAGTTTACAGATGGAGTGAAAGGGGGGGGGGGAACAATAAACTGAACCTAGTCATTAAAAGTTTTTTGAAAAGGGAAGAAATCTTGAAATAACAAGTGAGAAGGACTGAAGTAAATAAGTAGGAGCTCTGGTATGACAACCAAGGTTTGGACACAGGGAGAGGGGAAAGAAAAATCTATGAGTAGGAGGTGGAAGAAAAAGCGATTAGAAGGTCAGTGATGAGGGAAAAGCAGTGTGAGCTCCTTCAGGAGTCATGATGGTAATTCACATTAACATAGAATCAGAGAATGTTAGGGGCTGGAAGGGATCTAGAAAGATCATCTAGACCAACCCCTCTCCCAGAGCAGGATCACCTAGATGAGGTCACACAGGAATGCGTCTTGAATGTCTCCAGAGAAGGAGACTCCACAGCCCTCCTGGGCAGCCTGTTCCAGTGTTCTGTCACCCTCAGTGTGAAAAGTTTTTCCTCATGTTAATACTAAACCTCTTATGGTCCAATTTGCTCCCATATCGTCTTGTCCTGTCACTGGATGACATTGAGAAGAGCCTGGCTCTCTCCTCCAGACACTCACCCTTAACATATTTGTAAACATTAATGAGGTCCCCTCTCAGTCTCCTCTTCTCCAGGCTGAAGAGATCCAGCTCTCTCAGCCTGTCCTCATAGGGCAGATACTCCACTCCTTTAATAATCTTGGTGGCCCTGTGCTGGACTCTCTCCAGCAGCTCCCTATCCTTCTTGAGCTGGGGGGCCCAGAACTCGACACAGTATTCCAGGTGGGGCCTCACCAGGGCAGAGTAGAGGGGGAGAATAACCTCTCTCTCTGGATCTGCTGGCCACACTCTTCTTAATACATCCCAGAATGCCATTGGCCCTCTGGGCCGCAAGGGCACATTGCTGGCTCATGGCCGTCCTCCTATCCACCAGGACTCCTAGATCTTTTTCCCCAGAACTGCTCTCCAACAGGTAAGTCCCTAGCCTGTACTGATCCATGGGGTTGTTCCTTCCCAGATGCAGTACTTTACACTTACCCTTGTTAAATTGCATTTAAGTTTCTCCCTGCCCATCTCTCTAGCCTGTCCAGGTCATGCTGAATGGCAGCACAGCCTTCTGGGGTGTCAGCCACTCCTCCAAGCTTGGTATCATCTGCAGACTTGCTGAGGGTATACACTCTACCCCTTCATCCAGATCATTGATGAATATATTCAACAGTACTGGACCCAGCACTGACCCCTGGGGCACACCGCTAGTCACAGGCCTCCAGTTAACAAAGAAGCGCAGCAGGTCACTGACATACAGAGATGAGGACTTGGAAATCTTAAGAGGAAGAAGCAAAAGTGAGTGTGGGGTTGGTTTTTTTCCATGTTACGGACAGGTACCAGTTTAACACCTGTCTCGTGCACTCTGCCTCTTTCAAACGTGTATGTGAGGTTGCACGTGTGACAGGAGGAGTCATGTTGCTCTTGTCACGGAAGGGAAAGATGGAGGCATTTGCTAGTTTATTAATTATTTCTTAATCTGTAATCCTTCAAATGTGCTGTGGATAGAACAGCAAGAGCTTTCAGAACTTGTGAATCGTCTCAGGCCAAAACACGACAAGGTTAGATACTCGTGCTGAAGAGGTGGCTTTTTGCGGTCTTTATAAAGGTTAGATGAAGCGCGTCACCCCAGTGGCCCTTCAGTAAAGCCAAGCGTTCCTGGGAAGTGGCTCCCGGGAGCCCAGCGGCCAGCCCGGGAGCTCTCCTGAGATAGTGTTTTTGCCCCCGGGACAGTTCCGCTGTTCCGCGCTCAGCTCCGCCCCCCAGGGGATCTGGATCTCTCAAGGTACCAAGGAAGGAGTTCTGCGGGCGTGCTGCTTTTCCCCTCTGCGGGGCGAGGCGCGGGGAGCCGCTGGTGCACATGCCCTGGGGGACTGCGGGGAGGAGGCGGCGAAGAGACCGCAGCCCCGCCACCGCCCCCCAGGGTGGCGAGCCTGGCAGGTCTGCCCGCTACCGGCAGCCCGGTAAGGCGGCGGCTAGGAGTGGAAAAAACCCAGCGAAGAGGAGGAGGAGGAGAAAGAGGAGGACCGGACGCAGCGCTGGCCGGCGGGAGGTGCAGCGGGCGGGCGAGGAGCAGCCCCGGGGGCGCTGCGGGCGTTGGCCATTCCTCTCAACTTCCCTCCGCCCCGTTCCCGCCGCAGGCTGTCGCGCGCTGAGCCGCGTGCGAGGCAGGGGGGGCGGGACACACCTCCGGGCGCGCGCGCTGCCGTTGGCCGGGCGGCGCGGGGGTGTGAGGGAAGCGAAGCAGGGCGGAGCGGGACGGGGAGGTGGCGGGGCTGGAGCTCGTTAAAAGGAGCGTGGAGGCAGCGACCGGTGTTGGTCAGCGTCTCCACAGCGTTTGGATCATGGCTCTGCGAAGTAGCTTCGTCCGACTGCTCCGCAAGCAGGCGGATGCAGGGCTGGGGCTGCCTAAGCAGGCGCATTCGGTGGCGCTGGTGGGGGCCCCGCTCTCCAGGGGGCAGGTGGGCATCGCGGAGTGGAGGGGCTGCGGGAGGTGCTGCAGCCGCTCCACTTCTTCTTTCCCCTCCCTTCGACGGGGCCCGCGTACCTGGCTGCCGGCAGCGCTAGCTAACGAATCGTCCTTTCTCTTTGTCTCGCAGAAACGGCGGGGAGTGGATCATGGCCCCTCTACCCTCCGCGCCGCGG
>VWZO01015814.1:0-116481 GCA_013396975.1 Bucco capensis | reverse complement strand
TGGTGGAGCGGCTGGCTGGGCTCGGTGAGGCGCGGCGCGGTATCGGGGGTTTTGCCGGCGGGGTGGGGGTGGTGGGGACTACGGGGCTGCCCTCATATTCCCCCTTCCCTGGTAGGGCATCCCTTTGGCGGCTGGTTTGGGTGAGGCGTGACTCAGCCGCTTGCTGCGAGCACCGAGTGGGGGGCTGGGGGGGAAAGTGGTGTGTGTCTGTGTGAGGTGAGGTGGAAACGGTTCTTTCCAGTGAATCACGGAGTGCGAAATGGCCCTGAGCCACCGGCGCACGGGGGAGGGCGATGCCTGGCGCGTTTCTGCGCTGTTGGGGAAGGGGGGGGTTGCCGCATAGCAGCTCCGTGCGTGCCGCGCTGCCGCCGTGTGGCCCCCGAGGGAGCGCACCGGGGCCCCGCGGGGCTGCCGGTTCGCAGTGCTCTGTGTGCCTCTGCTTCCCAGAAAAAGCCGGGTGTGCTTTGTGCCCTCTATACTGGCACACGGAGCGCTTCACCGGTACCGCAGTGTGGCTGTTCCTTGGTGGACTTAAGGAAAGCTAGAGGAAGGTGAGGCCGTTCAAAGCGGTGCGTCCACTCAACACCCTCGACTCTGTTCATCGGTTTCTCCCATCGTGTGTTTTCTCTTTCCATTTTCGTTACTAGCTTACTTAGCTTGTTCACTTGTTTCAAGTGATGAAATTCAGTACTTTGTGGAGAAATCTTCAGATTTGTGTATGAGGTGTGGCCCAAGGCTTTGCTTTGAAAACACTTTCAAACGGCACTGTGTGGATGGAAAGTTTCTGATCTTTTCACTGTTACTACAACCGTTATTCCAGCAAACCCGTGCACACACTTGTGTTTCAACTCCCCATCTCTGTAACCTGAGACCTGCAGAAAACTGTATCACAGTTATTAGAAACAGGGCATAAGGAACAGAAACCTGTAACTTCTGTCTTGGAGAATCTTTAACTCTAAAAAGTGTTACTGAAAACTTACAATGAGGATGGATTGCAGGGGTAGACCACAGAAAGAACTATGTTACCTGTGTTATGTGTGATCAGTATTAGCGGACTTTGGATTGCATGCCGAAGAATGATAATTGCCTAATAACCCTCTAGCAAACTTACTCTGAATTAAAAGACCTCTTTAAAACAGAAGCTATTGTTCTATGCAGCACTGTAGTCTTACCCTGTATATTTTATGATTCACCAGCTGAAAACTCATTTGCAATCAGGTAAGTAGATGTTCTTTTCCTGTCTTGTTTTGTGCAGAATTAAGAAGTATGCCATTCTTGGCAATACTTTAATTCTAATGAGCATGATCTATAACTTCTACAAACATAGAAGAGGGTGTCCGAAAGAGGTCTCGTACTGGAGTAAAAGCAGGTCTGGATGTTACTGAGCTTAGCTTATTTAATAAGGTACAAGGTTTGAAAGGAGGATGATGTTCTAGACAAGACTGTAGGCAGCAGTTTATATCTGACAGAATTTTATACTGGAAGGCTTGGGGTTCTCCTTCAAGTGGTTCAGATCTAATATTTTTATTTTGTAAGAATTGTTTTGCAAAAACAACCAATCAACGACAAAAAACACAGGAAAAAAACCTCATTTGCATGACACAGGCTCACTTCCATAGGAACTTGAAGAAGGTAGAAAGAAAGGAGGATAAAAGCCCTTTCTGGATGCCAGTAACAAAAAGTTGTGGGGATAGAAATAAAGCAAGCTAAACTAAAAAGTGGAAAGTGAAAAATACTTCTACTGTTTAGTTACTTATGGACTATTCAGTCATTAATCAGTAATGCACACGGAGATACTTTCTTGCTGTTCCCTTAGTTTTGAAAGGCCTGAGACTTATTCCTCCTGCAGTTTCATTTTCCTGTTGCTCACATACTCTTCCAGAGGGGCAGGGTTTGGTTGGTTTTTGTTGGTTTTTTTTTTTTTTTGCAGTTGGTGTGATGCTTATTGCTGCTTAAATCTCTGAAGCTCCCTTCTGAATGGTTTTGGATGGCATATGGGTTGTAGCAGGTTCTGCTGTGAGGGTCCATTCTAAAATACAGCAGACAAAGAGGAGTTGTTTATCTTGCAAAGACAATCTGCTTGAGGGTAGGGTGGTAGATTGAGGAGGACTCTACCATTGTAGCCTCTTGTGTTGGGTACATCTGTTGTTCATGGAAACTTAAGAAATGGTTGTTTTTGTGTGAAGGCTGTTTGTTTTTCTTCCCTGGGGTGGTAATAGTCCTTGCCTGGGCTCCTGTGGTCCCCTGAACTGGCAATAAAAATTTAGCCGCTTTCTTCTTTCTTTCTAACACTATCAATTTTCTTCTCATACATTGAAGAAGGAAATAGAGTCACAGTATCATTCTCATTATTAACTTGTATATTCTAATTATCTGTTGTGTTAAAAGAATTAAACAATAAAATTCCATGAAAATAATTATATTCCAGGATCAAGTAAATAAAACTGCAGCAGACCAAGTTTCTCCTTTAAAATGAAATAACTTTATGAAAGATATGTATAGAGTTTTTGTTCTCCTTTCTGTATTGGCTACTTCTGATGCTATGGACACAAGTGCTTCAGGAAGTGAGAAGTGTTGTGTTATTGGATGGCCCCATTCCCTACTGTGATGTGAGGGAGGGCTATAAACGTTCCTTTCCTTGTTATTACAAGCTTGGAAAAAGGTGTGAGGCCAGCTGTGGAATAATGCTTTCCAGTAGAAGAGTGAGGGTGAACTCTGGGAAGTCTAAGGAAGTATAGTTGGGGGAAAGAGGCAATGTTCCTGTAATGAAAGCTCTATATTAACAGTAACTCAAATAAAATTGCCCTCACTGGTTTTAAGTGGAGGAGATTTCTGGTGTTCAGATAGTTCACATTTTCAGAGAAATAGAAGATTGATTTATTAATTTTCCATTCATATGTTCAAATCCAGTTCAACCTGCATAAAATGAATATGCTCTAAAGCCTCCTCTAAAATGTAGCATTCAGGTAGTAAGATGCATGTACTGCACTTGTTTGGTTTAGTCTTATTTTTGTTATTTTGACTATCAAGCAGCCCCATAGTTTTTCATATGTTTGTATGCCTGATTTAATGACTTCTGTTGATAGAGTTAAAATTGCAGCAAAGTGAGAACACAAGACCTTTGTTTCCTCCTTTCTGCTCTGTTTTGCATTTTGCTTTCACTGATGCATATCTTTGGGGAGGGGATTTTTTTTTCACCCTATCCTATTTTCTGTTCTTCCACAGTCCTATTGCAATGTCTTGAGCAGCTACTCCCATTTTCTGTTTTCAGGGGGCATCCCTCCCTTGAAAGAGACACTGACATGGTATGATAAATTCTTGGCTGCCTAAAATGACTGCTTATGAATTTGACTGCTTGTTTTTGCTCAGGCTGAAATATGAGGAGGAAGCTCAGAGGCAGGTGGTATCACTAGGCTGTACCAGACTGTCAGAGGTGAATCTGAGCCACTAGCTTGACTTTTCTCCCCTGTTAGAAGCAGAGAACCCTGTTACGTGTTGATAGTAGCACAAGGCGTTCTCAAGAAAAGAGTTAATGTAGCAGGAGTTCAGCTTCCAAACCAAAACCAGTGGGTGTGCAAGTCTGTGGCAGGGATAATTTTAAAATATAACTGACTAAGCCTGTGGGGCTTTTTTAATCATCTTGGTGATACTTGTCTTTTGGCTTTGCTTTTTCCCCAAAGGGAAACTAAAACATTAACACCTTAAAAAGAACTCTTCCATCATGCCAAAGAAGTAAAAGTCCTGTATAAAAATAGAGCCATAACTCCCTGGCAGGGGGGAGGAAAGGACAGTAAAGACAAATGGGTGCAGTAGGTGGAGGCTCTTGGACTGTTGCTGAGGTGCTGGGAAGGTAGGTGCTAGATGCACTTCAACTAAGCTGTAGAAGATGCCAAGTATGAAGTTCTTTAAAGTGAGATTTTTTTTTTGCCCCTCCCCTTTGCTGCACATTAAGCAGAGAATCCCATTAAATCTAAATTCAGAGTGTTACCTAGTCNCTTCATTTGCGAAGCCTAGCCACGACGACAACCTAGTCCTCATTCTTGAGGGTGAGAAGGACCATTATCAGATTTTTGTAAGTAATAGCTAGCTGCTGTGCTAATTACTGTAGCCCTTGAAGTGACTTGCAGAACCTCTGCTGTTGCTAACATGGGAACAGCTTTAGCATAAAATCTCTTCCCAAGTATTTATTGTTGCGTGTTGACTGTTGTGGGTTTCCCTTTTGCTTTCCCCTTCCTTTTTTTTTTTTTTTTTTTGTAATTAGAGCTGGCTGTGTGCTGAGTTTAGCCACACTTGGGTTTGGATTGCTATAGAATTAGTTAAGAAAGTTTGGATCCAAGTTGCTTCCTTGACACATTAGTGGGCTGTGAGATGTGACTTACAGATGGAAGTAGAGCTAGACTTGTCAAAGAGAATGACCATCCTATTACTCTTCTTTTGTTTGACTAGAACAAAACTCTTTAGTAATAGGATTCAGAAAGTCAGTGTAGTGACTCAGAAAGGAGTAACCTCCTCTGAAAGAGGAATAGAGCTGCAAATCCCCTTGTGACTGGAGCTACACTCTTGTTTTGCCTAAAACCATTGGACTCCTACTGACATCTGTGATTCAACTTTGCTGTCTTGCCAATGTTGCTCATGGTTAGTTTCAGTCATAACAATAAATCATGAAGCACTTTCTTCTACATATCTACTCTTTTTCCACCTAAGTCTTCTCAGGTGAAGAGTTTGAGGAAGATAAACAATGTGCGCTAGGATTTGCATAATGAAGTAGTGGAGCTAGGGTTCAGCAGATGTGGACTGACAAGAGTTAGAGCTGCAGCACTGGGAAAATAATTTTCATCAACCCATCCAGTAAATATTTTTTTAGAGTTGCCTGTATCCCTGAAGACTTTGATAAACTGTACCATTCTGCTTCCCTATATTTAAATTATGATTGGACTTAGAGTTTAGTTGGGCAAAGATCTATTGATGATGGAAATGATCTCTTAGCAATTCAATATTCTTGAGTTAGAATCTAGTTTTGTTTTGCACTAGCTCTTTTTCTCTTCAAAGCTTAAACTTTTTAAGGCTTTCTAATTTAGTAGAGCCTGTCAAATATATCTGATCTTTAGAATTCCAATAAAATCTAAATTTATTGTATAGATAACATCAAGATCTCTATTTTTAACCTCTTTCCTAGCAACTTTCTGCTGTTGATAAAACTGAAATGGGAGACAGACAAAATTTTAAGCATGCTGTTTTGTTAAATCTCTACGTTGTTGAGAGATTTAACTCTGACAGATTGGTGCTGTTCATGGGATCATTATGATCACATCTGCTGTCAGTATTATCAAAGCTAAGTCTACTAATTTGCAAGGAACCTTCTCAGGAAAAACTGGTTGGGATATAGCATGAAGATGTTAGACTAACAGCTAAGTTTTCTGCCCTACAAAGCAAAAATGGGAATGCCCTTCTTATACCCAGGTACACCCTCCCACCCTTTTTCCCCTCCCGAAACAGAACAAGTAAATAGCAGTCCTCTTTTTCCTTTCTTTCACTTAGACACCAGCATGCGCCAACACTTCTGTTTAATAATACCAGCAAAAGGTGCTTGTGTAGTACTGCAGCTTGTTTCTGGAATTAAAATAAATGACCTCTTTGTATACAGAGATAGAGATCCAAGAGTCTTTGTTATTCTTGTTCACCTCTCAATTGTTGATTAGCCACGATTGGTTAGATTCAAAGACCAGTGGTTTGACAAAAAGCACCATCAAATAGACTGGTCATAACTGGCATTTGCAGATGGTCTTTGGAATTATGCCAGTTGTCAGAATGCATCAAGGGCAGGTGCTGCTCTACCCTGAGAGAAACCAGCCAAGAACTGACTCGGATAATCATACAGACAGAAGGAGCCCTGCTGAGGCTTTTGAGGAGAGCTGTTTTGGGGTGGCCTCCACTGAGGCTTTTTTGTTGGCTTCTGCACAACAGACCTCACTGGCTAGCTTGCCTTGGGGATGGGAAGTTGAGCTACTAGAAGTGGGAGAGTGTGCTCTGATAGCAGTTACAGTTTATCCTTTTGAAAGTTGTGCCCTTTATTTGCATGATTACAACTTGCCTTAGAAATGGCAAGAAAAATGCCAACAGTGAAAGTGCATGGAGTCAGAGCATTCCTTGCAGTAGGCCAGTTCTGATTCTGTTCCCTTCCCCACACTGATGGGGGGTCACCATCTGCTTGGTTTTGCTTTGGAATGAAAAGCTTTGTGTCAGTCATTGATTTGCTGTTTGTGTGTTTCCTGTCCACTTTGGCTGGTGCATTTTCCAGGTTCCATGAAGTTGGCTTTAAAAGAAAATTTGTTAATTTGGGGTAAAGTTCAGTCAATGCTTTAATTGTAATTGTTGCTCACATCAGTTTAGTTTAAATACATCTAAAAAAATTAAGCTATGCTGATGCAGCTCAGGAAACCTGAATTCATTATTTCTTCCTAAACTTTCAAGAAAATATTAGATTCAAGGATCAGAGAACAGAGCTCTTGGGGGGGGGGCATTATATTTCTTTGGGTTTATGGTGATGCCCTTCATCTTTGCTATTTTTATATTATAAAATCAGTTTTAATATATGGCCTAGCTGTATTTCAGCACCCATAAAATTATTTCTGGATTGGAATAAATTTGGATCACATGCTATTTTTTTGTTTGGAGTTTTGTTTTTTGTTTTGTGTTTTTACCATGAATGGTGTTGAAGGAGAGGAATTACTAGGGAAGGACACAGAGAGATGACAGAAGGACAAACTTCTGTAACAATGTAAAGCATAAGGTGCTTGTTGGGGAAGGGCTGTTTTAGTATTATGACTTCCTGTGGCTGTAAGTGCCTACTTGTGTTCTTGCTATTGGGAACTGTTTCTGGGTTAAGTTTATCTGAAGGGAATTAGAACTTGTGCAGGGTTTGGAGTGGCAGACTGCAGTAGCTGCACCCTTGTCTCCTCTCTGATGTAAGCTACAGTGTAAATATTTCCCAACACCTGATACTGACGTTTTTGGAGACCTCTTCGGGTCAAGTGCACTGGATTTCATAAGAGTTTAAAGTTATAAATGGTTGTCAGAGGATAATGAGGTGGCTGCTTGATTTGGGGTTGGAAAATATTTTCTTGGCTCTTTTTATGCAAGGGACAATTTGAGACTACAGATTTGGGGTAGCACTTGGAATTGGGTTTGCCTTTTGCTATTGTATGAGCTGAAGTCTTATAAATAGGTGTAGATACAGAAACTTGTCTTAAACCAGACCATTCAAAATTCCAAAAGACAGTGTCAAAAGTTACTGAAACATGAATTTGCTTTTTAGGAAGCGAAATTTTAGACCTGGCAGAAACTTACTGAGCCATCAAATGTCTGTATCTAATAGGAGATTTCTTCCAGCAGATACATACTCAGTTTAAAGATAATTAGATACTGTGTAATGAACTTCCAAGCAAGAAGATTATGCTGAAACTAGGCTGCTGAATTGTCTCTCTTGTAGTGGGAACCTTGCTGGCCTAATTTCATAAACCAAAAGTATAGTGTTAGTTTTTGTACAGTTTTTACATACACTCCCCTTGTATAATTCTTTCTTAAAGCTGTCTTAAATGCTTCAGAATGCCCTGGTCATAATGAATGGAGTAATTAGTTTGTGTAACATTTTGACAGTGTCTGAGAAAGGATTGCAGAGTCCCTACCATAAGCCAATGAGTTTATACCAAAAAGGACAGTAACAGTTTGTAGCTGTTTGGTTTGTTCACAGGAAAGAAAATGTTAAGTTTGTCTGTAAACATTGTTCATAATACACATTGCTTCCTGAAGAGATTTTCTGTGTCTGTGGTGATTCACTAAAGGTCTGTGATGTGAGAAAACAGTTTGCAGGAGTGATGCTTTTGTGTGAATGGTTTTATGTAACACATAGTATGAAGTAAGAAGTAAGAACTGTGGGATTTCCGGATTTCTTTGAAAGCAGGTCAGCAGAGTTTAGAAACTCAGAAAAGATTTAATTTTTCCATTAATTTAGGATTACTTTTTTACTTCTAGTTCACAACCAGTGTAAACAGGCAGTGTCAGGAGATCATTTCTATCTCATGTTGCACATGCTTTTGTTCCAGTTCATGTTTGCTGTAGGAGAGCTGTTACAATTGTTTCAGTAGCATGCCATTGGTCAGTGTCAGCAGAGGTTTTGAAAGCTGAATCTCCTGCTATCAGATTTCTGTTTCTGGCTCTGGTGCAGTATCCTAGTAGAGGAGGATGGGAGAAAGGCTTTCCCTGGTGCTGTCCAGATGCCTTCTGGTTAAGGGCTCCTAGATTTAGGACTCACCTGCTTTTACAGAAGAAAATTTTCTCTAAATCTGTTCAGGGACATGACTTACTAGAATAACTGCTTCTTACTGTGGTTATTAAATAAATGGACTGTATATAGCTCAAGATGATAGGAAGTGAACATTACCACTGTCATATAGCTTGTCAAGAGGTATCTTGTGTCCCAGTTATAACTATCATTGGATTGAGCCCAAGAGCTATGTATGTATGGCTAGGCTTCGTGAATGAAGATCAGGAGAGGGCTTCATCCACGCTCCTCATCAGCGCCTTTTCCAAGCGCGCTGAGAAAAAGAGGATAGCGGATAGCACCCTCGAGCCTGCGCAGTGGGTTTTTTTTTTAGGTGAGACGCAGCATGTACAGAGCTGGACCCACCCTTTAGTCCTAAGGTTCATCTGCCACGGCCTAGTTGGACACTGGCAGCAAAGTCCTTAGGATGTAGGTTTTATTAGAGTGTCCTTCTCTTAGATGGAAGGCCTTACAGGGCTAAACAAGCTCCATCTGCCCGGGTTTGGAATCAGAGTTGTCCCTCTCCTAGGATGACTGCCAGAAGGCTAATGAGCTCATCCGACCCATACAAGGATTATAGGAACATGGGTATCACTCCCCACACTTTACCGTGGCCAAGGAGTTTAATGCTCCCTCTGCTGTCAGCACAGTTATCACACCAGGGGCCACAGAAGACCCCAAGTGATTTTCAGACTGTGCCTGGCCCAAGTGCTATATTGCTAGCTTATTTGAGAATGGATTCAGAAAACTTCACTTTCTTAAATATGTTCTTAATTTGTATTTCTAACTTTTTTCTCCAAGTGTGTTAGGCAACTAATTATGAAAAATGTTCATTTCTTTTACCAGATAGAGGTAAAGTTCTGGTTCTGGCTGTGCAGGCTGAAGAAATGACTGCTCTCCATCCCATGGTCTACTGGTTGAATGCCTATGTGATCTTTCCCTAACCTGTTGTGTTCAAAAGAATCATTTAGATTGGAAAAGACCTTTAAGATCAAGTCCACCCATTAGTCTAGCACTGCCAAGTCCACCACTAAACCACATCTCTAAGCACCACATCTATGCATCTTTTAAATACATTCAGGGATGGTGACTCCACCACTTCCCTGGGCAAGCCTGTTCCAGTATTTCACAACTCATTCAGTGAAGAAATTTTTCCTAATCCCCAACCTTAACCCCTCCTGGTGCAACTTGAGGCCATTCCTCATGTCCTATTGCACATTCACCTTGCTACAACCTCCTTTCAGGTAGTTATAGAGAGTGATAAGGTCTCCCCTGATCCTCATTTTCTCCAGTCCAACAATTCCCATTCCCTCCAGCTGCTCCTCATAAGATTTGTGCTCTAGACCCTTCACCAGCTTCTTTGCCCTTCTTTGGACATGCTCCAGCACCTCAATGTCTTTCTTGCAGTGAGAGGCCCAAAACTGATTGCAATTTGTTTTGAGGCACAGCCTCACTGTTGCTGAGTACATGGGGACAATCACTTCCCTAATCCTGCTGGCCGCACTATTTCAGGTACAATTTGTCCTAGGAAAGATCCACTGTACAAACCTGTTTCAAGCTAGTTTATTCATTTTCAGCTGAAATGTGCCCTTGAGCAGCTCTGTTGATGAAACTGTCAGAAGGGGACATTGAACCCCTGAGGATTTCACCCCTAGGTTGTAGAAGAGGTAGAGTTCTGCCTTTACACACGAATCATTCATACTAACAGGAGGAGCGTGGTGCATATACACATCTTATTTATGTAACTATACTGTATTCAAACTGACACCTTTATCTTCCTCTTATCTCTTTAAAGCTCTGTAACAGAAATAGATTAATCAAGCCTGTGGTTTTGTTTTCCTCACTTCAAAAAGTGATCTTTTGAGCCAGAGTGCTGATGAAGCTGACATGTAGGGACTTGGTTGTTATGAATTTTCTACACTGTTGATAATTGACTGATGATCAAAGAATATATTTTTCAAACGAATGTAATTTCTGTTAGAGCTTGAGAGTGGAACAAAAGACTTCTTTTGATCATATTTAATTTTGTATTACTTAGTTACCACCAAAATGTCTGTGGTGCTTAGGCTGCAAGTACTGTATGATACTGTTTCATTTAAGTAAGAACTTCAATCCTGGCTAGCCCTGATCTGTGCTGACAAATGATGTGGATGCTGTGCCCTAATGAATGTAAGGAAACTTTCCTGGCTGCACACATCTTTTTTCTAGTTTTCAGAACTTGGAGCTACTGTCTTTAAAAAAAAAACAAACACCCAACAAACATATCTATTCTTAATACTAACTTTTTGTCCTGGTTTAAAAACTGTTTATTGCTACTAATATCTTAAGAGTGCTTCAACTACCAAAGAAAATAAGTCCATAGTGTTTGATGTGGTGGATTATACAAATTTTTCAGTAATGGTCAAATAACAGCAAGATCCACCAGATCACACTACACTGCAGCATGTCTATTTATTGAGCAATTTCTATGTTGGGCAAAATAATATAATTGAGAACGATCTAGTTTTTTAATTTCTTTAAATCAAAACTGTGGGCAAGCAGGCAAATGAAAAACAATTTAGGTCTTTACACATCTGACTAATACATGAGACCCTCTAAAGAGAGGCTAACAAAATACATGAGTAATTACTTTAATAATTTGACAAGTCTTTTGTTGCTGTTCAGTAAGCATTAAGACAAATGGATATGTTAGTTTTGTCTCTAGTGTCTGGTCAGTCCTAATATATGTGCATACATGCGCTTACACACACTTTAATCACTTCAGGGTACATGGTTTATCTATGTACTGTGATTTTATTTTTTTTATGCTATCCATTCACTAAGCTTTCCTTTTGACCTAAGGTCACTTAATCATAACTTTCAAAACTCTAGGCACAATTCAAAGTAGGAAGAAAATATACCATCAGTGTACAAAAACTGGATTAGTGAGTATTTCTGAGATTAACTGTATCTGAGTCAGCCATGGGATAGCCATTCATATCACTTGGGAAAACTTGAGCTCTCCTCTGCAAGCATATCAAAACAGAAGAGCTAAATAAGGGGGATGCACAAAGCTGAGAAAAGGAGCTGCTGCAAGTTTTATGAACTATCTGAACAGCAAACTTGTGACGATGTAACAAAAACTGAAGGTATCCAGTGTTTGTAACAGACACTAGGCTTTTTAATAAAAATAACGAGAGAGGCATCTTGATGCAGGAGATGAAAGAATACCATTTGTCCAAAGGTGGACAAGATCCCAGAATTCTGGACTGCAAAAGTGTGTGTCAGTCTGTAGGAACCTGAGGTGACTGGTCAGAAACAAATGGCTTTTTTATTCAGAAGCTTAAGCAAGTCTTTTTGTCCTGGGAGGCGGGCAGGGTAAAACATTCTGGAACACAAGTGTAAACACTTGCTAGTCTCTCCCGTGTTTGGCCTGCTTTGAGCATAACCTGAAGAATTCTGATTCCTTGAAGTGGAATTAAAGATGGCATGGTTGGTTCTTTGTTTTACACTAATCTAAAAGATGGATCTTCATGGTACAATTTCCTTTCATTGCTTTTCATCCTTTTATGGGTAAAAATACTGTGATGTGTTTGTATGTCCTGTAAGAGAAAACAAAACAAAAGTGGTGGTTCTTTCTTCTACTACATTGTGTAATGTGCTGTACTACATTATGTAAGTCACTGAACACCACTCCCATCTTAGATTTATTTCTCACAGATGTCAGAGGTGTTAGAACAAAGGTATTATTAACTTGTACAGCATCTCCAAAAGCTCTCGATACCTCTTAGATGATGCAATGTCTTGAAGTCTTACTTCCAAAACTTGTCTTCCAGGCACACTCATTTTCATCAAAGCTTGAAACAGTGAACTGTGTAGCAGTATGCATATATGTGAGAACATCTCTCAGAACTCACAACTCTTCCTGATTCTGCACAGCAGCAGAATTAAATGGGGGGTGTGTGTGTGTAAAAACCATAGTGGTCACATTGAGATAAGATACACCACTCAAATCGGAATAAAATGGGCTCAAAATTCAAAAGCTGCTATCATGCTGGCTAATTAGTTATTGCCTAAGGGAGGAAAAATGCTGTTGTGTGCCTGTGTTTCTTTTTTAAAACCAGGGAGTGCTATGTCATGGTCCTGCTTATAGTTTTAAGTCTCTGCAGATAAAGTATTTTCTCACAGAGTTGCTGAGACTACATTTATTTAATCCTTTGTCAAGTGGCTGTGCCCAGCTGGCATATCCTTTCCTAGCAAATACCCTGACATATGTCCATCAATGTCCCTGCTCTAAAAAGTATGCTTGCTATTTCCCAGCACTTCATTCTCACAAGTGACTCAGCCATTCTTGTTCATTCTTTTCACCAGCCAAAACTCCTTTTGAAATCATAACCAAGTCATGTTTTTCTCAATGCTACTTTTATGTTATGTCCACCAAGCAAATTCACAGAGCCTGTTTCCTAGACACTAGACTAATGGCTTAATGGGAAGTAAAGCAGGAAATCCAGAGCCCCAAGCAGGCTCTTGTTCATGTTGATTTGCTTCCCATGATTTTTCAAATTGCTCTGTTAGGTGTAGGATGGGCAAAATGTCAAGCTCTATCCTGGATGCTTTGAACTGCAAACAGACTAGTGAACAAATGGGACAGGCATGACTGGTATTGAGAGTGGTTTTCAGTCATTAAGCCTCTAGTGATGTAGCTGTAAATAAATACTTTGAGGCTTTTACAGTCCTTAGTGCCTGGAGCAACAGGCCTGTCTGAAACTGAGAGGCTCTGGCCTGTGACATGCTGTTAGAAGTTTTGGTGTCTAAATGACTGTTAAGAAAGTACATGGTATCAGACAGCAGAGCTTCAAAGGGTGAGCTCAATAGTATATGGAAGAGAATTAAATGCAGCCAATTAAATATGCTTCCTGCTGGGTAGAGAAGGGGCAACAACATTCCAAAATGTTTCCTAACCTGTGAAGTGACTTCTTTTCAGTATAAGTAGACAGAAATACATTTTAGGAAAGGCTGAGTCTTATACCTGAAATGTTGTCAGGGGTCAACAACTAATTAAGTTGTAACTGACAATGACAGGATCTCAAAAAAGACTGGGATCAAAGCCACCAAACTAAAATGCCAGGTTCTCTTCTAAAACACTAAGTGCATCCTCCATGGAGTTGCCTGGAAGTACTGCAAGAAAATGTGTGTTATTGGTAACTTAACACTTTTGTTTTGATTCTTCCTGTGTTTGAAAATGGAAAATAAGGACTTCAGGTATAGTTAGTGAAGTGTGCAGTCCTTGGCATCTTTGAGCAGCTGAGCTCATTTAGAGCTCTATACAGTCTGTCTGATTGGGAAGGAAACTAGCAATACAAAGTGTGCTTTTTCATGTTAAAAGTGCCAAGAAACAATTTAAAAGAAAAACAGCTGTTTTTCTAGGTGACTTTTATGATTTCCATATCTTATCACTCAATTAAGGCAACAATACTCTCTTAAGCTTTCTAATCTGTAAAGTTGTGACACAGTTGTTTGCAAGGGCATGCAAATAGTCAAATGAATCCATTCCCTTCCTGTTGTTCCTTTCAAACTTGCCTAAATGATTTTTCTGAGAGGACTGTATTTTAAACATTTCTCTGCCACATATTTATGTAACTCACTTTCTCCTTTTGCTGCTTTGTTTGCAGGATGCCAAGTGTACGACTTTGGAGATTTGAATTTCACTCAAGTTCCCAATGATGAGTTGTACAACAACCTGATTTCATACCCACGGTCAGTGGGTTCAGCTTGTCAGGTACTGGCTGATGCTGTAAGCAGAGCAGTAGCTGCTGGACACAGCTGTCTGACTCTAGGAGGTGATCACAGGTGAGCTGAACTAGAAGCAACTAGTGATGTGTGTGCTGCAGGGTGATATTTGGAGTATAAGAATTTAATTAAAAAATGAGGCGGTGGGAATGGTGTCATTTCCTGGCAATACTACAGGGTAGCAGCATTTTGATTTTGTTGCTGATGCCATTAGAGTGGAACACAGAAGACAACTACAAAAATCTGACCTAATAGTACTGCTTCATTCCAGATTATTCTGTGATCTACAGACATACAAATGAGGTTTTCCTGTTTGGGAAAGCTTGTGTGATCAGGGCTCTTTAGGAACCATTGCTGTTTCTTTATTGCTGAATGTTTAGTGATGTCTCTTGCACCTCTGCTCTCAGAATGTCAGCTCTTAAGATATGTGCAGTGCCTTCACACAGACCACTTTGTAGTAGGTCTTTAACATGTCAATCTGTTTGTCGTCTTTTTCACTATCCTTTGGTCTGAGAACTGGTTGCAGGTAGGGCATGTAAGAAATAATTGGGGTGGTGTCAGGTCTGGATCAAAAATGGGTGAAAAGCACAACCAATGAGTGAGCACGCTTTGAAGAGATCATTTGGAGCTAGAACAGGTGAAGTTTAGAGTGTGGCAAGGGTGACAGTGGTAGAGGAAAGAGCTCTTTCTCTGACATTACTAGTATAGTCTTGTAGAGTTACTTGGAGTCTCCTGGAATCACAATAGCAGCATGCCATGGAGTTTGTATGGGCTGTGCCCTTTATTGTCACAGATGTCTGATGTGTTGAAACATGACAGTGTAACTGATTGAAGTTGCAGAGACTTCTCATTGACTTTGTAGTTGTTCTGAAGCAGAAATGGTGACTAAAGATTTTGCTACTGTACTTGCAGCTTGGCACTTGGTTCTGTCAGTGGTCATGCAAGGCGGTGCCCACACCTTGGTGTGATCTGGGTGGATGCACATGCCGATATAAACACCCCTCTTACGACTCAGTCTGGAAACCTCCATGGACAACCTGTCTCATTTCTCTTGAGAGAGCTTCAAGATAAAGTAAGTATCGTGCTTGTACAGTTAGCATACATTGAAATCCTCCAAGGATTTTACTTGTGGGTGTGAGGTGCTTTCTTATCTGCTGCAAATGCAGACCTTTTTTATCTGAGTGTGAGCAAAAATACATATTTGTGTGTGTATATATGCACGAGTATATATACAGACAAATGCACACACACATGTAAAGATACATATACACACACTTAGAAACAAGAATGAGGACAAGCTTTTCTTTCTGTTAGCACCCCTGTGGCTTGTACAGAAAGCAAGAGTTTACACAAGCTGTATGTAGCAGCCGTGGTGCCAAACCCACATAAGTGGAGTTAGTGCTGTGGCTGTGCAACGGCAGCAATTCTAGCAACTGAGCAGAAGAGGGACCTCTGCCGAGCCAAGCCTGCCAGAGCTGGGCTGAGCTCACCTCGAGGAACAGCTGGGTCCTGCATACCTTCCATGCTGCTTCTGCTTAGTTTGGCTCTTCCATGTTTTGACAACCTTGGGGCATGACAGGGGCTGTTCTCTCCTAACTGGCTGCTTTGACAAATATTACAAATCAGAACAGCTGTATCTGCTTACAGGGTTCTTTTAAAGAGAGAGCCTTTGTCTTGGAAAGGTGTCAAATTATCAGAAAGAACTGTTTACTAGGGCATGGGGAATGTGCAGGGCTAGTTTTGTGAAGACCTAAGGCCTGTATATCCTTTTTGGTTTAGCTGTGGACTGTGTCTTTTGGAGACACCACAGGGGCAGCTTGTGCATTGATGAGGCCTTTGCAGTAGGAACTCGGATATGACAATCTGCCTCTGCTGAACCTTAGACTGGAGACTGGGAGAAGGATCACCAGTTGCAGGTTGAGAATGGATGCTGGAGCTGCAGAAAGCCTGCCTCTTTGGTGCTTTGCACTGCTGGTCAGTTCTCTTAGATTTTTTTCCCCTTTGGTAAGCTTTGAGGGTGCTGTGTTGATGAAGGTATGCTTCTCCCAAGTTAAGATCAGGCATGTCCTTATGGCTATGAAGATGCCATTGGGTTAGTACCTGTTTGGCATAGCAAGATTGCTATCATCTGGTAAAGCTCTTCTGCTTTTCTCCTGCTAATTCTTTTGAATGCCATCCACAAGTCACTGGAGTAATTTAGTACCTTCACGTACTTTCCTTTTTTCAGACAGTTCTTGTATGGTCTCTACAAACATGATAGAATTCCCAAAGTAATGCAAAATTAATGGGGTACCTTGAAGTACCCCCAGGACATGAGGTTCCTATAAAAGGTACTGTAGTTTTAGTTTCTTGCCCTAAGTTCGAGGGGGTGCCTTCTTTTTAATGTTGTTGGGGTTTTTTTTGGCAACTGCACCCACTTCTGTAGGAGAGAGAAGGTGCAAAAGGACTTTTTGTGAATTTTGGAGTTCACCTAAGGTGGACAGTTTGTCTTGGTGATAACAGAATAAAGCCAAGTTCTTTGATAGCTGAGGAAGGAGGAGAAAGGCAGAATTAGGTATGCTGCTTTCCTCTTTTGTCAGTAGGACAAAAGTATTTAATTTGGCTTCTTATGTATGTGTATACATTGATTTCTGGTCTGCAGTGCTCCGGTTCTCGAGCATCACAGAAGAGCAGATTTTTTCTTTTTAGAGCTACTAACAGATGACTGTGAGCTGTCTGGGGTAAGTGGGGGAACAGGGCTGTTGCCAGCAGCAGTAGTGAAAAAAGAGGAAGATGGTTAGGGTACACTTAGAGATGAGTTAGTCAGGTGTGGTGCTTGTTATGAGATCTTGTAACAAGCCCAGCTAAATTCTAGATGTCAGGTTTATGCAGAAACATCTGACTCTCTGGCCTGGCCCTTCATGTATGAACAGGTGCATGTGGCTTGCTCTTATCCAGTAGAGCAGTTGTGTTCATAATGGGCCAAAAAAAACCTTACTGTCCTTATTTCCTGACTGCTTTGCAAGGATTCTTTTCTTTGCTGCCAGCAAGAGGGCTACTCTCGTCCTACTCTATGCTAATTGCAACTTCTTTCTCAACGTTATAGACAAACTAATCTGTTGCAACTTGGTTCTCAAGGAAGTTTCTATGTTGTCAAAGGGGACACAGTTGTTGTTTGGTTTTTTTTTGCAGGGAGCCCTGTATCTCCTTCCTTGCTTTCAGTTATGCTGTTGAAGGGGTTTTTGAGCACACACCCCACACCCCCTACTATAACACATCTGTGTATATGCTCCTCTGGTTGGACTCCCATAATTCCACAAAACTGGCTCAAATAAAATTTGATCATCAACCTAATAGGCTCAGGAAGGCAAGTTAGCACTTGGCTCCCTGACTAGGTTATTTTGTAGAACCACAGAGAAACAACAGCTCCTTGGAGGGTATAAAATAAGAGCAAACTAGCTCAGCTGAATGATTACATATTTTCTGATGCATTGTCCATCTCTGCTGACTGATACTGCTCTTCTGGCATCTCAAGGCTCCTTGTTCTTCATTCTTTATCAAGAGGCCATGAGACAGAGGTGGTACTGTAACACATGTCTCTTTTGGTGGCACAGTCTGTTTTAGACTGTTCTTGACCTCATGCCAGCAACTCAGATTAGCTGCTGTATCCTTTTGTGGGATTGCATGAGAACTGAGTGAGAAGAACTCTTGTTTGGTTAGTTTTGGAGACACATCAAGTCCTAGCTTTCGTTTGCTCTGACCATACAAACAGCTGCCCTGGGACAACATAATGGGGAGAACTGATGTGGCAGCAACTGCCTGAATTAACACAACTACCAGGAACTCCCCAGGGCTGCTTTGAGGCCCTCAGTTTAGGTGCTACCTCACCTTACGTATCCAGGGATAATAAGCTTGGTCAGTGCTCTACTGAATTAACTGTCCCCATGTAGCAGATGACAAGCAGTATAAATGTGATGCATCTGGCTATGAAATAAAGCATTTGGTCAGGTTGCTGTAGAACAAACCCAGGTGTTGCTTGCACAGTCTGTTCACAGGCTGGCAGCTGCTATTTGTTTGTCCAGTTAGCTTCACAGGAGCACTGCCTCGTGCTCCTCAAGGCAAGGTGGCACTTCAGGGTTTTAGTAAAAAAATCCCACACCTGTTAGAATTAATGTTGTTGTTTTAAGCTAAAATATTTATGAACATAATCCTTTGGTTGGCATTCTTCAAACCAAGCATTAGTGTCAGGGCTTATGGAAACATTCAAACTAAACTCATAAACTGCTATTAATAACTCACCATGAAAATACCTGCACACTTTCTTATGCTTGTTTGGCTTCACTATCAACAACTTCTTTTCTGCAGCAACGAAGTAAAAACAGAGCCTACCAAAGGAAGTTAGGCATTCCATTTTCTTTATTTAAAGAGGAAGAGGTATAATTAAAAATGGCAGCATTAAAGCATAGAATCATTGATACTGGAGAGTATTTGACATTATTATCAATACTATGCTCAGTTTATAGTGTGGTGATGGGTTTTACAGATACAGCTTAATTTCTGACACCTAAGTTAGTTTTCCTAGTGGTCTCCAATTAATTTATCCCTCTTCTGAATTTATGACAGCAGGAAAGTTTCAGGTAATTGCCCCAGAGTAACAAATACTTTTATGTGCTTATTTTATCACAATGTAATTAAATATAGTTATAGGTGTGTTAGCCTTTAAAAACAAATCCCAAAGTTGTAACTAGAATATAATTGGGAAGTATAAGGGGGAAACAAAGCCTTCTTGCTGCTTGACAGCTGTGTTGGCTGGAGCCATTTTCAGAGCTGGGAGAAGAAGAGCAATCTCAGTTAATTTAAAGCCTAAATTAGTAGGTATTACCAACTGAAGGATTTTTGTAATTGTATACCATGAGTACTTAATTAACAAAGCTGTCCTAGACCTGCTCTCTTCAGTTCTAGATCAAAACCTAGATCAATGATTTAGTAGCCCTGTCTGGTGGCTTGCCATGCCTTTTTTTGGTTGTTTAACTTCTCGCTTTCAATTTATCTACCTTCAGTGCTCTTTTTGCAAGAAAATTTGCATACCTTTTTGATGATTCTCCTAAAAAAGATGCCTTGGTTTTTATTCTTCCACTTAAATATGATGTACTGGATAAGTAAGTTACATAGTAGTATCAAAAAATCTGATCTACATCTGGCATCTAGCTTCTTACCATTTCCCCCTTACATTCACGGATGCTAATTACATATTGCTTGTGGATTTGGGTTTGTCATCCCTCTTCTTCAAAATGAAAGGGACCCAAAGGATCATTGAGTCCCAACTCCTGGCCCTGTGCAGGACACCCCAAGAATCACACCGTGTGTCTGAGAGCACTGTCAAAATGCTTCTTGGAAACGTCGGGCTTGGTGCTGTGACTGCTTCCCTGGGGAGGTTGCTGGCACTTTTCCTCCTGTCAACACAGACTTCAAACTTGACTGCTTCGTAATCACTGTGGCTGAGACAATCGCCCTTTTCCACATCGATCATGAGATCCTCTCTGTTGACAAGCAGTAGATAAAGGAGCACATCTTTCTGAGTTGGCTCTCTCAGCACCTGCACCATGAAGTTGTCATCCAGGTTCTTTAGGAATCTTCTGGCCTGATTTGAACTAGCTGTGTGATGCTTCCAGTTAATTTCCATAAAGTTGAAGTCCCCCCATAAGGGCAAGGGCAGCTGACTTAGGAGTGTCCCTTAGGTCCTCAAAGGGTGTCATCATCCTGGCTGGGAAGTCTATTAGTAGACTCCCATGATGACATCTGCATTATTTGTTTGTCCCTTGATTCTTATGCAGAGACTCTCTACTGTGCCATTGCCAACTGTGAGGTCCATGGATTCTAGCCCTTCCACTACATAATGCTATAAATAAAAGCGAAGTTTTGAGGGAAGCATTAAATACAGTTTTGTTATATATGCCATTAAACTAACTTCATAACAAACCTTTGCTTGCAGGTACCACAACTTCCTGGCTTCTCCTGGCTAAAGCCCTGCCTTTCAGCATCTGATATTGTGTATGTTGGTTTGAGGGACGTGGATCCTGCTGAATAGTAAGTTGATTTAGATTAAAGGATTTTTGTAAAGGCCAAAATCATGAGCATCTTTCCATATCTGGCTGCTCACAAGGGTTTCTAGATTTAAGCTTAGGCCAGTAATGATTGTTTTTCTTTTATTTTAACAGCTATATTTTGAAGAACTATGACATCCAGTATTTTTCCATGAGGGATATTGATCGCCTTGGGATTCAGAAAGTTATGGAAAGAACATTTGAACATCTGGTGGGCAGGTGACAAACTATCTGATTTAAACTACTCTTAACCACTTCTTGAGTATCTGCTTTCCTGAAGTTCAAGTGAAGGTCACTCTTGATGTAAGGTAGCTTAACAGAACTGTGACAGTGTCCAGTAAACAGTAAAGTCTCAGTTCTACATGTTGAACTGGAGCCACTTCAGAATTTCAGTACTGAAGTAAGTATTTGCTAACCCTGTTCAAGTTCAAGGAAACAGATCAGGGAGCAGATCATGCTAGTCTAGGGACACAGGGAGAGGACTGGAGTTAGAAGGGTAGAACAAAGTCCTGCAGGCAGAACAAGGTTCACGTAGCTGTGGTGCATGATGTTGTATCTAAAGATGTGCTCACCTTTCCTAGCTGCAGCTCTGCCAAGTAAAGAAGTTGCTAATCCAGATGCTTCTCCAAACTGAGCATCTGCAGTAAGTTGAAAAGTACACAGTCTACCATTTAAATAGCAAGCAGTATCCAACTTATTAATCTGTCATTGAATGACAGGTTTCATGTAGTAGCTAATGTTTTTGGTTTGAGATTATCCTTCACTTTGCCATGTAAACCTAGCTGATGAAAGAGTTTGGAGGCAGCCTCCGATCAGTGACCTGAAAAATGCAGAATGCCCCATTCATCTTGAGCTTTCTATGAAATCCTCAAGCTTGGTGCTTCCTCTATCCTAGATGCCATGCACAGCAGTGTTTTGGCTTTTTACTCTGGCTTTCTGTACAAAAAGAGAAAAGGCCAGACTATGCCATACATTTCTCTGTTTTTCCAACTAAGGATACAAGTATCAGTTAAGATGGTCAGAACTGAAGTACTTATCTTCAGCCACATCACAGCTGAGTGGATGCTCAATGAAACTAGAAAGACCAACTTCTGTTTTCCCAATGCATACTGGGGAAACTTCTGAGCAAGATGTTTGAGTTGAAATGTGTTATTAAATTAAAATTATTAAAAATCCTTTCCAAATTTATGAAACATGGTATAGGACTTATGTGGGGGACCTTTGGCATCATGTTTATTGTGTTACTTTGCTCATCAGCTTGGACAGTAAGAAATGCAGGCAGAAGAAGACTGACGTTCTGACATGGCTTTTCTTGTTTTATCCTGTCTCAGGAGACAGAGACCAATTCATCTGAGTTTTGACATTGATGCTTTTGACCCCTCACTGGCTCCAGCAACTGGGACTCCTGTTGTAGGTGGATTAACTTACAGAGAAGGCATGTACATCACAGAGGAAATACACAATACAGGTAGGAGTCGACCAGCAGTATTGGACTAAGCAAGGACAGCACAAACTGCATAGAGCTCATACTGGTTATGTTCTTCCTGTGTCACTAGGTAACTAATGCAGTCAAAGCTAAGGTGTCTACAAAGTCAATCCAACCTTCAGTAAGGGTAAAAAGTGCTATGGTTGGGCAGTACCCCAGGTGCTAAAAGCAGCTTACCCATTAACAACTTTCAACTTAGCAGAAGGAAATAAAATACATAATACATTAACAATGAATGCCCCAAATGACCTATTTATCTTGTATAATACTGTCCCTTATTCTTAAACACATGAAGTCAGATCTAAAAATGGGCACCTGGAATTAAAATATGGATGCAAACAATTTTAAACAGTTTGAAGTTCCATTCTAGGATTCAAGGATAACAAATCAACCTTTCACTAAGTATACTGCAGTTGACCCAACAGGTGAGGACTGTACTCCTCATGCCATGGAGTTTTATGTAATGTGTTTAAACATTGAGTTATTTGCAGTAAACAAAGGAAAAAAAGAATCCCAAACCCCAACCAGATAACAGTCAATGGAATCACAAATAGGATGGCAAAAACCACTATGCTGAGACTAATTTATGTCCCCTAACTTTTGGACTGGGAAAAAAAACATGAGAATAACGTTTTTTTTAATCTGAAGTGTAGATGGAACATCAAACTTACTTTTCCTGAAAGTTAGAAAAGCATGAATGAGTGAGGTAGTGATAAATGTAAATAAGAGCCAAATTGAAAACACACACTTGCATCTAAGAATGATAACCTCATCCCTCAAAAGCAAATTTTAGTTGTTCAAGGGGGGGTAGAGTAGGTCACAAGTTCAAATATCAGATGTACCACAATGAATGATGAAAGGCTGCAGAAGAAACCCTATTAGAGGTGTTTTACTCTTTTTCATAGTAACAAAGCTGTAATCATTTTCACAGGAATGCTTTCAGCTGTGGACATGGTTGAAGTCAATCCACTGCTTGGAGCATCTCAAGAGGAAGTGAATGCAACTGCTAGTCTGGCAATTGATGTGATAGCAACCTGCTTTGGGCAGACAAGGGAAGGAGCACACACTGCTTTTAATCAACTCCCAACACCTAGTTCTCCAGATGAAACTGACAGTGAAGAGCAAGTGAGGATTTAAGAACCCAAAGCATTGGGTACATTGGACCTTATAGGGCTCTCCTGAGGCACTTGTGTGGCTAGATTGTCAACAATTGGCAAATACTGTTAACTTCTCAATTTTTAAATAAACTAGCTTTTCCACTGATCGGTGGTTACTTTATTACCAAGATTTATTCATTTAGTTAAGTATATACAAATGGAAACAATAAAATATTTATTACCTTCTTATTAATCTTACCAGTAGTTCAAGTCTGTCTGCATTTTCCTTTTACTGCCATTCTCTTTCTAGTGTCAGTACACTTTCAGTTGAACGTGCTGTCTCATGAGACAGTTCACTCCTCAGACAAAGGGAACAGACAGCCCATATGGTTCCTCAACAATGGAAGAGCTCATCTCAGTTGTGAAGATTCATCTGCTGCGAAAAAACTTGTAGTAGACCAAACCTCCTAGGATGGCTACTTCTAGGATGATGATGATTGACAGCAACAACTTATTAGTGGCAACTCTAGAGTTAAAAAAAGAAATCAAAGATAGCACTTTTTTTCCCCCTTGATTATGAATGCAGATTCTAGATAATTTGATCACCATCTTACCTTCAGTAAGTACACTCCCTGTTTCAGCTAGACCACAAATTGCTATTTGAATAGCTCTCAACAAGCAGGGAGGGAAAAACTCCATAATTTCCTACTCCTGTTTTCCTGGAAATTCTGCTTAAATCTTCTATTTTAAAAGTAGCAGTTCTGTTCCTCTTCCCCCACCCCACCAAAAGCAGCTCATTCAGCAGTGTTTGTGCCTACTCATTCATTTAAGCAAAGAGGAAAACATAGTTTAACTCCTGTACTAAAACACTGTGGTGCATTTACTTGGAACTATGTAGCTGAAGTAAAACTATAAAATCTCAACATTATGGTGTTATTTTACTGATGAAAATTATAGTTATCATAACTTCCCTTTAGCATTGGGTATAGTGGCTAGGCCAGAGGTACCCACTGGCAATATACCCCATGAACTGGTTTATAAAGATAATTAAATCATTTAGTTAAATGGTAAATACACTTAAGAAGCCAAGACTTTAGTCATCAAAATAGTATATGACAGTCTAGCTGCTCGAGAGCATTACCATGGGCTAAACAGATTTGTCTGTGTCATCAGACATCTAACACTCCTGCAGTGACCTACAGCTCAACTTTTTCCAAGCTGAATAACAGGGAGTTGTATCTAAAGGTACTATTAGCAATTCACTGCAACTTGTTAAGTCTTCACTGCAATTTGTCATGCAGGAAAGTTGAAGACCCTGTACAACCCTAAATGAGCAGCAAAGATTCAGTAGTGTTCAACTACCTATACTCCATTAAGTAATTACCAGAGAGGAGAAAACACAGATTAGCATGAGCACACACTTGTTTACACATTCTTTAAAACCTCCCAGCAGTTCCAGCTAATGCTGTATTCTTTTATTGCCTGAGGCAGGCAGGCAATAATGTTACCTGCTGAGTGATGCTCCATGTCAGTCATGCTACTCACCTCCTGGACATAGAACGCAGGATCTTTCGACTCTTGCTCAAGTTCTCACTTGTGTTCACCAACTAAGAAGAAACAAAGGTTATTTGTCAGTTGAACAAGTATACAGCAGCTCTGAAAAGATGCACCTGGAAGTAGCTGGTGTTGAAATGTTGCAATTAATAATGGGACCAAGGCTAACCATATATTCTCAAAATTCATTGTTCTCTACACAGAATACAAGCTGGAAGCATTTTCGCCTTCTTAAGGCAAAATAAAGATTTTCATGTATACTTTCCCATACGTACATAAGTAGACATACAATTTAGGATCACTTTCTACCTCTTTAGTTAATCTACAAATAACAGAAAGTTTGTATTAGCTCATTTCATTAGATTTCATTTCATTATTCCAGTCATTGACACCAGAAGAAAATGAATAGTGATGTGTTCTCCCCAGTGCATTATCTGGAAATGCTCTTCTAATTCTAAGAACTAACCACAGTGCACTGACAGGTCTAAGGGGGTTTGAGCTCTGAACTGTTAATAGAAAAATCCATTTCAGCTTTGTACTGCTCAGAAATGAACTGTAAAATATATCTCAGTCAGCTCTTAAGAAACACATAATGAAGTGAGGTTATGGACAACTAAAAAGGTTGTGGTCTCCCAAACAGTCAGGATTCACGAGGTATGGCCACGGGAGGTCTCTGGGTAAGAATTTGCTATTTCACTTACAAACCTTCAAGGCAAGTGAAAGATATGTCAGGTCACCTACCATCACGGAGACCTGCCTGTACAATTCCTCTGCAGTTTTCAGCTATTGCTCTCAACCACAAAAACTACCCTGTAGGTACGTTACTTTGCATTGAGATGGACTGGACCAAACTGGGAAGAAAACTACCAAGTCCATTCAAACAAAGCATACCAGATTTCCAGTCTTTGGTATGAAAGTCCAAGCAAAGAAGAAAGTTTGCTCCTAGTTTGACTGTGTAGTTAATGCAAATCAACAATACAATGCCTAAAAGGCTCACAATAAAAGTCCTAGTTTCATGAACAGTCTGTGGATAGAATGACACGTTGAAAGACTTAGTATTTTTTATTAGGAAAAAGAACAGGCAAAAACTACACCTACAAATCTTAAAATCACATTTCCTTCCCTGCTCCCAGGCTGAATCTGGGAGCACAGCAAATCAAATTCTGACTGAAATCTAAAAAAACCTACTTAAATGAAAAAACTATAAGCTCTCTTTCAATGAGTAGGGGGGGTTATGCTTTTTGTTTGGGCTAAGTGGGTTTACTTGTCAAATGCAGCATCTCCCTGCACTCGCCTAAAAGCTTTACGTTCAGGATCCCTTGTACACACATAAAACCCTGTGATTTTCTTGATTTTTTGATTTTTGTTACTTCAAAAATCAAAATCTCAATTTTGCATATCCATGTAAACAAATTAACTACTTTTTAAAGCTTCCACAGTAGAAGCAGAGCTTCTTAACCCAAGGGTGAGGAACTGTCTGGCACTACTTTCTCCCTCAGCTATAATGGAAGGTTAGTATGTACGTACGGCTAGGCTTCGCTAACGAAGATCCAGGGAGGGCTCCATCCACACTCCTCATTAGCGCCTTTTCCAAGCGCGCTGAGAAAAAGAGGATAGCGGATAGCACCCTCGAGCCTGTGCAATGGATACTTTTAGGTGAGACACAGCATGCGCAGAGCTGGACCCACCCTTTAGTCCTAAGGTTCATCTGCCAGGGCCTAGCAAGCTTGGACGCTGGCAGCAAAGGTTTTATTAGAGTGTCCTTCTCTTAGATGGAAGGCCTTACAGGGCTAAACAAGCTCCATCTGCCCAGGTTTGGAATCAGAGTTGTCCTTCTCCTAGGATGACTGCCAGAAGGCTAATGAGCTCATCCTACCCATACAAGGATTCTAGGAACATGGGTATCACTCCCCACACTTTACTGTGGGCAGTGAGTTTAATGCTCCCTCTGCTGTTGGCACAGTTATCGCACCAGGTGCCACAGGAGACCCCAAGTGATTTTCAGACTGTGCCTGATGGAAGGTTAGTAATCAAGCACTTTAACTTCTACTAAATTCCCTTTCATTAGAAGAACTTGCTACTATCCATCTGCCTCCCAAATCTAAACTCTTACTAGTAATCTAGTGGTGGGCAACTCCTTAGCATTTTTTTAAATCTGTGATTTTTTTCAGTAATGCTCTTTTTTTTAAGCAGGTTTATAGATCTAATTCAAATCTTGCAAGGCACAGCAGGAGGCATTTGGTCATGGTGCTTTGGGCCCTTCTACAGTGATTACTGTCCTTTTACAAGCACAGCATAGGAACATGACAGCCCAAATTCAGTCTGTAGAAACATCAGTTGGATTATGATGTCTAGAGAGGTCTCCAACAGCCATTACTGGGAAGCTAAAATGAGGTTGCTTCATTGCAATTCCCAGCGTTTCCCTGCTTACCCTGCTCCTAGTGCGTTCCAGCTGCTCCCGCTGCTCCCCAAGTTCTTCAATGATATCAGTGCCAATCTGATCTGTCTCAGCAGCAATTCGGTGGGAGCGCTCAATGCTCTGACTGGCTCGGTTCAGGCTGTCTGTTCCCTGGAGAAGCAGCACCCTCTGTGACTGCAGATTAGTCTGAAAAATAAGGTATGCTGAATTATTAAACACAAAGACAAAGGCATTAAGCTTTTGACATGTTAAAATCTAGGACATGACTTCATAGGCCATCCATTTATATTAGCTGTACATGCTTCTTATCTTAACTGATACAGCCCAGTTCATTTTGAAAGAGTTCTTGTTCACACTGTAAGATTATGGCCAAATCTGGTTAAACAGTATCTTTGCTTTCCATATGCTAACTTCTCCCTCCATTCATATCTAAATTCAGTCTTATTTCTGACTTCACAGCTGGTTGCCAGGGAGATCATTAAGAGTTTACAGTCAAAAGGATTAGGAACAAACAGCATTAACAGATGGGCTGCTAAGTAACAAAGACCTTTTCATGACAGTAGCCTCTGCTAGAGGATAAGAGATGTTTGCTGACCTTGGGGTCAAGGGGTAGCTCAAAATAAAGTATTTTCTTAGGCTTCAGAAAGTCTAATTTCCCACTCTGCTTTCAGGTTTTAGAAGAATCAAATGCAAAAATTTACGAAGCTACTGCAGAACAAGACACTAAGGAAAGAGCCTCCCTCAAACCTTCCTTATCTAAGGCAGACAAAGAAAAAGCCCACCTCCATGACCAGATGTCAGCACTTTGAAGATAATAAGCAGATTCAGTCTCATGAGCTCAGATATATCTAAGCATATCTGGTAAACAAAGAAACTGGTGTATTTCTTGCACTGTAGCAACACATCCATAGTGAACCAAGTGCTAGGGGATGACTTCTTACATTTTCTTGAAATTATTTGCTTAAAAGAGAATTCTGTCAAAGAACCTATACAGTGCACAGTTCATATACTTCTGGAGACTAAAACTAGATCAGTTTTCTTCTCAGTCAGTAGCACCACTTTTGTGTTTTCACTGCTGCAGTAGAATGATTAAATAAAGCAGTTCAGTGCAGAACTTTGTGTAAGTTACTAGCTGCGTGGCATTCAAGAAATTCCATTTTGACTACACTCATATCTTTGTTTTAGAACAGAAAAGCTCTCCCTTGAGTTCCAGGTGTTCTTTCTCCTCCCTGAGATATTCATGTTACGTGCAGATAGATATACAGGGAGTTATATAAGCACAGATGTTAAGTGGTTTGAAGTAGAAACACTGTAAACAATAAATCTGGAGTATTATTTTTAAACAATCAGGGCAATGTTAAATAAAATATAGATCTAATTCTCACACTCTGTTCATTTTCTGTGGAGAAAATTCCGTATTTTATATCGCCTTGACTTCCAGGGCCCAGTCCCAAATCTGTGCTTCTCATCTCTCTCTGAAACATGGAGAGGTCTCTTCTGTACGCCCGGATTTTGCTCATCATTTGGTTACGGAAAGGCAGAGGAGCCTGCTTGAGTTCTTCCTCCATTTCCAGTAGCTTTAATGAAAGACAATGTGTTATTTTTTGAAAGCACCAAATCTATTCTTATCAGCAGCTACACTCCAAACTTATGATGGGTTCAAACTTACGAAGGGTTTCACATGTTTTTATGTGATTGGGTTAGGGGGTTAACCCCAGACCCCATACCCCTCAACTAAGTACTGAGTACACCTCTCTGCCTAATGCAGATTTTCAGATATAAAATGCCTCAAGAGAAAAAAAAAAACCTGCTAAGCTTATATGCTTGGCTTTCTGAAATATCACTAACTTCAAAATTCTCAGTTCTCACTTTCATACAGTTTAAGCATTTGTAGGATGAGAGTATCAGCTTCTCATCATATCTACGCAACAGAGATTTATTGCTCAGGCAGGACTGCCACTAAATTCACACTCTGAACCATCAGAGCCTGGCAACTGCAGTCAGGATTTGTAAACCCTGAAACTTTGGATTCGTGAATTTTCACATCAACTTCCAGCGACAGTTGTTGTGAAGTCACAATGCTTAAAGCTGTCTGCCAAAACCAGCTCTCTCACAAAGTGAGTTCTACATCTTGTATTTCACCTACATAGACACATCATTAAACTCAGAAAGTTAGAGGAATAAAGCATCACATTCAGTTGTGACTCAAAAACATCCTATCAGCACATTAATATTAAAAGAATGTTTAACCCATAATGTCTTGCTTAAAAAGACAAGTCACATGGGTTGGGGTTTTTTCGCTCTGTTCCACAGTCACCTGCTGTCCAGAAAGCCTATACAATAGAGCTTTCAATTATTCACAGTCCCTGTCATTTAACCGCCAGACTACTATAGAAAGGTCAAATGGGTTAAGACTAACACAATAAAGATGGGGGGGGCATAGCAGCTGATTCTCTGCATGCCTTCTCTACAATCCCTAGCAACTTTAACTGCACCTCTAACACTGTTTGTTTAACAAACAGAAGGCAATATCCAAACCAAGCACTCAAAAAACCCCAAAACAAACACAATCATAATGTACTAATATTTGTCTATATCTGTATATGTATATAAATACATACAACAGTCCTGGCAAACACAGACACACCTATCAGATGTTGTATTTTTTTAATACAACAATTCTGCCTGCCAGGACAGGATTCATAAAGAAAAATTTGCAGGTACTATCCTATCAACACTTCAACTGATCAGAAAGGGCAGAAGGCTAGACTTAGGTTTACCGTTTCATTTGCTTCACGCTGTTTGTCATCAAATTCTCGAACTAGTTTTTTCTTCTCCTCTGCAAAAGAAAAAGTATCGCGTCAGATAAACTACAGAGAAATGACAACAGAACACCAATTCAGTCCATTATAGGCAAAGAAGCTGCCATAGCTGGCTGATTACAGAGATGCCATGTCAATATTTACCTCAAATAGGAACAGCCTATTCTTAAGACAACTTTTCAGAAGGGGGCAGGGGGAGAGAGCAGAAATCCCCCTTCCAAATCTGGTCACTAACCTCTGGCAGACAAAATTTGTCATTTTTCAGACCCGAAATATTTTTCTAACCTATTATCCTCCAATCTCCACTGACAGAATTGCATGTTGAAAAACATTTAATATGAAAGGGTAAAAAAAAAGGATATGATGGTAAGCAGCTCATAAATACTTTTTTTTTTTTTCATAGTTGATAAGATTACTGAAGGCTGAAAACTTGGATTTGAACAGAACATCACATTAATCTACACTTTCAAGTGAGTCCTGAAGTTGCTAGCAGATAGGGCACTATGCATTCTCGTGGTCATAAGGTAGCTAGGTAAATGGGATAAGAATTCCAGAGCACTCACACATTAAAGATGCTATCAAGATATCATCTCAGGTTCACGTGTTAAAATGCTCAAACACTTTCCTCTTCTGGAATGATATCAGTTGTTTGAATCACCCAACAAAACACACATTTTAGTTGTTTGAGACAGTAATTTGCCAAGATCCTTGAATCTAGGGTTTTGGAAGCCAAAGAATGGGTTTCACTGCAGTTATTCTATTTTTAAAACAAAAAAGACATCTATTTTGCATGTCTTAAAAACCTATCATACATCTCTAATATCCACAATCAATGAAAGTGTAATTCTGAAACTCTCATCTCAACAGAACAAAAATGTATGTCTCACAAGCTTTTCCTAAAGCACTGAAGACAACCACCAGAGGACTCTTGTAGACTACTGCAAATGAAACCAAATTCTGTGTGAAGTCTGATAAATATGCATTACTCTAATTCACCTTTCTCAGGAGAAAGTAACTCAGTCTTTGGTAAAATTTTGGATAGCAAAAAATGCAGACAGTTATTTTGCTAAAAATTCTCTAATTTGACTAAACTTAAAGACAAAATGAAAGACATTATGAAAACACTGATGCAGTAAAAAACTGACTTGATACTTTTCCGTGCATAGTCCTCTGCAGAAGCAGCATTTTTTAAACCACTAAGCTCTCAACAGGGAATAGGAAAAATATTTTAAGTGATCTAAACATTTTTATATAGCTCTTCTCACATACACAACATGCTTAAGCTGTGAACTGTCCTTTTCAGTTAGCTTCTCTAAGTAACTGCACTTTCTGAAACTAACAGCATGTTTTCACAAACAAATGCCCACTTCTAGCAGTAACAAGACCTCATGTTTAGATTTACTACCAAGGATTGGTATGCAGACCAATGTCACTGCTAAATCTTGTGTAGCACGATAGGGGGTGCAGAGTAAAAGGTCACACCTGCAAGGAGGAGCAAACAGTTCAGGTGACTCTAAAGTGACCAACTAGGTATGTATGGCTAGGCTTCGCAAATGAAGATCCAGGGAGGGCTCCATCCACGCTCCTCATCAGCGCCTCTTACAAGCGCACTGAGAAAAANGGAACATGGGTATCAGTCCCCACACTTTACCATGGGCAATGAGTTTAATGCTCCCTCTGCTGTCGGCACAATTATCACACCAGGGGCCACAGGAGACCCCAAGTGATTTTCAGACTGTGCCTGGACCCACTAGGTATTCCATTCCATATGTGTCATACTCAGTATAAAGCTGAGGGTCAGCTGCTGCTGCTTTTTTTTCTTCTTCAGTGGCCAGCATCTGCAGAGCACTCTGTCTGCTCTCCCTTAAATCTCAATCCAGGAGTTTCTGAGCCCAGATGATGTAGTTGTCATCAAGGCGGAGGCTGGATTCAGTATTGCTTTTGTAGATATTTGTATGTATTTCACATTTTTGTTATTATTTTCATTAAAGTAATTTTAGTTTTCTTTTCCAATCCACAAGTCTCTATTTCCCTTTCCCTTCCCAGGGTGGGGGGGGAAGAGGGTGTAATAGAGAGCATCTGTCACTGGATTAGTGGTCACCCAGCCCTAACGCTTGACGCAGAACTAGGAATTTGTGATTTTGTTTATATAGAGTGAAACAGCATTTCCAAACCTCTGCCATTCAAAGATGTTCCAAGGACTACAGATTCCTCCCTCCCTCAAGTTTGAGTGTGCTAATTGTCTCAAAAGAGTATGTTGTATCACCTCCTGAAATTTTCAGGATCAGATAACACAAAAAATACATACAGACATCCCTCCCCAGAAGTACAAGAGGCAAACAAAGCACACTAGCAGAGTGGGAACAGATAGACAAATTCCTGACTTATCTTAAACTTTCTTAGAAATACTTTCCAAAAATATTACCAGGATTTTTGCATCAACAAATGTAGAGAATAGAACAGTCATATTAAAACTTCATAGCATGTCTTAAAATCCATTTGCAATTATTTGCAATCTATTGGGGAAAAAATGTACACACATTGCAAAAATCGCTGCCTGTAAATAGTGCATTTAAGGCCACTTCTCAGAATTCATTGCTTAAGACTATCCCAGTTCCATGGGGACCTAACAAAGGTTTATTTCACCAAGAAACCAGCAACTCTCCTTTTTACAGGGAAATAAAGTTTTTCTACAAGAACGGGCAGTTCTTCTTTTATGCTTTTTATTCTTGTTGACCAGTAATGAAATTTAGTCAGCTCTGAAAGCTGTCATTTGCAGGTCTGAACACCTTTCTTGTACCAAACTTCCTGGAAATGCTGACGATGAGGACCATGACCCTGAATATAACTCAAGGTTCAATGGAAAACCAGGTACGAAACAGAAGGTCAACCCTGTGTTATCTCACACAGACTGGTATATTCTGAACAAACCATTTTTGTGATTTTACACCTGAATGCACAAAACTGATCAATTCTGGAAGAATGACAAGATAATCACACAACATGGCTGACAGCCACTACTCATTCTTGTGGCACAAAACCAAAGGTGAGTTACAGCAGCTCATGATAACTGTGCATCGTATTTCTCATATGAAGGATGCATTTAGTCAAAGAGATCTGGTGACATCAGTAAAATTCTCCCTGTCAGATGACTTCCTTTCTAGTTCTCAGAATACTGCTGCATATTAAAAACTGAATGAGAAGCACAATGCCAAGTCCCACAGAGAAGTGTTCTATCAGAATGTTTTAGCTACCAGTATGCACGGGGGAACAAGAGGTCAGAAAGCAGCCCTGCAGAAAAGGGAACTGGGGGTTAAATGAGAGTCAACAGTGTGCCCTGGCAGCCAAAAGGGCCAACCGTGTCCTGGGGTGCATCAAGCACTGCATTGCTAGCTGATCAACGGAGGTCATGCTCTCACACTGCACTGGTGTGGCCTCACCTCAAGTACCGTGTGCAGTTCTGGGCACAACACAAAAAGGATATTAAGCTGTTGAAGAGTATCCAGATGAGGGCCACAAGGATGGTTATCAGTCTAGAAGGGAAGCTCTATGAGTAGCTGCTGAAGTCACTTGGTTTGTTCATCCTGGAGAAGAAATGATTGAGGGGAGACCTCATTGCAGTCTACAGCTCCACACAAGGGAAAGTGGAGGGGCATGAGCTGATCTCTTCTCTCTGGTAAGCAGCGATAGGATCCAAGGGAACGACATGAAGCTGTGCCAGGAGACGCTTAGGTTGAATATTAGGAAAATGTTCTTCAACCAGAGGGTGGCTGAGCACTGGAACAGGCTCCCTAGAGAAGTAATCTTTGCACCAAGGCTGACAGAATTCAGGAAGCACCTGACAATGCTCTCAGACATATGGTGTGATTTTTGGGGTTGTCCTGTGCACAGACAGGAGTTGGACTTGATGATCTTTGTGGGTCCCCTTCTTACTCAGGACGTTTTATGATTCTAAGTTAGAAAGAATACCCATAAAATCATATTTTGCTTCTAACAGATCTTTGTGTAGCTTGGTACACAGGTTTTTTCCTAGTCTATGGGTAGGTAGTACACAAACCAGACTTTTGAAACAGTCATGTAAAATGCAACTCTTGTCCAGTAAGTCTACAAATGGTTTAGTGACATGGTGGTGATAAGTAGACGGTTGGACTTGATGATCTTATAGGTCTCTTCCAACCTTAGTGATTCTGTGAAGTAACAACTCTACCTCAGAGATGGGGCTGAATCCGAAAGCCCAGCACAGCAGCACTTGGCTATAGAATTCAAATCTGCTAAAGGAGAGGAGCTGCTCCAGAGGAGTAAAGCGGCACACCTGCCTCGTTGCCTACATCTCTGATGTTCTGTGTGACCAGGCCGAATACCCAACAACAAAGTTACCAGAATATAGCAGCAATTGCAAAACACCACACAGTGAAACCCGTCCCAGCAAGGCCACCTATCCCCTCCAAGGAGGCGCCTACCGAAAGCGGTGCACTGAATTCCTGCAATTGTCTTGGCAAACTCCTTCCCTTCTCATAGGTCTTCTTAGAGAGACTTTGCCCTTTCAGGCGTAAAAACAGGTTTATCCACGGATAAACACCTCGAACACCCTGCAACGCACCACAGCAAGCCCCAGCTACCCAAGAAGCCGCAGCGGGGAAGCCCCAACCGCAGCACCCTAGTCAGGACGGAGGGAAAGCGCCGCCGGATGCCTCCGCAGCCGGTCCCCAGCGACAGGCAGAGATACGGCCGCGGCTCCCGGTAAAGCCCAGCCCGCTGCCCTCCCTCAAGCAACCACGGACGGCGGACGGCCGCTCGCCCCCGCCTCACCGGCCGCGCTGCCCCGCAGCCGCTCGGGGACGCCTCGCAGCTCTCCGTGCAATCGCTGGAAGATCTCGTGAAGTCGCTCCAGGTGCTCCGAGGACCCGGAGCCGCGGCCCGCCATAGCAGGCAGCCGACTCCTACCACTCTCGGCTATCGCTGCCGCCTGCCCTCACCCCTTTGCTTCCCTTGGCGAGGCACTTCCTCCATCTGCAGCTGCGTGGGCCCCCCCCCAGTGCCGCAGGGCGCCCGTAACGCCGCCCGACCTCAAAGCCGCTGCGCGACGGCGGCTGCCGCCACGGCCTGCCCTCGAAACACTGCTCGAGGGAGCGGCCACCACGTACGCTGCGGCAAGACTGGCGGCGACAGCGGCCGCCGCCACCGAGATGCTTCAGGCGCTGGCTGGGACTGCTGTGAGAGGGCGAGAGGGAGGCCTCGGGCGCGCTATGCCTCCTGGGAGTTGTAGTCTCCCCAGGGAGAGGAGCCAGTGACAGCGGTATCATCCTGGGCCCTCGGGCGCCGGGGCCAGCGCACGGCTCCCAAGAGGTGGGGTGCGAGGAGGCAACGTCGCCCAGTGGCCTGGATGGTTTATTTCGTATGCTCTTAGGTAAAGGTGAGAGTGAACATGGCTGAACCCAGTGCCACATTCCTCCCAGCCCTCAAACTCCTCAAACTGTGCATGTATAGGTTGGAAGTCAACGTGGCTAGGTTTCGCGAACGAAGATCCAGGGAGGGCTCCACCCACGCTCCTCATCAGCGCCTTTTCAAAGCGCGCTGAGAAAAAGAGGATAGCGGATAGCNTACTGTGGGCAATGAGTTTAATGCTTCCTCTGCTGTCGGCACAGTTATCGCACCAGGGGCCACAGAAGACCCCAAGTGATTTTCAGACTGTGCCTTATAGGTTGGAAGAGAGCTTTAAGATCAAGTCTAGCTGTTAACCCAGCACTGCCAGATCACCACTAAACCATATGCCTAAGCACCATGCCTGCATGTCTTTTACCTATCTCCAGGGACAGTGACTCCACTCCAGGGCTTCACAACCCTTTCAGTGAAGAAATTTTTCCTAGTATCCCTCCCCTGGTGCAACTTGAGGTCATTTCCTCTTGTCCCATCGCCAGTTACCTGTGAGAAGCAACCAACCCCTACCTCACTACAACCTCCTTTCATGTAGTTGCAGAGAGCAAGAAGGTCTCCCCTGAGCCTCCTTTTCTCCAGGCTCAACAACCCCCATTCCCTAAGCTGCTCCTCATAAGATTTGTGCTCTAGACCCTTCACCAGCTTCTTTGCCCTTCTTTGGACATGCTCCAGTACCTCAATGTCTTTCTTGCAGTGAGATGCTCAAAATGGATCGCAGTATTCAAGTTGCAGCCCCATCAGTGCTAAGTACAGGGGGACAATCGCTTCCCTAATCCTGCTGACCACTCTATTTCAGGTACATTTTGACTTAGGAAAGAGCCACTGTACAAATCCATTTCAAACTAATTTATTCATTTTTGGCTGAATGTGCCCTCAAGCAGCTCTGTTGATGAAACTGTCAGAGGCGGACATTGAACCCCTGAGGATTTCAATTTTAAGCTGTGGAAGAGGTAAACAGTTCTGCCTTAACACACTAATCATTCATGCTAACAGGAGTGTGGTGCATATATACATCTTATTTATGTAACTATACTGTATGTTTGTATTCAGATTGACACCTTTATCACCATCATACTCAGATGGTTCCGAGACCCTGCTCTGAGCCACACACACAAAAAAAAACGTCAGCAGGAGAAAAGAGCTGGTCGACGTCCCGCGGTCAGCAGCTCTTCCCGGCGGGAGCAGTAGGCAGGATGCCCGATACGGGAAGGCTCGAGGGCAGCTAGCACGGCCGAGTGAGGAGGTCGGCTGTACCTGGGCGAGAAGAGGCGGGCTCAGGTCTGGCCGGGCTGGGCCTGGGGCGGGCCTGAGGCTGGCAGGGCGGGCCCAAGGCGAGCGGGGCGGGGTGGGTCCGTGCTCCGCTGAGCGCCGGCAATCGGCATGGAGCGGGCGGCGGCGATGCTCACCTGCTGGGGAGCCGCGCTGGGGGCCGCCGTCTCTGTCCCCGTTCTCCTTTTCGTGGCAGCGCCCTACATCAGGTGCGTCTTACCGAGCGTGACTCTGGCGTTTCGCGCGTCTACGGGTAGCGGTGGCGGTAGCTGGTGGAGGCGGCATGCGCCGAGTCTCGGGGCGCTCGGATCTGCCCGTTGGTGTGATGGCAGTACGAACAACATTGTTCTCTAGTCGGCGCTTGGCCGGCTCCAGCGCTTCAGTAATGCTAATGCGCTGGCGGCAGAAGCCGGGACGCTGCGGAAGATCGGCTCAGCCTTGACACCAGCGCGTGGCTCACTGTCCTCCATCAGTCTCCGAGTGACCCTGGGCTCCCTCCGGGGCCGGCGGGGCTCGGGGAGATGCAGCCACCGAAATGGGGTGCCCAGGAGGGGGGAGGCGGGGCCTGTGTGCGCCTCACGGCGTCCCGGCCGAGCCTATTGGCCGAGACTGCGGATTTGCCGGCGGCAGCTAATGGGAGCCGTGGCCCCACCGGACGCTGGGGCGGGGTCCGGGCTGAGGCGGGGCCTTTGCCGTGCCCGGGGGTCCGGGCTGAGGAACCGTGGAGGAGTTTGGGGGGCGATTTGGACATGAGACGGTGTCCCGTCTACGACATGGCCGTGATCAGCGGCTTCAGGTGACGACGCCCGGTGACTGCCCGGGGCCCTGAGAACGGCGATCAGCCCGACCGCCCCGACCGCTGTGGTGAAACCTGGGGCTGTGGGTGCTCAGCCCTTAGCCTGAATCCCCCGAGGCGGGAAGCTGCCCTCGGACCTAGCCGTGACCGCGGCCGCCCTGTCTTGCAGAAGGTATGTCGCTGGAGGACAGTGTAAGTCCACAGCTAAGCTGGATGGGAAGGTGGTGATAATCACAGGAGCCAACACAGGCATCGGGAAGGAGACCGCCAGAGACCTCGCGCGAAGAGGCAAGTCACCGGCCATGTGCGGCTGATGTGCGGTACTGCGGGCCAGTAGTCCCTTCTCTTGATCTAAGGGAGGAGTATTTTATGCTTTTACATTNAGGATCTTCGTTCACGAAGCCTAGCCATACATACATTTAAGTGAATACCAAAGTTATTTCAGATGAGGCCGAGTGTTGCTCCCTCAGAGACAGTATCCACTGAGGTGTAAGTCCCTGGTTCTGCAACTGGTTTCATTGCTTGAACTCCACAAATGTGCCTTGTGACATGAAAACGCTCAGCCCTGCAACTGTTTTGAGAGGACTGGGGAAGTTCCTGGTATTGCTGGGTTCTGCCTGTATGAAACTGGGAAATCATAGAATCACAGAATGATTTGGGTTGGAAGGGACCTTAAAGATCATCTAGTTCCAATGCCCCTGCCATGGGCAAGGGACACCTTCCACTAGACCATGTTGCTCAAATGCCATAGGTCCACTGCTGTGTGCTTTAGTTGTTCATGTTTCTAGCTAATTTGGTTTAAGTGCTTTTTGGGTAAGGAGATTAAATTACCTGTTCACAATCCATTTAGAAATTACTCTGGCTGGAATTCAAGTATCTTCCTGTGCTCCTACCTTGATATTCCTCTTATAGAGGCAGGTATAGTCTTATCATATCAGTGTTGTGGTACACACTCCTGACTTTGGAGAACCTGGACAGAGGCACTTGAGATGTGTGTTTTCCTAGTCTGAAAATGGTGCTTTGGGCTGGATGGGAGCTTATAACAAAGTAGGAAAGGTGTTTTCCCTCCCAGCTGCTCCCCTGACTCATGCCAGTTCCCTAAAGAAACAAATACTTTGTAAGCACTGTGTGTAGTCAGCCTGCTTGTCATAGCCTTGGCCAGCCGGTGTGGTCCAGCGATCACAGTTCTGTTCCTGCTTTCTTTCCCCTCCTGTAGGTGCAAGGGTGATTGTTGCTTGCAGAGACATAGCGAAGGCAGAAGCAGCAGCCAGTGAAATCCGAGCTGAGACAGGGAATGAGCAAGTCATTGTGAAAAAACTGGACTTGGCTGATACGAAGTCCATCCGGGAGTTTGCTGAGAAATTTCTAGCAGGTACTGCTTCTTGATCCTTCTTTTCAGTGAGAATATTTTACCAAGGACTGCCCTCTGCTCTTCTAGCAAATGCCAGATCCCTGCCTTGCATATCTCTGTGCTGTGTTGGGTACTGCCGTTCACAGCAGGGGCTTGTCAGAGGCCATGAGCTAGTTTGTGGTAGATTTTCCCTTGTTATTGAGGTGAAGTGGCTGCAACTCAACAGGCGTGGGTTTTTTTTGGCTGAGTTGTGCTACCTTCTTACCTGTCTTCAGTCTCTGTTTCCCTGTTTAAGGATTTCTTGTTTCTTGCAGAGGAAAAGGAACTCCATGTTCTCATTAATAATGCTGGGGTAATGTTATGCCCTTACTCCAAGACCACTGATGGCTTTGAGATGCACCTGGGAGTCAATCATCTTGGTAAGGACAGTGGAGTCAATTTGCATTCCATATCTATGGCAAAATACAAGAGAAAAATCCTGCTTTCAGATTTTATCTTCCTCATCCATCCTACTTAGGGAAGTATGGAAGGCCAGAGCTAGAGTTCTGGCCAAATGTATTTGCTCATCATAGACCCAGTTTAATTATCTATACTTGTTATCTGGGACATTTGAAACATATGACAGCTCCAGCTTTTTGAAGCTAAGGAGCAGAATTTAATGGCCCCTCAAAAATTTAGCTATTGGTTCAGGAGGATCTTCTTTTCCCTGGACTTGAATTGAGGGCAGCAGTGAGATATAACATGTAAGTATATATTGTAAATACTTGGAAATTCTGGCAGGAAAGTCCTTCAGAGGAGGATGACATTTCCTCTCACCCCTAGGTCATTTTCTCTTGACCTTCCTATTGCTGGAGCGTCTGAAGGAGTCAGCCCCAGCTCGTATAGTGAACGTGTCCTCACTGGCTCATCACGGAGGCCGAATCCGCTTCCATGATCTCCATGGTGAGAAGAGCTACAATCGTGGCCTCGCCTACTGTCACAGCAAACTGGCTAATGTGCTCTTCACCAGGGAGCTGGCAAGGCGGCTGCAAGGCAAGTTCCAGAGGATAGCAGAGTGTTTTTCCGTACCATGGATGAGGAGAGTGGATTAAAGAAAGGTCTGGAAATTAGGTAGAATTTAGTCACCTGGCACAGCTGCATGCATGTCATTTTCCTTTGGTACTTGTCAAAAACTAGCTGCATCCACACAGACAATTGTGGTACACAAGTGGAAGCTGAAAAAACCAAAGGAGCTGACTACAGTTGCAGTCTCCAATAGAGAAGCTACTGCAGACTTGGCTTCCTTAAATGTTGGTGGACTGTTGAACAGAAGCATGGGACTAGATAGTACCTCTTAAGTCACAAACATCTCTCACAGGCATGTCAATCAGTCCTTTTCATAAACTTCAGTATATATTTTACTAAAATAGCAGTAGTGTCTTCTCTAGGAAATTAGTATTACAGTGAATCAAAAGAAGCTGATGTTCTCAAAAGCCTGGTGGAAACTGCTGCTGTTTTAGCACCCAGGCCCTCTAGCATACTGTTTTGCAGAAGGTACATAGTGTCTGCAGTGTTTGGAAGGGAATGAGGCATACTCCAGCAAGCAGTAACTACAGAGGACTTCACTTACGCTTCCTTTATCCATGCCTAGACTCTTCCTTTAAGGTCTAGACTATCTGCAGGTAGAATTGAGGAGTATATTCTCCTTTTTTTTTAAAGGCAGGTTGATGCATGCAGATTTGTCCTGAACTCCTTTCTTTTACCATAGGCACTAAAGTCACAGCAAATGCTCTCCATCCTGGTTCTGTCTATTCCGAGCTGGTTCGGCACTCATTTGTAATGACATGGCTGTGGAAGATATTCTCATTCTTCTTGAAGACACCTCAGGAAGGAGCTCAGACTAGTATCTACTGTGCAGTAGCAGAGGAGCTTGACTCTGTGACAGGACAGTATTTCAGGTGAGTGCAAATTGCTGGAGTGATACACTGTGGAAGGCAACCTTGTTGGCTGGGGAAAACGAGAATTACTGTTGTTCTTCATTAAGGACAGACTCAACAAGAGGCTGGCTAATGAGTGACAAATACTACAGCATTATCCATTCCAGGTCCATTTCATTGGATATCATGTTAGAAGAAATCCCTGACCTGTGCAATACTTCACACAATAGCAGGTCCTTCAGTACTAGGAGTATCACTGTACTCAAAGCACAGGAATGGCTGTCACATGCTCAGAGCTCTAATCCTGATCTGCCTGAGACTCGGGCAAATCACTTTTTAGTAGACCTGCTAATAAGGTCACTTGAGTCAATCCTGGGAAGACCATTTTGGTTCTCTTTGTGTTTTTTCCTCCCCTGGAGCAGAAGAAGCCTGTGATCCCAGGGAGCTCGGGAGGGCTGATGGTGCTGCATAGCTAGGTGATGAGATTTTTCAGGACAAAGTAACTTGATTCTACAGTGTGACAGACCCACCAGCTGGAATGCTTATGGCCCTGTCCTGTAAACTGTCTAGTGTAGCTCCCACACTCTTTTACTCCGGGACTCTCTATAGTCCTGCCCTTTGCTCTCACCAAAACTACAGCCCAGAGCAGTTCCAAGTCATCATTATCCTAGATTTGAAGACAACCATTTGAGGAGATTCATACAGATGTGTCTGGCAGCGTACCAGTATTGTGTTTTTGTTATGTGAATGTGAAAATTTGTCTTTTTTTTTTTTTTTTTTTTTTTTTTCTTTTGTCCCCTGTTGGAGCTTTTGCATTTTTGTAGAGCTTTCTTCTTGGGATATGTGACCAGCTTAGTCTCTGTAATGACTTTATCTGATCTTCACTTGGGAGTATGTACCATCTTAATCAGACTTGAATATATAAATAGAGGTCTTAATCTTCCCTGGATGACTGTCTGTCCCAGGACATAAATGGAACATTTATGTGCTGCAGTATGGAAAACTTTGGTGGATTTTAAATGCATAAAAAAAGGAAGTTTTGGACCTGGTGGGAAATCAATACCTTCAACAGTAACTCATGATTTACCTGGGACTAGCCCAAAATCCTTTTCACTTTACAGACAACAGAGTGTAAAGTATAGACATTAAGTAAAGAATTTGCATGCCACAGCAAGACAGATGGAGTCCACCAGGGTAATTTCGGGAACGTAAGAGACTGTGTGCTTGGAGCTCTAAACACACGAGTCTGGAAAGAAGTCTTAAAAGATGCAGTTTCCTCTCTTAAACTCCCATGTCATTGCAGCATCTAGCATTACAGATGAGAACACATGATCTCTCTTCCAGACAGAGTGCTGTCCGATTGCAGGAGCTGAGAAGAAAGGAGCCACAGTTCAGAGGATAATGGAAAAAGGGATAACCATGCATGGTTATTAGAGTACTATTATTCTGGGTCAGCTTTGTTTTTCATGCAATGGCAATGTAGTGGGATGAATAGGGTGGGATAAATGGCTTAGAATGAAAGGCTGAGTGGCCTTTTTGCAGTGTTTGCTAGAAAAGGTGCTCCTGAAGAAGTTTGGTTAGCATTTATAGCCCTTTTTAGTTGTATCAATGAGAATGTACACTGAAGGGTATATAGTAGAGCATATCAAAGTTCCTTTAAGAGTTGAGACAACAGATAGAGCTAGACTTGCTTGTCAGTTCTTGGTGCCATGGGGGAAGACTTTTTCCTAGCCAGCTGGAAAGAAAGATTTCTCAAGGTGGTTTAGCACCAGGCCTTGCTCATTTTCTGGATAGCCTCCCACCCTTCCTCAATTGACGTCTTGAAGTTAAACTGGTAAAAAGCAACTCCCTTATCTTAACACAAATATTTTAGTGTGCTAAAGCAGATGGAGATCTTTGACTTAAGAAGAACATTTTTTACTTTTATTTTTTACAGTGATTGCCAGCCAGCATACGTATCTCCACGGGGTCGGGATGATGAGACGGCAAAGAAGCTCTGGAGTGTGAGCTGTGAGCTCCTCCACATCCAGTGGAACTGAGCAGTGCAGACCTCAAGCGTGTACCTGGCTGAGCCCAGCGATGCTTCTCATGGGAAGAGCACTGCTGAGAGACCTCAAGACAAAATACTGACACTTAGCTGCCCTCACGATGGCTCTATGGACACAATTTAATGTGAATTTCTGGAATATTACACTTAAGGATCAAGATTTGTGAGCATTGAGTCCCCCTTCCTAGCTAGAGAATTAGAGCTCCAACACAGGGAGCAACCTTTGCTTGGTTATCTCACACAACAGCCAGAGGCTACTGTTCTCTGGCTTTAGAATAGAAATGGGGGTTGCAGTCTTAGGTTTAGATTATAAAGTAACAAAGAATTACCTTCATTTTGAGGTTGGTTGTTTTGTCCTAACAGTAATAGTGAAAAGGTAGTACTCTAAACTTATGATCTATGAGGTTATTTTTCATTCCCTACTATTTGACCTAGCAGAGTGAAAGTAGTTTAGGATATTAGATTTTCTGGCAATTATATGCAATACAGATGCTCTCAAGCACACAGAAAAGAGGTGCTCACCTTTTTGTATCAAGCATTAGGTAAAGTTTTTAAGTGGAATCAATTATTTTTCTGTCTCTTCTCTGTAAGAAGCTGGACCCTATTCACTGTGGTATCTTGGCCCCAAACACCCATTGACGGCAGTAAGTTAAGTGAGGGTCGGTCTGTCTTTGGAGAGCCCAGGTGACTGGGAGGTTAAAAGCTGGAGGAGTGCTGCAATTGTGCATAGGCAACTCACCCTATTAAAAAAAAAATTAACATCTCTCCTGTGAAGCACTGAGCAAAGATAGTGTAAAAGCTGTCACAATAACCCCCCAGCTGCACTTCATATGACTTTAGAACCTAGAAAAAAGAGCAGAATGAGTAAAGAGCAGCTCAGCTATGTTAAAAACAGTAAAAAACGTCAGCTGAGACTTTTGCTGTAAATGACAGCTGAAGCAGAGGTTGGGACCATCTTGATATTATGGTGAAGTTAGCTACAAGACAGGAAAGTAAGACTTGCACAGAAATCCTCGTTTATCTGCCCATCAGTTACTGGCCTTGTCTGGCCAAGGCTGTCAGCCTGGTCTTGCCATCCCATACAGCTTGCACTTCCAGAGGGCAGCTGGGCCAGTGCATGCAGTGATGGGACTCCTCCCTTGGAACTCTAGTGCCACTTCAGTGCAAAGTGCTGGAGTGTGATCCATAATCACAGACTAATTCTGAAAGAGTTAAACAGAAAACAAGTGCCACAGCTCACAAGCTTTTCTGCTTCTGAAAAAGTCTCTAAGTTTTTGGACTTGCATATGAGCAGTCCCTGTGACCGACTGCCAGTTTTGGGAAACAAATGCTAATTTGTGATTAATGCTTTCTGCCCAGATGCTATCTATGCAGATCAGTCCTGTGCTACCTCTGAGCAATACTAAATAAAGACATTTTCCTTTCACAACAGGAGACCGCATCTTCCTTTTGAAATGTATGGATTTGCTTGGTGTTGCTGTTATCTGCACCTTCCTCACTAACATAGAGAACGCAGTTTGGGCAACTTTTTGATGTGCCTTTTTCTCCCTGTTGCTCTACCTTTCTTCCTCACTCTTTATGCTTCATCTTAAGTATGAAGCTAAATCCACAACCACAGAAGAACATCAAGCATTGCAGGCTTGGCATGAGTGTGATTCTCTGACTTTCAAAGTGGTTTTCACGAGCAATAGAAAGCATTTTTAGGCTGAAATATTTTGCCCTCGCAGGTCAGTGCTCTTCTCAAAAAAGTTGTAACTATACACTTTCATAGAGACACGCCCAATCTTTTCAACCTTCAGCAAGAGATTAATACATTCTTTTAGGTTGATTTGTGAAATGAGTGAACTAAAGCTCATTTAGCTGTCTTAAAGGGAGGCTTGTAAGGGAGAGTTAGATTAACTTGCAAAGCTCTCTACAGAGGATTACTGGTCTGTAAGAGTACATGTATGAGGCTGAGCTAGCCTGCCAGATGACTTCTTAAGATGTGGTGTTCCAATTCATCTAAACATTGAGGACACTGTAGCTGAGAAAGATTTTGCATAATAGAACAATTCTCCCCCTTCCAATTACTCTGATAAGCATAGTCAAAAGCAAAACACAGATCTAGAAAGAGAGCCCCAGCTATGCTGAGATAAAAAGCAAACAGAAGATATGTTAATAGAAGATATGTTAACAGTCATAATACTTTATTCTTTTTTTTCATTGTAAACAAATCTTGGTCATTAACATAGAAGTTTTTTTTGACTGGCAGTACTCAATCCCTTTTTAATGCTCAAAAATTCAAAGCCACTGGATAACTGCACTATTCATGACACAAGGCAGTTAGTCAGGATCAAAATTCTAGTTCTGCTGGTTAAAGAAGGACCCTTAAAATTCTAGGTAAGAACATCAAATTACAACAAACACTATATAAAGTGCATCAGGTACAGTGCAGAGAGGTCAAGAAGAAAGGCAGGTACAGAACTGACTGGTCTGCATGACAAACTCCACTCTGCTCTACACAGCTGAAGAAACTTGAGCAGAAAAATGTGTTACATCAATGCAGATCTGGATACCCACAAACAGTAAGATCTCCTCCTCATTAACAGAGATTTGCAAACGATGGAAGGCATGAGTAGTGTCACGTTTTAGGATCAGCATAACGGCTGTAATCTGATGAAAAGCTAGGTCAGTCTGGCCAAGAAAACAAAAGCAGCTTTCATTAGTACTGCTCACTAATGAGATAGAATCTCCTGACCACAGATTTGCACTGAAAGCTCAATGTGGTCATTCCTGACTGCTTTGCTCTGTGACATTTCCTAGCCCTGCTCTAGTGAGCAAAGCACTTCCAAGATAGATGTTGGTGTCAGTGGGGCACTGCTCATGAAACACTAAAGGAGACAGACCAAGTCCTTTCCAACACCATGGAAGTCTGTTCTGTTACTACAGTGAGCGTGGGGATGGTGCAAAACTCTTATTTGACAGTCCCAATTATTTTACATACTAAAACTATTTACAGTTACATCATAGTTCAGAAAACCTTTTGCTTCCTTTGAAGTAATCAACTAAACTTTTTCATGAATAAAGTGAACTAGTTTTCCTACTTCTTGTGCTAAAATACATGTAAACAACCAACACAAAAGCCTGTTGTGAAGCATCATGTTTTGTTCTGTTTCTTTCTGATGGTCCTACTACTGTCTACCATTCTTCTGCCCATTTCTTATGTCCAATCACAGTTGCAGAGAAGCAACTGCTTTCTTCAGCATCCCTGAACACAGCCATTTCACAGCCATTCCTGCTTTTTCATAAAACTGAGTTAACCTAATGTTTCCAGAGCAAAGTCTGTCATTATAGTGTGTAGACTATGGCCAGTTAATAATTTAGTCTGGTGTTCTGGACAGGGACAGATTATTTCTTACCAGAAACAAATAAATCCCTGTCTGACAGGGATACAAACTGCTTGTTGAATTCTACCACAGCTTGCTCTATCCATATTTTCTGCTACACCTGATGAAAAACTGTGGAAGTTTACTGACAACTGTTCAGTTACAAAGCTGCTTCACAACCGTTTATTGTCTGTTACCACAGCAAAGAAAGAGGTATGTGATTTTTCAACTGTTTTAAAGGATTGTTTTCCCTTTTCAGGTAAACTAAAGAAATGGGGCACATTGTACTAGCGGGAAAAAAAAACCCAACAAAAACCAAAAGAGTAGCAATGGTTTGCATAGAGACTTAGAAAAATCTCTGAATTTCAGTCTTTGTACAAGATCACTCTAATCTTGAAAAAGTTGAAAAAGTTTACCAGACGCCCATAATTCCAAAAGTTTTATATGCTAGGCTACACTGAGTTGGTCTATATAGGTTTTCTGGATTAAAAATAAAAATCATACAATGAAGTTCAGTGCCTTTCAAAAACACCCAGCAAAATAAAAAAACCCAACCCAGAAACAGAAGTGCTCTCTCTCATACATGTACATTCTTGCTTGTTCAGTTTGAAAGTGCCTTACCCCTCCCCACCCCCCCAACCAAAAAGATAGCCAAAAAACACCCTGAGGTAGTGACTGTTTGTCAAAATACAGAACTGGCACTTGTAATTTAGTTCCCTTCCTCTCACCAGAGGCACATGAGCAGCATCCATTTGTCACTAACATGAGTCAAACTTCCATTTTGCCAAGAGATGGCTGAAGCACACTCCTTTAAGCTGTCTTGAAGCCTTCCCCTTCTGTATGATGGTGAATGTCAATTACTTATTACTTCCTAGTGCCCTGGGGAAGCCGACTTCTCACTTTGGGCTGGTGAACTGTGAGCCACTGGGCACAGATGGCCTTCACAACGTCATCTCCACTGCTCTCAGCCAGCTGTCGCACATGCTGGACTAGCTGCACTGCTCTGGACTTCTCCTGTCTCACCGAGACTAGATAGGCAGAACGCAACTTGTTGCACATCACGTAGGCCTGGATCTGAAGCAAAAGCAACAATCAGAACTTGGTTAGAAAGCTGTAGTAAACCAACAGGGCAAGTTTAAGCAAGGATTCACTGAAAACACCTTGTACAACATGCATATGAACTAGGTAGTAGCAACATATTATGAAGCAGATTATGGCATGGAGTAGATCTCCATTTGAAAAATGGATAGACACAGCTGTATGTTAATAAGTTTGTCTCTTGTGGAAACTCCTTTAGTGTATCACCACGGAATTAGCATCAGGAACCCTATCTTGTGATTATTTTACCATATCCTCATAGCAAAGAGTCTAAAGCAGTCATTTTCTTCCATGGCTAGTTCTAGGATATATCACATCTTTCAGTGATAGATCCTACATACAAGCAGAACGAAAAGCCCATTTTTCAATCCACATACAACAGTGAGTTTGTCAGTTGGAGCTGGACAGAGAATGGTCTTAAGATTTTATTCCCAGTTATGCCATGCAGGATCTACGACAATCCACAGATGCTGAGGCACAGCCTCTTCGTTTATAAACATGCATCTACAGATCACTGTTTATCTCTGACTCTGGCTTGGCTGGCTGCTATGAAAGCTAACAAAAAAACCAAGCAGTGTAAGCTTCACTTCCTTTAATAAAAAAGGTTTATCAGAATTAGAGAAGCTTTAACACTTAACTCTCAATCTGAATAGAAATAGCATAACCTTGAAATACTAGGCTGAAATGTTCATTTTGGAGGTATGTTGATCCTCATTACCTGCTTGACATTACTAGAAAATTACATGCACCAATGTGAAAAGTTGGATAACAAAACCAGTAAATCCATGGATGTGCCTCTCTGAAATACTTATCCTCCCACTATCACAAATGCCTAGCCCTCATTTTGTCAAGGAACTAATAGNGATCTTCGTTTGCGAAGCCTAGCCATACAATAGGGATAACATCAACAGTACCTTTGTGTCACAGCTTTATAGTTACAAACACCACAGCCTTGAGGAATTCACTGTGATTTCTACAATCAAGGAAGTGGCCTTCAGAACTTTGGTTTGAGCAAGGATGAGAGAAAAGATGATGAAAGAGAGCATGTAGCCTGCAGACCAGGACAGGGCTGTTCGCCTTTTGCTAAAGGTATTCCTCTATTGTACTTTTACTTACCTTGTTTTCATCACTGTCCATATCTTTAATCAGATTATCGAGATCCTGTATACAAACAAAGGAAAAAGTGTTCACACTTGGAGTGACTATAGTTTACAAACCTTTACCCATCAGGGACCAAAGCCCTGCACAGAGGAAGGGCTGCTAAGATCACAGCTAGATGGTTTCACTGTCCCAACTGTGAGTGCTGCAGATAAACACAAAGTGCAATTCTTCCCCTTACTGCAGCTTCCCCTGCCTGCCATCTCTAGAGATTACTACAAGCCTGCAAGTCCCCCATGGACACGGCTCATTTTGCATGTGATGAATTTGTAGGTTCTCTGCCCCACAGCAGGAGTCAGCCCCATGGCCCACCCTGACCCAAGCTGTGGACTAGGTCCCCTAGCCTGACTGGTAGAACTTCGTAGAGGAGAGCACTCCTTCCTTCACTAGGATGGAAAAGAGAGTTATAGCAGGCAAAGATAAAATTGTTTCCTATGGAAGAAGGAGATTTCCACCTCCACACATCCTCAGTGTTAGCCAGGGAAGCCTCACTGAAGGAACACCTCTTACCCCAGTCAGGAAGATTTGGCAGTATCCTGTGAAGCAAAGATTCTCTTCTCATCATGGATCCTCATTTGGGAAGTGCAGGGTAGGAGCATGCTACAGCTACTTATCAGTTCCTCTCAGAGTAACTTGCATAAGGCAAATCACATGCTCCTCCTTTAAACAATGCATGTTGTACAAAGCCAGAAGACAAAGGACTCACTAAACGAGTGGCATGGGCACCATAGGATGGTTTCCCTGTACCCTGTATTGTATATACCTATTTTACTTCAAAATGGACAGACTGCAGGACAGAATTACCTCAACAGGAATGTTCTTGAACTCATTTAGACAGTTTAGGATAATGTTATCTCCATCATTTTTTGCTGCAACTCCAGACTCATTGACACACTTGAGTAGCTGCCGGATCTCACTGTACTTCTGCTGCTTCACCAGCTGCTTGGCCACTTTGCTGTACACTTCTGTAGCCTCCAGCTGGAAGTCCTAGAGATAGTTGGAACATGACAGTAACATGTCAAATGTTCTCAACAAGTTTTCTCACAGGGAGTCAATCTCTTCTAAGAACAAAATATCACACAACACTCTTGAAAGTCTAAGGTGTTTTGCAGCTCTCTGATTTTCCAGTCATCACTGCTCAGGGCTGCCTTAAAAGTTTTCTATAATAAGACTAGTAAAACTCAATTTTGCTCAGGAACAAGAGCACTGTTACCACCTTCCTTTTCAGGCATGGCAAAAGATCAATTTTATTTCTTCTGTCCAAAGATCTTTCCCAGGTCCCCATCTACCTCTCCCTAACATAGCAAACTCCCACTGTATTCTCCCAGCCACCTCACCAGCAGACACCTTTGTGTACCCTGAGAAATTGACCTTCATATACCTCCAACATGAAGGAAGAAATTATAAAAGCTGAAGACTGACCTTGCCATGAACAAGGCAAGGAAAGAAAAGAAGTGATGCTAGGCAGCTGAACTCACTTCTTCACTCACTGTTTTCCATCTCACTACAAACAGATGTTCTGCCCTGTACATCCTAACCAGAAAGGAGCAGGGCCTGCCCTATCCACAAATACTTTTTCAGTGTGCCACCTCTGTCCAGAAGTGGTCTTGCTATACCCTCTGTCCCAGACAGGAGGTAAATGCAAAGTACACCGCTTAAAGCAGTACATTTTAGCAGCTCCTAGCATATGGATGAGAAACACACAGAAAAGTTCGAAGGTTCATGAGCTATGCTGACTTGTACCCAGACATGAGGAAGGAGAGGTCTCCAGAGAGTTTCCAGTTAATTAGCTTTGCTGTCTCAGCCAGAAGCATAGTACAGAGAAAGCTCTGGTCTTATTTATTCACTGTGTGTTTGCAAGACTATCATGAACTGCTGAGAGCTACCAAGTCAGAGCTCTCTACTCACATCTGTGATTGTATTTTGCTGGAGTTAAGTCCCCAAACAAGGTGCACAGGAAAGTAAAAGTTGTACTATATCGTTTTATAGGACCCAATTAGTTTGGAAGTGTCCTACTGAACCAGCATCTTAATTTCCTTAACAATTTTCCTCCAAATACATGGCCATTTTAAACTTGAACTAGTGACTTTTCTCGTAAGAGGTTTATTGGGGGGGAAGGGGATTAAAAGACCTTTTTTAAAAAAAATGATCTTTTGCTCAAATAATTGCTGCTTGCAGGATTTAGTTTAGTAATAATAGTGCTTGTTATATCAAGTTTTTCCATACCTGAAGGACTCTAAAAGCAATCCCAAACCCCTCCTCAATGTTTTTGCCTTCCAACATGACCTGAAAAGACAGACACAGACATGTCTGTGGATGCATATTCCTCTTTCATTACACACAGTTAAATAATAACACATTTCCAGAGGCCAGAAGACAATGCGTTACTTCAACAGAAAACAGCACCACCCCAACAAGTAGAGCAAATCTAAGGCCTGTTGTCACAAACTGATTCCGTGTGGGACACTGGAAAACTTACAGATGGAGCTGAGCTGAATTTAAGAAGGTTAGAATAATTGCAGTATTTGTCTTCTTTCAATAACACAATAGGATGTATCATCAAAAGGCACATTACTATTTGTATTTGGGATCCTCTGCCTCTGAAAGTTTGAATTTTGAGGAGAGGATCTCCAAATTCTCACTGGTTCTCTGCTACTTTGAAGAAAAACATGCAATTTTCATACATGGTAGGTTGCATACATGCACAACTAACCTGCCCATGAAAAATACAAGAGGCTACTCCAACCACTAAATGTTTCAACCTGTACATCAAGTTAGTACTGGTGATGAAAGATAGAGCTATGTTTGAAATAGCAATAGATACCTTGCAAGCAACATCCATTTTCATGTTATTGTTTCCAAAGAGCGTGGGCAAGAAGGAATCTGTCATTTGAGAGGTTCCTGAACTCTCACATCGATGCAGGAACTTTGTTACTTCCATCTGCAGATCAACTGTATTGATGTGCCTAAATAGAGGAAAAAGTCTGACTTTGTTTTGAAATGTGTCAACTGTTCTTCGTGTGAAGTTACTAATTTCTTGAACAGATTTCAAAATAAGATTTATTTCCAAACAATAATTATTTTAATTTTTGAATTTGTCTTGTGTAGCCAAGTCTGCAGCAATGAGATATTTTTCAGATCTGTGTGCTTAACACGCATCACAAACTGAACATGAGCTATTGTTTGCATTATTTCAAAGAAATGAGCCAGAGAATTGGATACCAAATAAATATCTGCTCCCTCTTTTCCACCTATTCACATGCACTCCCCTCCACCTTTACATTAGAGTCTAGCCTACAAAAAAGAAAAAAAAAGAAAAAAGAGAGAAAAGAAACCCTAAGAAAAACAAGATATAAAAGCCCAAGCACAAGAGGAATCTGGCCAAATTTACACTTCAACTTTTCAATACAGAGATTCAGTTATGTCTGACACCTATAACTTGGACGTAAGTGAATATTGTGAGTTAACCTCTGCAGGCAGCTTAGCACCCCAAAGCTGCTTGCTTTGTGGAGAGGAAAGGAAGAATAAATGCAAGAAACTTGTGGACTGATGCATAGCTGTCCATGCACTGTAGGGTTTGGTTTTGCCTTTTAAATGAAAGGAAGGTAGATGACACACAGGCTGATGATTTTAGTAGAAACAACTGCTCATCTCCTGGGTTGTATTGTTGGTGGTAAAGGTAATGGGAATCCTCCCATACTTGTAACTACACAAAAGGCAGATTTGGGTAAGGCAGAGCTAGCATGTGTTAGCTAAAGACAACTTAAACACAACCACTGAACTCCCAAACAAAACAAAGTAAACAAACAAAAAAAAACCCCAAAACAAAACCAGAAAAACCCTGAGTTTTCCCCTAGCTTCTTATTCATAGATACCTTGACACATCTGCAGCAGACATTTTCTTCCGAAAAGTGAATGCCATTTTTTTCCTTCCTGAACTTCTTGAGACCTCCTGCAGATAAACTTTGAGATGGTCCTTGATCTTTAGGAGCCATGTCTGTTTGCCTCCCAGTTCAGTGTAAGACTTTGCTCCATGAGTGAAAAATCTAATGCAGGTCATGGCTGCACGGACGTGATCCTAGAAGAAATACACTGAACACTGAGATGGACCAAAGTATGCCCTCTTCACTAATCATGGTCTGTACTATAGTGCTCCTACACAAAGCAGGCAATGCTCTGTTTTCTTTAAAACAATAGTTAAGCTACTGCAGTGTGCTAGATCTATGACAAATACACAGCAGGTCAGCTTCAGTCAGGCTCAGGCCTTCCTATATTTTTTTTTAGAAGTGGAAAGTTTTCCATCAGGCAGATTTACACCAAAGTAAATAACCAAAAGTCTGACAATATTCAACACTTCACTGAAAGAGATGGCACTGACCCTCATCTTACCTTCATGAACTGTTGCAGCTCATACAGTATATGGTAGTAGTTCTTTCTTTGCAAGTATTTACAGGTTGCAATCAAGTAGACTCCCCAGCTCTCCAGTCCTGGATCAATAGTTTCCAGCAAGTTCTCCAACATATGCAGTTTGCCACTTTCATAACTTGGAATGAAGATACCTTCAATGAACACTTCTGATGGGGATTCCTACACAAACATTAGAAATGTTGCTTGAAGCAAGGCCACTGTTGATTTGCCTTATATAACAAAGGAGTATTAAGTGACAGAGATTATAAAATCAGTAAATAACTTAGTTTGGAAGGGATCCCCAGAGGTGACTCAAAGAATGGCTTGTAAGTTAGGTCACATTGCTCTGAGCCTGTCCTGTCAAGTTCTGAGCATGATGAAGTAAGGTGAGTTCAAAGCCTCTCTGGGGCCAAGCTCCCATGTCTAACTATACTCACTGCAAAAAAACCCTTTTCCTTATATCCAGTTGGAATCTCCCTTGCTCTAAATTGTGTCCACTGTCTCTTATTCTTCTACTGTGCACACGTGAGATAAGCCTAGCTCTATCTTCTCCATAATCATCCTTCTGGTAGCAGGAAATAGCACATAGATCTCCTTTTGTCTCCTTTTCTTCAAGCTGGAAAAACCCAGCTCTATCACTTTCCTCATACATCATGTGCTTCAGGTCTCTACCTTTTAGGTGGTCTTCCACTAGACTTGTTACACTTTGACAATGTCTGTTTTGTACTAGAGACCCCAAAACCTGGCACAGTATTTCAGAAGAAACTTTGTAAGTAGTGAGCTAAGGGGGATTTTTACTTCCCTTGACCTCCTGTTGTCTTGCAAATTCACCATCAGATATCAGCAAATTTAACACACAGATGAGCATATGAGCTTAGAATGATGATACAATGAGAAAGCAGAGTTAAGATAACTTATTTTTCTATTAATAAAGCTTGAGCAGATTGAAGATAATGGAATTTGGTGTTTCAAGTTGTACATTCTCAGTAAGAAATATTTCAAATAAAAATAATAATAAAATCAGTGAACCAAACCCAAGCACAGAAACTTAACAGGAAACAAAACCCCACACACTTTTAAGCTTTCAAGCTGGTGAGATGTAATGGATTCACATCTCTTCCACAGCTCCTAAGACACACCCTTAATGAATTAGAACCTTGTTGGAATAATTCCTAAGTGTAATTGCAATTTAGCACCAACAGAACTGTGGGTTTTTTTCCAGAAATTCTCAAGCCCTCCTATATTATGCAGTTTTCCAAAGGGAGAAATAGAAACTATTTTCTACTTCCCTAGATTTCTGTCCTCTGGGACATGATCCTGTATTCCCTTACACTCTTAACGGTTACAGAAGCACAAATGTGGGTGTCTGATTAAACAAACAATACCAAGAGAAAGAGCCACTGTGACAGACAGAAAAGTGTCTACTGTTATTGGCATACTGGAATTCAACATTTTCCTCTCTTCTGAACTGTATGGCAATAGTCCTAGGTTTTCAGCTTTGTAGAAAAAGTGCTGCTGATGCAGGATCTCTATCAACAAAATTAAGCACATTCTCCTCTATAGAAGCCACTGTTTCTACACAATGTAGAAGAGAGACTAAACAAAACATGTGAAGATCAAAGTTATTTCTTGATGTCACTGAAGTCTTTTCAGCCACTGGATAGTTGGTCTAACAGTATTTGGGACCTCAAAAAATTCCTGTGCAGAAAACCACCCAGAGTGCTGCGTGATGCTCATTACCATCTTAGACTTGCCTTGAAGTCCTCTTAGCTATTTTTCAAATTTTAAATTAGGTGGTGGCAAATTAGATTACTCACCTTATTTAGCAAGTGAAGTAGTGCTTCTCTCATACAGTCATGCCTCATGTAAAAGCTTATTATAGCCAGATTAGTGCCATAACTATGTAAATAGAACAAGCATTCTTGATAGTAGCTGTTGTGTTGAATCTTCCCCTCACACATCATCTCCACAGACAGGCTTCTTGTTCTCAGTGTTGCTTCAAGTTCCCTCAATGTGGCAAAGTAATCATCATCCTGCCGTTAAAACAGAGAATCAACGACAGGAAAACTAAGAGGAAAACTTTCTTCTCAATTAGATCTTGTCACTCAGCCCTGAAGCATTTCTGGTTTTGTTAGTTTTGATTTGGGCTGGAAGGGACTTTAAAGATCAACTAGTTCTAACACGCTGTCATAGGCAGGAACACTTTCCCCTAGATCAGGTTGCTCAAAGCCCCATGACCTTGAAGAAGATACCATTTTAGAGGGTTGAGAATCCAGTAATGCTTTTGATGAACACTAGATTGGAATTCTTCTATCAACAGCTAGCATGGCTGCTTCCAGGGACAGACAGGAGGTTTCTTTGAACATAATTCCACTGTCAATAACTATTTCAATAACCTAGTTCAAACAGGATTTTTTTTTCTCCCAAAATATGTACTACTGAGGGGTCTTTCATCATTATGATTCTGCATTTACTTAGTACTAAAAGTTATTTTTGATACCTATGCAGAACTTCCAGAGCTAATCTCAAACCATGTAATAGTCCTTTTTGTCAAGGAAAGGAGAGTGGAACAGCCATCATAAATTCTTTTTTGAATTCTTGCAAAGTTATCAGAGTCTCAGTAGAAAAATAGCATCACTGCAGCACCACAACATATTGTTGGGATTGGGTTTATATTTCTCAGACTGTAGGAATACCATGTTAAGCAGTACAGTTTCTTTCCCCTTGTCCTGATTTCAACTGGGATAGAGCCAATTGTCTTCCTAGTAGCTGGTGGTTTAGATTTAGTGTGAGAATAATGTTGATAACACACTGATGTTTTAGTTGTTGCTAAGTAGTGTTTACCCTAAGCTAAGGATTTTTCAGTTTGCCATGCTCCACTAGCAAGCAGGTACACAAGAAGCTGGAAGGGAGCATAGCCAGGAGAGCTGAAGCAGCCAAAGAGATATTCCATAGCATAGAACATCATACTCACTATATAAACAGGGAGCAGGGGGAGGAGTGAGTAGCAGCTGTGTGATGCTTAGTTGATGGCTGAGGTTAAACCATGACACTCCTCCACTACATATGCCCCAAATGAGTATAAAATACTACAATCTGGTTCTCAGCCACCAACTCACTATAACAAAAACTAAGAAATTTCTGAACAATATTCAGTTTGCAATATGCAATCATGACAAAAGAAAAAAAAAAACCCTAACACTTGATATTGTAACACACATTGCTTTAAGATGTGTATTAAAACATCATCACTTTGCTATAGCCCTTCAGGGCAGACAGAACAGATGACTCTTACCGCAATGAGTAAGGGTTTCACTGTGGACTCCAGATACTGGATCACATCCTGGACCAGCCTTGAGCCATGGTTCAGCTGGTTTAGATCCATAGGTGGCTTTAAACATCGGTTAAACTTCTCTCTTGCCGAACTTAAATTTCCAGCTTTAAGGCAAGCCATACCCCAGGCATGCCATGCTCCACTTGGATCCAACCCAGATTTTGTAGAAACCTAAACTCAAAATCATTTGATAATATTGCAACACAGTCCCAGTACAGAAAACAGGACAACTGGCTTATCAGGCAGTGTGACTGAGACTTTACACTTCCTAGAGCACGTGTCCCATTACAACAAAATAGAACATGAAACTCATGCGGATTATTTCTACATTACTGGCACAAAATGCCAACTTCCAAAACACCCACAGTCTCCAAATGTGGAAGTATTTTATTGTACAATTTAAGCCATTATTCATCATGGAAATTTCAGTTCAGCAGTTATAAACCTCAGAACATTTTCACATCTGCTTTTCTAAAGCAGCTGATTTTTAAAGAGTAGAATTCATCAGGTTTGTGGTTTATTAAAAAAAAAAAAGGCAACAGAAGATGCTTCACAAACCACCATGGAAATTTTTATTTCACGTAACTTCACTGATCAAATTTATTCCTGCTTTTCTTTAGTAGATCAGCTGCCAAACATGAACTTTTGTTGTTGTTGTTGTTGTTCAAGGAGGGCATCTATTCCTGCTGTTTATTACCCCTTAAAAATGTTAATTTTGTTTATAGTGCAATAATCCTGTCCTTAAACTGCAATGCCATAAAACAAGAGTCTTTCAAAATCCTGGGAGCAAGATGAAGACAAAAGATGATAAACCAAACGACTTCTGATAGATAGATAGATAGACAGACAGACAGATAGATAGATAGATAGAGTTGCTGATTTCCAGGTAAACATTCAGGAAAAATGCCTTATTAATGTCTACTGTGGGGTTACAGACAAATGAAATCAAGCATACAAGTTTCAGATAAAGTCTTGCCACTGTGGATGTCTCAGCCTTTCTACTAGATGAAGATACCTCCATATACTTTCTCGCAGTTAGCCCTTTCAAACTTTAATTGTACTGGGAAACTAGTCCCCTACGCTTCCCTTCAGCAGCCTGCTCCACAGCAATTCCTTCTCAAAACTTTTTTCCCAGTATTCAGAAAATTATTCCTTTCTTGTTTAAAAACTTAATCTCAGTTTGTAACTGGTTAAATATTGTCCATTTCACTCCACTGTCTTTACCTCTATAGCTAGTTGATAGTACTCCGCTTCCAGAAGCTGATTTCTTAATCTTGTTACTGCCGCAGGGAGAAGAATCTGATCTAAAGATGGTATTGGACGGTAGGCAGCAGCAACCAAAATATTCAACACATCCACTTTGCTAATGTAGCTAGGAGAAAAGAAAGAGGTTAAACAAATACATACATTTTCACTATTACCATACACTTGAAGAACTTTATGTCAAAGACAACTCTTAGCACAGTGGTTCCTAATCACATGAGGAAAGTGTAACATGCTTGTTCTTGGGAACTGCAGGTTTAAAATCATTTATTGAAATACAGACTGAAAGCAGATATACTATCAGAAGTAGAATATTTACTTCAGTCTATGTGAATTTTCTCAGTAATTATGTAGTTGTATTACTTGAATTTCTACTATTTGAACCCTTAGATTATTCTTACATTATGAACTTCTCTTCTTGTTTAAAATGTCCACAGTACAATAACAAATCAGCCCTCCCACCCTCCACTCCCCAGTAAAAAAGGGTAATAGTCTCTACAATACCTCAATACATCCTAGTGAATATCTGATAAATCACCTGTCACAGAGAGCTAGATCCTGGCTCCTTCCAGCTTTTACAAACATCATTTTGGCACTGAAGAGCAATTGTTTCATGATGTCCATAAGGAGACCAGCATCCACCTCAGGATTAGTGAGCCCCTGGGACAACTTACAGCAGTGCTCTATCAGTTGGTGGCCACACACTATGCTGTCACTGTGCAGGCTAAGGATGGCAAGACACAAGGAAGAGCTGGGAGCCTGACAATTTGAAGCAAGACAGATGAGTATGAGTATTGAGGTAGTTCTCCAGGGATCTGCTTATATTGGACTCTCTGTCTCCAGATCTCACCTGCTCATAATAAAATTCACTGCGTACAATTTCATTCTCCTCTTCGTTCAGGGAAAAAATCCATTCCAGCTCAGATGCCTTGGGTATTCGCACCACTGTGAAATATTCATTATTAGAAGTTTCTGCAGCCAAAAAGAAAACACCAGGTAGAATCACTGTATAATTAGCAACAAACCTGGCCTAAGGAAACAAAATACAGAGTATTCCTAAACTCCTGTAAAATAGTCATCTGTAATCATCTCACTGTGCCACCTCCTGGCAGTATCATGTCCAGCACACAGATTATAGAAATATTTCCATTCCTCAGCAGGTTGTCAAATTGTACCTAAACTTAACTTTCACTGCTACCAACACCCTTTCACCAAAAACTGTCTCTGGTAAAATGTTTTCAAATGATTATCCAACTCTTATCCTACTCTAGTCTTCCCTCAGTAAAGTTATTAAATATTTCTGAGTAGGAGGCAAGTAGAAATATGATATATCAGAGTTGTCTCTCTCCTAGGATGACTGCCAGAAGGCTAATGAGCACATCCTACCCATACAAGGATTATAGGAACATGGGTATCACTCCCCACACTTTACCGTGGCCAAGGAGTTTAATGCTCCCTCTGCTGTCGGCACAGTTATTGCACCAGGGGCCACAGGAGACCCCAAGTGATTTTCAGACTGTGCCTGAACTCTAAAACTGTGGGGTGAATAAAAAAACCTATTTCTAAATTGACCTGAAAACTGGAATAATTGCAATAAACCAGGCATGAAAACATTTGATAAGCCTTCTCCACAGTCTCTTCAGATCAGCTAGAAAAGCAGAATAGAACACTTTCCCTCTTCAATCTGAGGATTTCCATACTGTTCTTACTCTGTCCTACTGAATGAATCCTACAGACCCAGTGCTGTTAATGAGATGCTTTGAAAAACAAGCATTGAAGTTTAACATTACTCCATTCCTTACCTTCCACTTGGTCCTGATCTTCTTTTCTGCTGTAATAAAATGACAGAAAGAAACATCATGCCTACTCCAGCATACTTGGGAAAACATAATTTTAAAAGAAAGAACAATATGGCTAGCCTTTTCAGAGCACTGTTGTGTGTAAAAACCTAACATCCTGCTCTCTCAGAACCATTGCCCTGCCCCTACCTTCTGCTGTCTGGAAATCTCAGGTCCTGCCTCTATATTGCTGTACTTTTAACTACACTAATTGTTCTTAAAACTTTCTGTAGGAATAGTACTATTGCATACATCATAAAAAGCAGACACGAAGAACAAGAAGAATTGCCCAGAGCTAAAATGAAGTTTTTGGCATCCAGATCTCTGTTCTTAAGATTTAGTTTGTTTTGATAGACAAATAGGGCAAGTATAAAAAAATCCACACTTAAGCAATTAAAATTTGACAGATTGCATTCAAGCTCACTGCTAGGCTCTGTTGACCTATTCTGGCAGTATAAATAACTAATCTGATGCAAACTGGTTTAGCTAGTGATACTTGTTTTTTCAGAGGTTCCTCTTCACATCTGCACAGTATTTTTTTCCTAGCAAGCTTGCTGATACTGCATAGCACATACTGCTATCTGCAGGCTTGTTAGGAATACAGGAAATGCAACCCTGTCAAGACTGCTGATAGCAGTATCAGCAGGCCTGACAGACTAAAACTCACTCTTTTCAGCTGCACTTTCCACCAGCTGGCCTAATGTACAATGAATTTTGGTCCAATTCTCAGCTTAAAGCAACCACATCACGAAAATTTGTCACCATTGCTGTCAATTTTTAAGAGTAGCTTCAAAGCCTCTAATCATAAAACTTGTTTTTGAATCCCCAAGGGTTCAAGGAACCATAATCAAGGGACTATTGAATAAGATTAAAACACTGATACATTCAGCAGACCTAGTCAACATGTGATATTAATCCAGGAGATGAATAAACTGCGAGAAACTTTATCACATTGTAGTGGTTTGTGCTGAATATGTTTTGAATCCAAGCATTGAGTTCTTAGGTTTAACGATCAAATGATGCTTAAAGAATAAAAGACCTTGTTGCCTGGTTCTCCAGTGTTCTTTCTAATATGAAAAGTAAAAGGCATAAGGAACATCCTTACACATATAAAACCTGAAAATCTCAACAGCCAAAATGCTGATGCTATTATATTATCCAAATAAACCCAAATGCTTATTTCTCTCTCATTCCATTCATGTACTCTGCAGTGTAAACGAAATGGAGAAAAACTAGAATAGAAAGACTTACATGCTTGTATCTTGTTCCAAGCCAGGCAGCTGTTCTCTGTTGTAGTACCTATAGCACTGATCACATACACGAGACAGATTTTCTCTGCAATCTTCTACTGCCATTTTCTTGGTGGAGCAAGAGCTGCACACTAGCCTGCCACAGCGCCTGCAGTGATGGCGCCTGTTAAACTGAGCAGAAGACAACATGGATGAACAACAGAAAGAATTTACTGAAGTCTGCCCCCACTCATGAGTAAACCTTATTCCACCTGAAGAGAGGAAATACCATGCATGGTAAAGTTTTTCAGAACTACACGGTGACTGATTGTCACTGTTACAATTCCTTTCTGGAGAGGGCATGGCAAGGAAAAAAAAACAACCCAACAAAACTCCAGAGGGAGGTATTTAAAACATGTTTAGTGCAGTCTTGGGTTTTCCACTACTTGCCCCGCTTTTGATCACAGTGTTATTATATCACATCTTGGAAAAGTTAGAAGCTGTAGATTGTCTTTCTAACACCATTTTAGCAATTTCCAAATTCAAAAGCAGCAGATGCTTTGAGAAAACAGTTCTGTTTCTAAGCAATAGAAGATAACAGACTACCAACACACCTGCAAAATTCAGAATTAATCTCCGCCCTTAAGAGCACCAATGCAGTTGCTCAAGTACTCTATGAAACAACAGGTTTTAGAAGAGTGTAACCAACAGCAAAGATTATGTTTTCTATATTGGTAATCTGAACTATATGATGCTCATGTTACTTCTTGGCAGCACAGTCAACTAGACAGCCTTTTGAAATATTAATATTGCTATTACACATAGTTGTCTCCTCCCTAACGACCAGATTTCCTGTTCAGGCTCACTTCACAGGACTCTGCAAGGAGCTAACTGTTGCCAGTCTTCTCAACTACACTAAAGACCAAAGGACTGGCAATCTTGTGCCTACACTGATGCAAGCAAACCCACTAAAGCAGCTAATGTTGCTTAGGAAACAGGCTATGAGCAAGTGTTCATATTAAGGTCATAGTTCTAGGAATGTCCATACTTCATTTTTGCTCCTTACCATAGTAAAGCGCTCAGTTTTGCAGACCATACATATCTCTTCAGTGTCATCAGGTATCCATTGCTGCTTTGGTGGTGGCTTCTCAGGAGGCACAAATTCTTGATGAAACAAATTCTGCTGTAGGCTTCTGTCTCTGGGACTTGCTGATATGGCGACACCTTAAAAATAGCCAGGCCAAAAAAGCCCATGGAATAGGATTTAAGCTGTTTAATAGAGTCTTGAATACTATAAAACACTACTGAGGCTGTAAGATCTTTCTGGCTCACAAGATGACTACCATTATCTTTCAGTCAGGCATGGCAGAATATCTTTAAGCTACAATTTTAAGGCTTGCAAACTTGCAGTACTTCAACATCAATACACAAATTAATAGACCTTCACCATAACAACTGGAAAAGTATGACTACTTGTCAACATCTGTTCTTGTATTATAAGCAGAGGTTTAGACGAGTAAGAAAAAAAATACCCCAGTATGTGGATACCAAAAAGCAATATAGTATAAAATACAATCCTAAGGATACCCAGTGTTGACATGAAGACTGAGACTTTTCTTTGTTATCTCAGGAGAAGTGTGGCATGGCTAGCAACAGCTTATCCCTTCCTGTTCTGGTCCCTTTTACAATCTATTATGGAGAAATCAGTTCAAAGAGGCAGGAGTTTAAGTTGTTGGCCTTCAGGATTTTTAACCTTGCCAATGAAATACTGAATTAAGTTTACACTATTAAGACAGGCTCTTAGTTTATATGATGTAAGCTGGTTACACTACAGACTAGTTAAAAAGTTCAACACGTCCTTCCAGGCCTGGAAGCCACCTTCTGTGTACATGAATACTAAACTAATGAAGGAAAAAAAAATCTCCATTCCTATAAAGCTAACTCATGCTCCTTTGGGTTGCAAAGGGGCGTCAAAGGGCGGGGGCGTCAAAGTTTTGGATCAACATACAGATATTAAGCTGCCCATTATGAGAAAAACTGAAGAGTTACACAGCCCAATTCAAGATGGTGCTGTCACTGCATGCAGGCAGAGCATGAAGACTCTTTAGTTCAGGATACAGACTCACAGAACAATTCAGACATCCTACACTATAGATCAGGCTATCACTGTGCCACTCTAGTTCAGGCCCATCACTTGCTGAGAATCATCAGCCTTGCAGGTTTGAGGATATCCTGTGCTAGTCATTCCCTCAGAGAATAGACTGCGCATCTCTCACAATATATATCCTCTGAAGAGCGCATCTCTTGAATTTGATATTGAACAGAGCCTATACTACACAACAGATTTGGGGTTGGTTTTACACCACAAATACTGTTCAGTTGTTTTGGCTTGAATTCTTTTGTTTTTATTTATTTGTGTTTCAGGACTGTGCTATTTCCTTCAGGTCACAAGAGAGATCCTAGAAAAAAAAAGTAAGGGCCTAAAGGGCCTAAAGAATGACAAAAAGACCCCAAACCAAAACAAAAGCAAAATACTAATGAAATTTTTATACTGTACAGTTAAAGTGAAGAACCAGAAGAAAAGCTACTGAGCAAAGGATAGGAAGACTGTGAGAAGTACCATAATGATGAGCTTTCAGACAAGCGCTGCATTTATATCCAGACAGAGTACAGAAGTCAAGACATAGAAAAATTAACCTGCAGCACCATTAAAGCACTAGTAACCTAGCTGTGGCAAAGAGGTAATTTGTTTCCCCCTGCAGATGTAGTTCTGTTCCCTATGGTCTGTTCAGGCTTGTTTTTATCTGTAGGGTGTGGAATGGAAAGGTTTTGTGTTGATTCTTCAGATGTTTTGAAGAAACTTACCAAAAATCACAATAAATCCATATACTTTTTGTTCCTCTAAGTTTTCCTTTAGTTAGACCCAAATCACCTAACTGTAGAGACCAACTAATCTACATTAAAAGCAACCCAAATTACTATTAAGTGGTGGGACACATACATAGAGGATAAAACAAGTAAGAATAGGTTGAAATAAAATGGCACCAAGGTCTTAATCTTACCAGTAAAGCTGACAGGAGATAGTTCGGATGATCCTGATTTAGACAGAGCTTCACACTCCATCATCTGATTGAGACTTTCTTGGATGCGTATCAGAGAATCTAGGCAAAGGGAAGAAAAAAAACAAACATAAGACCATCAGAGAACATTACAGCTGCCTGCTTTTAAGAAGATTAGAGGAATCCATTCACAGGTGTATATAAGAATATCAGCACAAAATGGGACTAGCTATTTAATCGTGAATTAGTATGTTTGATGAAAAGTAGCCTATAAGTCATGCAAAACTATATATAAATTCAATGATCTAGAAACAGAGTGAAAGAGATCTTTAAAAAAGCAACAGACTACTGGTAGACACCAGAATAATACAGCAGAGAGTAGGTATCAGATGTGAAAACAATTAGTTGACACAAGATGCTCATGGCAAATACTAAATGCTTCATATCGCAGTAGAAGGAACATACTTGCAAAGTTATAGGTCATTTGGCAGGAAAAGTCAAGTCAGATGTTTTTATGTTAGCCAGTGTTCCATCTTTAAATCATGAAGTACAAATCTGGAAACTGGCATAAAGCAAGCTGGTACCATACAGGTAGGTATAAACAGATACAGATAGGTACACATGCCATGTGCTTTTAATACAATGAAACAAAAGCACTGGACTTTATCTGCAGCACCTTCTCCTGTTTAAGTTCTAAAACCCTGAAAGGAGAGCACAAAATGCAGGAGAATCAAAGACAATGTGGATGAGAAGGGTCTGGCAAACCAGAAAGGAGAACCATGCTGAGAGTGTGAACTAGAAGTACAATTTTAAGTCTTTTATATGAAAAAAGGCACGACTCCAGTAGGAGGAAAGACTATGGAAGCTTAAGTCCCCCATGCTGTTTGGGGGAAGGTGCAGTTGGCTGCAGGTTTTAGAATGGCAACTAAGGAAGGTCCAAGAAACTTCAGAAGATGTTAGCCCTTGAGAATATCTATTTACTAGAAAGACAAAAGACTTTAAGAACATGTTCTGGGCTAGAGGAAGACTGGAGGCAAACATCTAAAAATGTGACACTACCAGTGAGATGATTCTGGGGGGAAATTGGCCCTTCTTTCCGAAGTAAAAAACAGCATTGTCATGGACAGTCACCTGATCTCTTTTCTTTTAAAGAGAAAGGGAAGTTGAGAGCTTTTTCTGCATACTTGGAGAGCAAATTGTCAATGTCTTCTACAGTAAACCCAATCTCCTGTCCAGTTAAGTGTTGGTGCAGCGTCTGCACAGCCACAGCTACCCAGTCCACCTTCATATTCATGAGGAGCTGTTCCAGCATGAGCAATGGCCGGGAGGAGAGGTGGACGTAGTTAACACGAGAAAGCTCAGGCAGAGTCAGAAGCACCTGAGACACCAAGAAAAAAGCATATATTAAGGTTATACACCTTCAATTCTGTGTTTCTATGAGATTAAAGACAAGAAACTAGCACAGTGGCTTATGCACAGAATGGAATAGCATATAGAGGCCAAAAAATGGAAGTGTGACTTCTCTGACCTATTTCTACTTCTATTAGAGAATTACTGAGGGGATTTGCGGCAATTACTTAGCTTCCACTTTCCTATTCTACAGAACATTGCCTCATTTCAAAGGTAGTTGAAGAGTGGAAAGCATTTTGTGACAAATACATTGCAGCAAGATAGAACACATTCTCTTGTAATATAAGCTTATATAAAGAGTATTAGCCCAATTGTTATCCTTCCATCATTTGAGGAAACACTGAGAGGAGAAAATAAGAGCAGTTATCCTGAAGATGGGACAGTTAACATGGACACTTTCCAAATCAAATCAGGTCTTCAGACTGGGAAAGGAAACAGGAAGCCCAGCAAAAAACTGTTCTGACACACATTGAAACAAGCTGTTATTTGTAGTCCTACAACAAAATAGACATTATAAAAAGCACTGCATTTTGTTTACATGTAATGCATCTGACTAAAGGTATACATTACTGGTTAATGCATCTATTCCCAGGCTGAGCACAGAACCTGTATGACTTCTGTAAAGGCAATGGCCATCCAAAAAGAGAAGTGATACTGTCTCTCTTTGGAAGGCACTTAGGAGAAACGTGCCATGTGTGTTGAAGACCCACCATACAGGTGGGCATACATAAAGACACCTGGTGTTACTGACACAGTAAGTTGAGGATGCTTTCTTCTTCACTTGGGACAAAGAACAGCAACAGTCCTGATAAAAAAACCCCACTTACTTTATTCTACTTCCACCCTCTTTTAGCCTGTGTGTTCCACCCTCTACAAGTCAAACAAAAGACTGCTCTGTCCGTATAGCAGAAGACTGCTATAATCACCTCATAACATAGAAACTGCAAAGATGGAGAAGGGGAAAAGTTTTAAGCCATCTCTAACTTTCCTTTGGATCTTGACATTCAGTGTCTTAGATATGATATAGTAAGAATGCTTTGTTAAAATCTACAGACTTTATATATTATGTATTCTAAAATTACATATACACTGCCATTAATCGCATGACGCAGGTGTTTTACTCACCTTTGATCCCATATAGAGTGCCTGGATTTCATTACGGCGTGCTGTTGTCAGATTCACATAGAAGTGAGCTGTGAGGTAATCAGCCAAGAAGTGAGAGGCTGCCAAATTTGGATGCTGGTCAAGGGACTGTTCACTTATGGCAAGGCAAATACCAGGGTCTTCAATTCTCTGTAAAAGCTACAAAACCAAAGAAAGTACAGTGAATTCCTACTACAATTCTGGAAACCAGCTTTTATAATGGACAGTCCATGACAGATTATTGCCCTACAACGGTCCAGCAAGCAAATTAACTTGCACAAGTGTCTTATATATACAAGGATGATTTAGATCATCAATTTAGAGACTATTCATTTCCTGCTTGCTCCATTTTTTAATCAAAACATTTTTTAAATTAAAGTAAGCAAAAAATTAAGCAAGGAACAGGACACAAGGTATGGTGATCAGAAGTCTCCACTTTGCTTCCAGAACAGTTTCAAAGCTATGTAGACTGAAAGAGCTTACACTTTATTTTATACTCTCTGTTAGTAGCAACAGCTCCATAATTATTAAAATCAGAAGATATCACACTTCATTAATTTGGGCACTGAAGCACAACTGACCAATTCCTGTCAGTTTTACTTCTGGTTCTTCTGCTTAAGCAGCACAGAAATGCTTCATTATAACTTTTTAAAAAAAAGGAGCCTTGTATTTACATGTAAGTGACATTTATGCTATTTGGTCCAACAAGTAGACTGCCAAGTTGGATTTCACTTAAGCAGAACAGGGAAGAATCAGGATCCTGAAAGCTTATCGAAGTAAATAGCATTTCATATGGCAGGAATCAAAAAGACCATGAAAATACAGAAGAGAAAGGCAAAGAAAACAGTTTTCAACTTACTTGACCTATGGGTGTAAGGCTGAAAGTCTTGCTATTACCTGCAATGCTTTTTCCATGTCTCCTATCTCCAGCAAGTGGAGAAGGTGCTTACAGTGAAGGTTGATCAAGTCTTCTCTTGAGACTGGATACAAGTGTTCCCATTCCTCACACAACTCATAATCCTAAAGAATTAAAAACAAACAAACAAAAAATATAAAAAAGCAAAAATAAAAAATAAAAGAAGGACAAATGTTACTCTCTCAAGAAATTTTATAGCTTAGTCTCCTCTCCCACATGCAAAAATAATTACATTGACAAGGGGAAGATGACGACAGTCAATTTTGTCAGTCACAGCCTGCACCAAGAATACCTTCTCATCTCACAGTAAAGCAAGTTGACATTTTAGAGAGACACTTAGAAAGCCAACCAGATCTATAGTATTAGTACTTATCTAATAATCAAGCCTGTATTGTGCCAAAAGCCATGCTATTAAATTCTAACAAAAAAGAACAAGTTCTATCTCCAATCACAGATGCAATTTATATCTTAAGAATTATAAACTACATGTAAATTTTCACATTAAACACAGACCTGTGTTTGTTTCTGTAGCACAGAAGTGAGCAAAGGAATCATTCTTCCAATGGTAATCTCCATTGATTGGTGTTTTAAGAAGCTCTCTCAACAAATTTATCTATTCAAAGTTTAATGCATTCTAATTCAACAAAACTCATGTGATGATGTCTAACCTTTGCTTTCAGAATGACATTCATGACAGTCTGAGGAACATCAATGCAGGCTTTTTTCAGATCCTGCCAGTCATTCCACAATGGTTCATTTTGCACACTCAAAATCTGAAAAATATTAGGGTAGTACAAGTTTTAAAAGCTTAATCTACAACAATCATTAAGTCTAAGAAAACAGCTAAGCTGACCACCTCAAGAACTGCTTCTTACAAATAAGAAAGTCAAAAAGGAGACCCACATTTATCTCTAGGCCTTTTCTGGGATGATGTAATTGTCCTGGTTTTGGCTGGCATAGAGTTAATTTTCTTCCTAGTAGCTGGTACTGGTAGTACTGCTGCCTATTTCGTCTCACTGGTTAGTTGAAGAATGACTTTGTACCTTTTGATAAACCTGAAGTTCCTTCTTCCTGCTCTGCAGACTGGCTTTCAGCTCATCAGTTATACCCAACTCAGAAATACAATAAGCTAGGATTTCCAAAGAGGCGTCAAGGGGCCATTTGTCCAGACAGCACAGGGCCAGTCTACTTCTCAATGTTGCATTTTTTACTGGGAACAAGTATTGCCAACCATCCTTATCTGTGGAGGAAATAAACCATTAGTTTGAAACTCAGTTTCTATAGTTTGGAAAATAAAAAAAATCCTTAGCCTCACTGGATCATATTACCAAAAGAAACAGCATAGTGCTGAAAAATCTATGCAAGACTCACCCCAAGCATCAGAGCCTCAGGAAATAACCTAAGTTAGCATGGGATACTTACTACTTCTAGACTCCAAAAATCACCTCTTTTCAGAGGACAGATCATCCATGTATGATAATGACACTGCTGTAAGAGATATTCCATTAACAGTACTACGATTAACATCTCGTGACGTTCACATAAAAATAACACCACAGATGCATTTCAGCTCTTGTACTAAATTGGACAGGATTTGCACATTTGCAAAACAGAAACTATATCATCAGAGAAAGTAAATTTAGGATGAAGGAAGGGATTTGCCTAAGCACCACTACTTTAATTTCCACCTTCTGATCCAGACTATATTCTTCATTTAAAAAAAAAAAAAAAAAAAAAAGGAAAAATGATGAAGGGAAAAAAGCCTGATTATCCTTCTCACCTTCAGCAGTTGCACAGCTCAGCACAGCATCCTTCACATTGACTAGCTCCTCCACATCCTGACTGTACAGATCCAAAATCTTCAGAGCTCTGTTCCAATCCTTTGCAGCAAGAGCTTGTTCAAAGACTCCCCTTAAGACCGTAACAGCTGTGGTGGAATGCAATCCTAGCAGAACTAGAGATATGTATGTCTTGCCAGAGAAGACAGTGGCCAAACAGCCACTTTCCTCTTGCTGATTCTGAAGTGGCTCAAACATAGCAAGAAGAAATCGTTCCAATATTGGGAACTCCTTCAACAACGTCTCACACTCCCTGGAAACCTGTTCCAAACCTAAGGGCACCTCCCGTTTGCCCCGAAACTCCATCCAAGATAAACTCGATCTGGGAATTTTCTGTATATTAGATGCACTTAGACATGCCACTGTGGCCATTAGCTTCGACTGAGACTTCAGAAAGTGCAGGGAGGAGGCAGTGAGTGTGTGTTGGCTCAAGTCATTCACAGGGGATGTGGCCTGAGTGGAGATATCCTCAGGGGTCGCTGAAGAATTGTGAACAGGTATTTCAACATCTGGCAGACAGTTGTAGGCACACTGGTGTGCTATGTTGCTGGTATGTGTCAGAAGAGACTTTGCCTGGCTGGTTTGCCTTAGACTGCACAAGGACAGTGGTTCACAGCAACAGTTAACAATAACTTGCTGCACATTTAAGTTCAATTCTTCTTTAGCCAAGAGAGAAGAAAGCCTGCAGGATTGAAAACAGAACCAGCTTACCCAGCACACATATAAAGGTCCTTAACAATCACATACTTTCTTAAATCTTCCAAATATTTTGTGACCACAAGCCCCCTAAATACTCCTCACAGGGACATACAGGAGAAAAGTACATATCCTTTACTTAGTATGAAAAAAACTATACAGCATGACATTGATCACACAGTTTATGCTGCCATTCCTTTAAAAAAAGGAAACACTGACCTTATTGACCTTTATCTAAATGCAACATATTAAAATGGTTCATCATTAGTGCTCATCTTTTTAAGAGGTAATTACTCAGAACACTTCCTATGCCAGGATAATTTAGTAATTTGTGATGGAAGGACCTTAGATTATCTAGTTTACCTACTGACTAGGGCAAGAATACATGCTCAGCTGTATTCTTAAGAAGCACTACTGACCTGTCTTATTTTATTACACTGCTAAGCTGCAAGTCCAATGCTCTAAATTGTCACAGACTCAGTTAAAAGAATCCATGTAAGTGCACTCCCTCTTCACAACAGACAGTAATTGTTTAAAACACGAAGCCACAGTTTTCCTTATCAAAAATCTTTAGGTTAGTAGAGAAGCCACAGCCTAAGCTCCTCTCTGCACACCAATCCTTGCAGCATTAAGTGATTGGCTAGTGGGACACAGCAAGCTGTACTACCTGTGCTAAGTAGCCAGAGAAGTAAACAATCTGAAAAACACCAACCTGTCAGGATGAACCTGTCTCTCAAACAGAAGCTGGGAGAGCAGCTGTGACGGACTCTGCTGTAACAGTATGAAAGGGTTCCCCACTTTCACTTCTGCAGATGTATCTTTAAAAAAAATAAACCAGAACCTTTATTACAATGCAAACAAACTAGCTGAATACACAAACCAAGTCTTATTCTAGGAATGCAAATATTAAGTGCCTGAGTCTGAAACCTCTTTGGCTAAATTCACAGAGGTCCACATTCACATTAGTGTGGTAAACCCCAGAGTTACAGGTGCCATGGTAGCAACCTGAGCTGCATCAGTATGTCTGAAAACAGATCTCTGCCCCTTTTATTCTTACCCTTTTAGGAAGGTATTATCTGAAATCAGTACTGTGGTATTTTATGTTCGTGCAGTTCAATTAGTGTTAACCTCAGAAAACAGACAAATGTTTTTCCTCCTAGCAGAGTGAATTGTTCTTGTGACAGCTTTATGTGTTGATGGTACATTTCTTTTCATGGATCATCATCACCTACTGTGGCTATGAAAAAAAAAACGTGCCTCACTGCCTCTGCATAGCCTTCTACATACTCTTTTCGTATCCTCATGGAGCAGCTGGGCACTGGTTGCCTCTAAACGAACTGGAAAGCACAAGGCATGTTGATCCACTGGATGTAGAAAAAAAAAAAAAGATCAATCTTGCCTTATGGGGTAGTGATCAGAAATTCTGGAGGTCAGGGGTTGGTTTCCTACTGCCATCAGCTATTTTTATCTTAGCTGTGGGTGGCCTAAGTGTTAAGAAATAAAATTTAAAAAGCAGTGTAATAATCAGTTGAAATCAAAAGATCCGAGTACACACAGGTAGTAGCTACATTTGGCAGGGAACCATTTTTGCACACTTACTTTCCAGAATTAGCCTAGACTACATAGTCTGGCTATCTTCACCTAGGCTCAGACTTTCCAGCAGAAATCCCTTACCTAGGTCTGCAGTCAGGCTTCTTAACACAACAGCAGCCAGTGTAGTGATGTAGTCAAAGAAAGCCTTCACAAAGTTTGCCTGTGTGTTGCTCTCTGGCATGCTTTGGACATGTTGGTCAAGAGTTCTCAGCAGGAGCTGTGTTTGATTCCAAACCAGGTGCTTCTCTAGCTCTGTAGGTTTGAGAGAGGCCTGCTCCACCAGTGTGCCAAGTAGGTTTCCTTTAGAGTCTAGTTTAAGAGAATAGACATACATCCAAGATTCAGTAAGTATTAAATACCAGAAAGGAAGAGGGAGCGGGGATGGGGGGGAAGTTAGAGAAATGCTTTAGCCTTATTTCCTCTCTGCAATTAGAGATTTCAGTCTCAGCATTATAATTTTATTGAAAGAGAAATTTTCACAGCAGAATCAATCTAAATTGGTAACCATGCCTCCAACAAGTTAGAAATATATTAAGTAAGGCCTAAAACCTATCTAGTTACGTGTTATTAACACATAAGCTTACTCTAAAACATAGGTGTTGACCATTTCTTGTGCTCTGTAACAGTTAGCCCTTAGAGCTCTCAGTTTTTGCTCATTAAGCATACAAATGCTTAAATATTTCACAAACATCTACATTGCATTTAGAAATTTAATGAATGGAGGTAAAAAAATCCAACCCACAAGTAAACACATCAGTGCTACATAATGAAGAGAACCCTGAGAAAAGGCAACTGTAGAAGATTTCTTCAGAAAAGGATGAGATGTTCCATGACAGCCCTAAGAAAATTGGTATTTATTATTATGTTAGTTTTATACGTTCATCATCCTTTTGTAAAAAAAAAAAACAAAAAGAAAAAAAAAAAAAAAAAAAAAAAAAAAAAAAAAAAAAAAAAAAAAAAAAAAAAAAAAAAAAAAAAAAAAAAAAAAAAAAAAAAAAGAAGCAGAAGGAAGAATGCACCTAAGCACCTATAAGCTGTCAGAATTCCTTGACAGGACTAAAGAAAAATAGTACAAATAATAACCTCAATTGTACTCACTGACATTTGCCTTTCTTCTCTAGCAAGTTCAGAATTTTAGCTCTCTAAACAAATGCTCAGATCACAAGAATTACGGATAAACTTACATTTTGCACTTACAGTTTTAAAAAAATACATATTCATGCATATGTCAAAGAGCATTACTACTAGATTTATAGCTGTCTGGATAGGACAAAAGAAAAACTTAGATCCATTTGTCAGTCTTCACGATCACAAAAATAACTCACCCACAGAACGTTCAACAGGTGTCAGTGCTTTCAGGATTTGATCCAGATTTTGTGATAAAACAATTTCATTAGTAATACTTTCTTCAGTCAAGGTAGGGTAGCAAGCTTTCAGGAGGTCTACAATACTGCGTCGAAAATGACTCCCTATTTTCTCATCTGAGACCTCTACAAAGAGGGAGAAAGAAACAGCAACTATAACAGATAGAAATAATTCTGCACAGAAAGTCCCACAGAATCAAAGTCATATTATAGTACAACTAGTTTGCCAAACTCAAAGTGTTTCAGTTTATTCAGAATCATGCTTGAGTGATCCCTCTCCTTTTTTTGTTCAAAATGCTAAGCTACAAAATGGAAATATCAAATTTCCATTGCAACAGAAGGCAAGAATTTGATATAAGCACATTTCAACAAAAATTTTACCAGCAAAGTATATTACCTGGCTTGGACTGCCCTTGTGCTGTGCAGGAATAGTTGAGGATTTTACTTATTTGCTGGAGAACTGATGGGAAACCCTTCACAACTTCAGAGTGCAGTGAAACAAAGTCAGGTTGGTGGCCTGGAAAAATCATTGTGCAAAGATGGGCAAAGTAAAAGTAAGGAGTGGAAAATGGAGAAACTAACATGACAGTACTAAATGAGATTTATGACTCAGGTGTTAGCACAAACAACACAGCATAGAGAGGCATTTTCTGCTCCAAGGACCATGTCAACAAATACAAAACCCAAAAGCCTACCCCGAGTTTCAAGGCTGTTGTACAGTCTCCTTTCAGCTGTTTCCAAAAGTTGTTTGCATGTCTTCCAAAGATGGCACTGAGTACAAGCTAGGTCAAATGCTGCCATTGCTGAAGGACTAAGGTTCTCAAGGGCTTCCCGCAGAGGATCGGTATGCTCCAGCTGAATATTGCTGATCCAGAAGTTTTCTTGAAGAGTAGGGGCAAGACTTCCAGAAGTTGCAAGCAATTTATCAGTAACATCCGAGATGGAATAAAATACCATACCTGCATGTGTCAGCAAAACACAATCACTAATTAAACAGCGTATTTATCTTGGATCCTGTCACAAATAATTATCCTCTAATCCTTTAGAAAAATTATTCAATAGGTAGACTGCTTCATAGACCAATTATTGCAGAATGGATAAAACTATTAGGGCATCAACAGCAAATTTCAACATTTTTAGTCTTATCTTAAGTCAGAGAAGCACCACTTACTCCTCTGAACAAATGCTGCACCCTTTATGACAGCATTCAAATTGCTTTCCCTGTTTTCTACTTCTTCCTCACTTTCTACGAGAAAAGAACAAAAACCCTAGTCCTTACCAGCTGCTGCTGCATTCCCAATAGCTTGCAATGTTGAACGGCCACTGCCAGATTTCCTGATGCCTCCAGTGCCATCTGATGCTTGATTCTCAATATTGTGCTCCACTCTTGCCATTTCTCGTACTGCCTCTTGGTAACGCTCCATGAAAACTAATTCACCATAGCAAGGTGAAGCATCCAGATTAAACATCAAAGCCACCTTTCAAAAATAACAACAGATGCAATTGCAGAGCATGTCAAAAGTTTTCAAAGGTCAAAGAGGAAACAAGGAAATAAAACAAAATAGATAATTTAACTGAAAAAGGCCCACAGACATAGCAGGCTGAAATGGTGGGATTTTTTCTACAGAGTTCTAAGTACCTGAAAAATAGGATCTTACAAATATTTTTCAACTGTTTTGATAAATATCAGCTGTTATTTGCTGCAGGGCTAAAGCTGAATTAATTTTCATAAACCACACCTTTCGAATGACTCTTCATTATTTCAATACTCTGTTTAATGAGAGAAAACTATCAAGTGGAGCCTCCAAAGGAAACTGTTTTAAACTTATTCAGCAAGGAATACCTTCTAGAAATTTAAACACCAAGTAGATAAGCACAGCTGTGCAAGCTCCTGTTATGAGACCAATAAAAGAACACAGACTAAGCTTGAAATCTTTATCATCGGTGATACTGAAATTCAAAAGTAACAAAGCAAAACATAAACAAACCCCAAAACCAGAACTAATAAGTTGAGCAGTAACCTTCTGCTAATGCAACGTTTAAACCCAATATCACTATCTGAAACTCAGCCAGGTCATTGCTTTTGCAGAGGATCCAATCATTGAGGCACCTCAAGATGTTTTTTCAGAGCATCAGCCCAAAAGTCACAGAGAGAAAGGCATGCACAGCTGTGAGGGAACGAAGAACTACAAATGTGCAGACTGTTGATTTCAAGTCTTTCTCCCTGTTTTCAGTACTATGAATTTAGCCTCAAAAGAGAGAACTCAAGTTTAGAGAAAGCATTTTTATATAACAGGGAAAAAAAAACCCAGCATCCCTGGTATGTTGGTTTGAAATATCTTCGTTCCTTTCACTTAGTTCTACTTTTGAAGTGCCCCTTTCACTAGGAATGCAGATGCTTCAGTCCTACGCTTGCTAATGCAGGAGAATCAGGAGTTTCATCAGCTATTGTAGCCACACACATCATCACCAAATTAGATTTTTAATTGCACAAAACACATGCAACTCAATTACCTGATGGGCTTCTACGAAGTTTCCTCTCAAAACACAAGACACTAACAGTGATTCTGGTGGGGAAAGCATCATAGGAATGAGGGGGTTTTGCTGATGTGGTCTCACCCTGCTTTCCAAATCACTCAAGCCAGACATATTACTGATACTTCCCTCTGCAAGACAACAGAAAAAATGAGTATACTACTATGGAAAAACATTTCAACAGGTAACAGCCAACTATCAGATAACAATACTTCACACAAAAATACAGGAGCAGAGTCAGAAGGAATTTTTAGGGTAAAGAGGTCAGCATAAGCATCTTGTTGAAAATTCTTGTAATATTTCCCTATTTGGTCAGAATATTCAGTTTGGATCTCATCCAAATCTAACACTGTTCAGCAACTACATAATGTGGATGCAATGCTAGGGCACTTGTTCAGTATGGATAAAGGAAGAAGTACTAAGTATTGGACCTACTAAATCAATTTGGCATACCTAAGCATGTTGCAGATTATATTACCAGTCTATAAGCTTTTTTGATGGTTTTTGCAACACGACAAGCCAAAAATATAAAGAAAAATATAATTTTCTTATTCCAGACAAAGAGATACATACTGTTCTAATTTTAAAAAAGTCAGTCAAGAATAGGAACTCTGAGAAGTAAAAAGTTCTAATTCTGTCCTGCATAGAGCAGTAATTGGCATTAACTAGTCAAGCAAACACTTCAACATATACTGCACATTGACAAAACAAAGAAATACTACTTTTGTGGCTTAATACCTGAGGTACTGGTGCTTAGCTCGCTACTTGTACTTTCTGAGGGATTAGAAGTTCCCTCTTTCCCATCTAAAATGGAAACAAATCAAAACCAGCACATTAAATACACTTTTTCTAGACAGGTAAGTAAAACTTACTGCAAATAACAGATCAGGCAATCACAAGAGATCTTCAAGAGTATCTCACAAATGAACCATCACTGATGTCTGTGATAAATGCAAAAACTGCTGTGAAGAAAATGCTAGCCAAGAGACTATGTTGCAATGGCCCATCCATGGCTCATGCCAGATACTTTAAAGCTGCTTATTTTGGAACATGACACTCCAAACCCAGCCATATCTTTTAACAGCTAAACAGAAAAGGGATGAGGAAGTCAACTTTCTCCTAAGGCTGTCAATTTGAGCCACAAATTCCTGTAAATTCACTTCCTGGATACTATGGTGAGATGAATGGAAAAACACCAAACAGTCCTTGGATACAGTGGAGAAAGGGAAAAATTGGTACTATAGTTGCAAAGTTCTCCCCTGCCCCAAATCAGACTATGTATGAAAAGTTACTTTCTTGCTTGAATTTAAAATTACTTATCTTTTAGTTGTGCAGGTAAGCTTTAGGAAAACAACCTTGGTCCAAGTGGGACTGGACTAAGACACTTAAAACCAGTCAGAAAACTAAAGGAAATAAATCTAGTTCTCTACTGCTAGTCCATTAGATCTAATTGCATTCAGCTACAAACTCAGTAAGATTATGCATATTTCAGAGATGTCTTTCCAAGTGACTTTTTCAACCCACCTGTCTTGTACCTTTGAGATCTACTTCGTTTCTTAAAGCTGGAGCACCTGATTGAAGAGCAGTATCTCCTGGAAGCTGCAAGCTGATGTTCTGAGAAATATTTAAGAAAAACATTACCAAATAGGTGGACAGGCGATCAAAAGTTTTTTGTCTACCTTAAAGAATCTATCAGCACTTCTACACTGGAGATTTATCTACCACCTACCAAAGGAAACAGTTGATCTCAGCTAAAAGCTCTTCTGCAGTAAAGTTTAAATCAACACTCTGAAGTAATTTTGTTGCAACTCAACTCCTAGTATCTTTTTCACATCCACATCCAATGTTGTTTGGAATATACTATACCTTCTGCACACCCTGGTGAGTACTAAGCGTCTTTCCCAATCTAAATATTCCTATGATTCTAAATATACAGAAAAATATGTATGGTCCAAGTACATAAGCAGCTAGAAACAAGGTGAAAAGATTAAGAAATAATATAGTAAAAAAGAGTTTGATTTCTTATTAAGGTTTTGCTGAAAGAACTGTGTTCTTCATCAGTGCAGGGTTGCATGAACCCAGACTCAGACAACAGTTCTGGAAGTGAGCATGTAATGGGGGTGCCAGTCCTTGAGACAGAAAATCCAAGAGATATGCAGTGTCACGGAGAGTCAGCCACTGTTCCCTGTAAAATGTTCCCCAAACAGTTGTAAGCATTTGTCAGAAGTCAAGACTCAAAGTACAAAATCTCACAGAAAGGTGCTGGCTGTCTGATAGAAACCCTGAAGGCTGCCTACTCAAACATTAAGTCCCATCACATCACCTCCTTTACTGGGGCAGACTTGAGAAAGAGTTTAACTCTTGGAAACTTTGAAAATCTAAGGTCCATACTGCCCAGTCTTTCTTGGGACATAGACTTTGCATGGTCTGAGATATACAATAAGCCACACTATGACACAAGCAGAAATACGATAGCAGCAGGGCTAATAAGTTATAGGATATGGAGAATAGTGGGAAATACGTTGCCGAGTGTGTTGTTCTAGCCACTCCTGAGGGGAGTTTTGCATCCCAGAATAACCCATCTTCCTCTGATACATGTTCCTAACATGTTTCTAAACTAGGCTAAACCAACACTCAGTCCATGAATGAGATGAGTCTATCTGGCTTGCACCGGATCACATTGTGTCCCTGTTAACTTGTCGTGACAGGATAGAAGAAAAACAGGCAAACTGAAGCAGTGTGTTCACAAAGAGGAGGAATAAAAAAAAAAAACAAACAAAAAACCCAACAATCAAATTTCTGATTAGAACAGAAATCATTCCTATAGGAGAATGGTGCAAGAACCAAGTATCTCCAGCTAGGTCACTCTCCTAATATCCACCAAAGCATGCTCCCTCAGTAAGATGCTCAGGGAATTTAGTCTTGAGACCTCTGCCTGGACAGCTGTAACAGAACAGTGTCAATATATCAGGAAGTGCCCAACACAAAGCCTACCTGCATTTCTGTTACCCATCACCACCTTGTATCGCCAGTGAGCTTCAGAGAGGTATTTGGAAAACTGTAATACACGACTTGCAAAGGCATCTTTGCTTGCAGAAAGACTCAAGCACTCAACAAGCTCCAGCTCTTCAGGAAGCACATTGTTGGAGGCCCATGGAAGAGAATTCCGAATTTCTTCCAGATGACTGAGAAGCAATGTGAGGAAGGCATCCATGGACACGTCGTCCACTAAAAATCCACTAACACCACTGGTGAAGTGTTTCAGATCCAGGTAGCTTAGCCTAGAGGTTTCACAGCTTTTGCCACCTAACATGGAGTCATGAAGATCTTGGGTAACTGTGTGAACCATCTGAGCAGCCACTAGATGCCTCTCTAACTTCTTTTCAGCCTCTATTAGACGCCGTGGACTCTCCGAGGTGGAAGACTGCCGACTAGCACTGCCTTCTACACTCACAGTAGTGCTCTTTTTGTCAAGATCATCATCCTCTGCATAGTCCTCAGGTAGAAAAGCCTCAGTATAGAGGTCACTGTAGGAAACAAAGAGCAAGGAGAAGATGTTCTCCAAAACCTCCAGGCACAGAGGAACAGGAACACTCCTTAAGTATTGCTGACACTTTGCAAGGTACTGAGGAAATACTGAAGAGCAATCTGTATAATTAAAAACAAAAATAAAGAACATTTACAACATTTTCCAGGAGCTCCTTCCTCTAATCTTTGCCCTTTATGGAATTTCTAGTACAGTGAACTGTCCCAGTAGTTCAGAGCTGATCGTTCCTCCACAAATCAAGTAAATATGTGTCCGATATTTTAAAATTTAAAAAGTAGTGTGCCTCCTCCCTCCCAGTAATGCCAATTATCACCTTGTGCAATGATGTTCAAACTCAGATCACACCCATTTTAGCTATTAAATCAGTCTTAGCTCTGGGAAATCATATGCCCTTATAAAAGCACCCCTCCCGCTATCATCTCATATATAATATCACCTTCTTTTGGCACTCTATTTTTAATACAATTACCGTAAGTGTTTTAGAACAAGGGAGGTAGCTTATTCATAGATATTATTACTATTATTATTTGAAGTAACAACAAATTGTCGTGGCTAGGCTTTGTGAACGAAGATCCTGGGAGGGCTCCACCCACGCTCCTCATCAGCGCCTTTTCCAAGTGCGCTGAGAAAAAGAGGATAGCGGATAGCACCCTCAAGCCTGCGCAATGGATTTTTTTTGGGTGAGACACAGCATGCGCAGAGCTGGACCCACCCTTTAGTCCTAAGGTTCATCTGCCAGGGCCTAGCAAGCTTGGATGCTGGCAGCGAAGTCCTTAGGACGGAAGAACAAATTATTATTATTACTATTATTTGAGGTAACAACACTTCAAAGAAACACCACTGTACTTGTTTACAAAGGACTCATAGCCCACTGAATAAACATATCACATGTACACAGGGTGTGATATTATCCCAACACTAAATGATTAATTCAGAGCCCAGTAAATGGAGAAGCACAAGGTAGTGAACCTGAGAAAGGAAGCCAATCACCTGCTGGTTCTTCAGGGATATCACCAAGAAGACTGCATGCACTATCTTTGCACTTGGAATACTTATGTGAATTCACACAGAGAGCATAGATAGCATATTTCATGGCACAAAATGCTCGGAAGAGTGCCAGATTGCGTTGCTGACTCAGGGTGTTAGGGAGCATTGCTGCTGTGGAGGGAAATAAGAGTGGTAAGGGGTAGGAGGTAGACAAGAAGACAAGTTACTTTTCTCCTGCAATTCCCATACAGCAGTATCTACCTAGTCTTTCTTCCCCAGTTACACCTCCATCCTAGTTTGTTCTATCTCACTGTTAGTTCACAACATTTGAATAAAAAACCCAACAGACAGGCACAGAAACGTCAGGTCTGAAAAGGAAATTCCATGAATTTGTGTTACGGGACCTGATCATGGCATGATCAAAATCTGCTCATGATGAGTCTCATTAGAGGTATGTGGTTAAGCTACACTGCTGCATTTACAACACAGGGACAGGTCCTGTCTCTTTCCAGCATCTTGGAATTTGGTGTTCTATCACACAGTAGGTAAATAGGGAGAAAGTACAGATTAGCTATGACCATAGTGAGACTAGAGAACTACCACCTCTACAGATTTGTAGTAATAGATATCATGGTTGATTCTATCCATAACAGCTGGCCAGATTAAAGTACAGTCCCACATTTTCTGTCACACATTTATGATAAAGGCAACTTAGAGAAGTACAACACCCACTTCTTCCCTCTTTTGCTTTTTTTTTTTTTTGAGGAAAGGTGTCACATGCTAAAGACATGATCCCTTCTTATTACAACAGAACATCAAAGCTGCAAATTACGTTAAGCGTTGTATCATCATCCCTTCCATCCAGCAAGGCAACGGAGAGTCGTATGTTCTGTTATGCTGGGTTTAGATGAATTACCCAACTGTTGTACAAAGGTTAAAAACCAAATCAAACAACAACAAACAAACAAAAAACCCCAACATACACACAAAAATAATCCCCGGTGTTAAGTTAGTGCTTGAATCCACTATCCTATATTCTTAAAACAAGGGACAGATTGTCCCTCTGCCTATTTGTATGCAGGGTAAGCACTACCCAAGTGCTTTTTTAAACAAAGCACTGGATTGATGTGCTGATAATGTGCTCATCCAAACTCTGGAACTGAACAGCATTACCTAGTTTCAACAGTCCTCCACAAGGCTTGAGCATGATTTCAAAGAAAAGCACAAGCCTGAATATTTCCAAAAACTAAAAAGCAGCCAAGACAAAAGCCTGAAAGCACAGTTTGAAACCAATTATTCCCTATCACTGCAATTCTAAGAAGCAACAATGTCGGAAACTATAATGTAGACAGCAAAGAGAGCTAAAGAAATACCCAAGCATGAATCTGTGGCAGAATCCGTATGGCCATAGAAACGCTGTAATTCACCAGCAGCTCTACATTAATAGGTAGCACCCAAAAAGGTCTCAAATATCACTGTCTTAAGAGAATCTGAGGCAAGTGAAGCCAGAGATCTGATAAATATGGCCCTCTGAAAAAGAAAATTAGCTAGCTGGAAACACTACAAGATACGCATTGGTAATCACAAGTGCAAGTTTAATACACTTTGCCTCCCATGTGGAAAGACTTGGATGCAGTGAGTTTTTTTCAGGATCTACATCTAAACTAACCCTTTTCCATGTACCAGCACTGAACAACAACCCTTTACCTGAAAGCATTCATTTTTCCTGTGCCAGAAATACACCTTATTCTTGAATTCTGTAACACAAAAGGAAATTTCTGCCATAATTTCTTTTGTTAGTGTGACTGCTGAACAGTCTATCAGTATCACTACTTCGGTTTCATGACTACAGCTGACAGATGTGTCAGATAGAAGGGGAAGATGGAGAAGTATGTGCAGTGAGGGGAGAAAAAGGTCTGTTAACACTACCAAGTCAGACAAATCAAAACTTCAGGACTCTCCTGAAGTTTCAAAATTAATTATTTTAAAGGAGATCCTATTAAACTCTGTTTATAGAATGATCTTAATTTTACAATAATCATTGGGCTAAAAAAAGAGAGGGAGGACTTGTCTTCCATTAACCAGTTCTGTAAATTAACGTGATCTGAAAAAAAGAAGAGAAACCATAGCTAGAGTTCTTTTGCTACAGTCATGCAGCTCCCAGAAGATATGATAGGACTGCCTCTTCCTGTTTTTGAAAGCTTTTGAGTGAATTTAAGCAGAAAATAATTCAAACCTATGAATTGATCTAAAATTCCAACATCAACAACAACAAAACAATTACAGAAAGCAAACCACTGAAACTGGAGATCTATACAGTCTCATTATGTCTTTTAAAACTATTTAAGACAACTGTCCCAATAATTTTAACAACAAAACCTGTAGAAACAGGACTGGAAAACAACATCTTAACAATGTAACACTGGAAGGAAACAAAACTGCATTCTACTAGGCAACCTGGAAAATCTGTGCAAGATCAGTCACTGAGAGCTCTCCACACAATTCCGGTTGACATTACACATGTACAAATTCCCATCTGCAGAATCAATAAGGCACACAAAATTGCAGTGAGGCAAGAGGGATGTAAACACAGCCTGTAGGTAAGCCTTGCTGATTTTAAAGTTGATTAGGTAAGACTTAGTACTAGAAGGGAAAAAATGCAGCATTTTGTATCTTTCAAAAACAAAGATGAGATATTATCTATTTCATCTGGCTTTTGCCCTTTCATTTTAAACTCAAGTACACAGATGGCTGAAATCCAAAACCTACATTTACTTTTCAAGCTAAGGGTATTATACGATCATCCTCGAGCCTGCGCAATGGATTTTTTAGGTGAGACACAGCACGTGCAGAGCTGGACCCACCCTTTAATCCTTAGGTTCATCTGTCAGGGCCTAGCAAGCTTGGATGCTGGCAGCGAAATTATACTATACATAATTTAAAATAAGCAGGACATATTATGAGCATGTGCAAAGTCCTGTTACTGTGTTGAAAAAGCTCTTTTGAAAGATCTGTCTTTGTGAGATCACAGAGATCTCACAACTCCTTCCCAGGAGACAGTTTTCTCCCCCAGAGGATTCCAAAATAATTTCTACATGTTTGCTAGTTTTCATCCAGAAAATAGTTGATAAACTGTATCTTCCATATTTACAGAAGTAGGTCAAAAGAATAGATTCTTCCTAGCAGAAATACTGAGTGGCACATACTTGATGGATTGAGGCTTTTCTGTGTTCTCACCACCCTACACATTTACCCTGCGTCTGCTGGTCTCTAGCAGGAACTTTCTGAAGAAGCTCAATAACATCATCTTCATTCAGTGCCAGAAGATTAGTGAGATGATGAAGCGAGTACATTGCAGTGTGGCAATCTAGCCTGTGCAAGTGCTGCAAAAGAACCTTCCTTGGGATAGTAATACTGCAAGACAAAACAGAAAGAGGCGACATGAACAGATTTAGGTCTCTAAGCCATGTTCAAAGATGTATTTCTCACTCTTAATTCCAATTCAATCCAACTACTGCAGTTAAAAAGAAAAGACAAATAGCATAACTAATGTTCATGAAGCAATTTTAGAGCTAGTGATATACAGTCACTAGGAGATGATTAGCCAAAGTTCACAGAAAAGAACACAATTTCTACTTGCATATATAAATCAAATACTAGGTAGATTTGGCAAGAGAGATTGGTAAAAGTCCTTCTGATCATTTTACCTGTTTTGCTGTATGCACCATTCAAGAACTTCCACCTGAGCCCACAGCCCATCACAGAAATCTTTCAGTACTGAATCACTGCACAGATCCTAAATGGAAAGCCAAATAAAAGAATCCCTTTACAACAAATCCTCTAGTCAGCAGCACCAAGCCTGTGCTCACATGTGTAATATTACTAAGACTTCTTCATCCTTTTAAGTAGCTTTTAAGTACAGAATATTGCCAGTTTTATTACAAAGCCAGTGAGCATGGACCATTCTGAAGGAGCATCAAAATCAGTCAGCCTCTACTTGACACATCTACAGACTGTGGAAAGGTAGCTAAATCCCTTTTCAAGGTTAGCTTTCAAAATGCAAAGTAATGCTTCTTAACCAAAGCTGAACTCAGGTTAGGTGTAACCAGAAATAGTTATTATCCAGGGATGACTCACTGGACAAAACGACACTGATCAAACATCCCCCAACTCTTTTCAAAGCTAATCAATAACTGTTGTTGTCTTTCTGTCTCTTATGTTAAGAGCCAAGGTTGAAGAGCTTACACAAGAGAAACATTCAAAATCTCCTGGGCAATCATACTCCCTTCACAGCTGAAGAGTTAGAAGAAAAGCAAGTGTCCAATAATGTTACCTACACACAACTGTAACATCTCAGCTTTTTTTAAAATTCCATTTTAAGAAAGAATAGCTTTCTCACTGGAAACTCCTTGGTTTTATTTATTTTTATTTTTTGTAAAAAATTGCAGACTGGAATACTGCTACTTGCTTTCTGCTGATTTACCTGAGTTTTGTGAAGAGTCCACAGCAATGCTTTTGCTGATTCCAAGCTTTGACAATGAGTCCATCCTAGCAATACCAAGAGGCGGCTAAGGGGAGTGAATTCTCTCCTCAATAAGGTGTTCAGGCCTGAGTAGTCTTCTCTTCTCAGTAAAGTTAATGCAGTTATCTAGAAAAAAGGAAGAAGTATTTTTCTTTCCAAAAGGCAGACAGCCATAATGCCTGGTGGGTTATGTAACCATTACAATATTAGCTTCATGAAAATAGTGAAGTTCTTCATCTGGAATTCCCCTAAACTTACATTTTTCCAAGTCAGCAGGTTACTCTTCAGTAAAACTGCCATGAGAATAACATAATTTCAAATGCTTACCACAGAGCTTACTCACACTCCCTCATTATATTATCTTTATATTCTATAGTCAAGGACAGTATGTAAGAAACTTGAATGAGCATGTTATTTAGAAATAGAAATATGCTTAACCTTAAAAACTCAAAATTTAACAGTGACCACCTACCTGTATTCTATTTATTCTATACAAATATATTCAAATCATTTGATGCATACCAAACTATTTTTAATCAGGTCTTCAAGTTCTTTAAAACACAAATTTTACTGTGCAAACTACTCTCACTGCTCTAGGTCTACCAGTGTTAGAGAAGTAAAGTAATGAGTTCAAGGTTATGGGGTATAACAAGTGGTGTATCCAACAGAATTAGAAGCAGAACACAGGACTTCTTGAATCCTAAAGATCTAATCTTAAGTCTGCATGCAGATGAGCTTTTCCAAAAAATCTCACTAAATATTCTGAGTTCATCACACAGATGAAAGTAGGGGAGTTTTCACGGGTTACCTCCTTGTTCCTGGTAAGTCATGCATGACTCCTAGTAAACACTGTTTGAATACAAAATGCTTCTGAGCACCACTAAGATATGTTCAATACAGGAACTGACTTTAGCCACCACTAGCTTTCCCTCTTAATGATTTTATGGCTGTACCAAAATCTGTTCCAGAAAGTGCTTGCTGCTGCTCAAGCAGTAGAAATAGGCTGTCTTCCAAGAAGGAGCCTCTTTGGGATCTGAGAACAAACTCATCACAGTTCGCTCTGTGTCCAGCTGCTCAGATGAACCTAAAAAACATCACAAGAAGATTACCTTCCAGGACAGAGAGTTACATTTGAAAGAAGTATCATTACTGTTAATTTAAACTAACACTCAACATTTCCTCAAATACTAACCAGCTATTACATGTTAAGACTATCAGATATTACTTCCATTTCACTCCCCCCATGAAGAAGCACTAACTGGAGTTATTATCAGAAATTCCAGACTCTGCCAAACTGTACCAGTCTGAACTTCCCTTCAGCAATCCCCATGAGTGAAGGGTGGAGAAAGGATACAAACCCCACTGAGTTACACCTCAGAGTACAGAGGCGAGCAAAAGAGCTCTCTCATTATAGCTTCTCCCTCCTTGCACGCTCATCTGCCACTTTCCTGTCAAGAGCATGTCATTCAGCTTCAACAAGAGCCTTAATTAAATGCACCAGTCATAGGGAGCTAGATAAAAGCTGTGAAGTTATGGCCAGTACAAAACCAGCAGCAGGGAGCAAGAGAACAGGTAATCAAACTGCATCTTCTTTCCAGCTGGGATACTGGCCCACTCCTACTTCTAGAAGTTTTCTTTTCAATATTAAGGGGTTTGAATGTTTTTGGATTACTGAGGTATTCGAACTGTTATTGGCCTGAATGGAACATCCTCCAACACAGATGACTCTGAGCTGGAGCTGAACCAATAAAAACTTTATATGCATATGGAGAGCCAATTTTCTACTTACAAGCAAGATCTTCATCAGGAGAACTGCTGAGCAGATTGAAAGAGAGGACAACAAAGGGAGGTAAAATAAGTGCTTACAAAAGAAGGCAGCATAGGCTGCAGAAATGTAGAAGAGCCCTGGGGTTCCTAAGCCAATTGCTTGCTTTAAGTCATTTTAGCATCTTTTATAAGATTCCATGGGTTGTTAAGGCACATTGGCAAAAACACTGCTCAGCTTCTTGTTAACTTGCCTGTTTAATGCCTCAATGAAAAAAGAAACGAAAACAAAGCAAAAAGTGAAACAAACCTTTCTGTATAGATTCTGACATCAGAAATTTTTCTCTTGTTCTTTCTATGAGCACACTGCTATACAGGCTTAACAGGCCATGGCTCTGTTTCCTCAGCATACAGTTCAGTATCTTCTCCTCCCTCAGTGGGCTTCCCTCAGCCCAGCATATATCCAAGAGCTCCCTGAACAGGTGCCGTACTTCATCTGCCTGATGCTCCAGGTCAAAAGTCACTATGCTAAGAGCAGCATAAATTGTATCGACTAGTTCTCGTTGATCTAGTTCTGCTGAAATCTCAGAACTGCTCTGAAGCCTCTGCAGGGATTTCAAGGAGTCACGAAGAAATTCAGCGAAGATGTTCTGTAGAGAACAATATTGCTGGAGTGAGGAGCTGGGGATGCCTTGTTCCTCCTGGAAGAACTCCAGCAGGGCTTTTGCCCTCTGAGGAGCCCGCAACAAAAGCTTACGGAGAGCTGAAACAACATCCAAACTGAATCTGTGAGAACAGTCATCTCTTCTTTTCCTGTCTGTGATGTGCTTGTTCTGGGTGTACTCAAATGCTTCAAATAGTTCCTGGTAGGAAAATAATAAAAAAATAAGCCTTCCAGATTCCACTAAAACTATGAAATAAATTACTTTAAAAATAGGCTTGAAAGCAGTAGGAGCACATGATCAGTGTTCAGTCTTTTTTTTTAATCCTACTCTTGCAGATTCTTTCAATTTATCTACCTACTGCATCACTCTCGTCAACACAAATTTCTCAAATTTGTTTAAAACTGGCCAACAGATTCAGAAGGCATCTCACAGACTTATTTCTCAAGCAGCAATAATTTTTCTTGCTAACAGAAGCAAATCTACAATTCCAGAACTAGGAAGGGGAAAGTAGACTAACAAAAAAATCCCAGTTAGCTCTCTCAGTAAGGGATGGGAAAGTTGAATAGCAATTAAGCAGTATTTGTGGTACTTCTGAAACTATGTGGTGTCATCCTTGGCTGGAAGCGACAACTCAGGGAATATGGAAGGGAGAGGTAGTGTGCACAAAAATTAGCATGCTAGCAGTAGAAGACAAGTCCACAACATTCTTTTATTTATTTGCTGGATCAAAACATAACTCCGTCTACTCATGTGTCTCTGACAGTAACTGTGACAAAGCTATGAGGTTGCTGAATCTCCTATTTCTGTGCAACACTGCAGACAATGGTGGAACCTTTCATGACCTTGCAGGTCAGACAGTAACATACGGACGTCATCAGTCATTAACACCTGGACTTCATCCAGATTTATTTTCAGTCAAGTTTACCTTGCTTGCTTTCATCCTGTAATTGCTAATTCTGTATCCTTAGAGATATATTGAACATCTTTTCCTTATTCATATTTAAAAGCTGTGAATAGCCTCTCAATATAATAAGTTTTCATTTACCTCTTAAAAACATGCAAACAAAAAAAATTCTTTTAAGAGTCAGAATCCATAAGACTAGAAGTAACAACTGAGGACTTTCCATACACCACATCAGGTCTAATTCTGTTGTAACCAACACCAAATTAGGACAGTCCTACAGTTGGTAAATCTCCTGATTTTCTGCTCTATATTTGCTTTTGATATTAATTCACCTTTGCTTATTTCCATATATTTCTCAAACACATCAGTCTACATGTACTAATTAATAATGGAAAAAATCAGTCCTGGACCTCAAGGCACATATCAAAACAATTACCAAATAAAGTCAGTAGCAACACTGCATCACCCAAAAACTTCCCAAAAGGGGGAAAAAGGGGTGCAGAGAAGATGAAAATGAAGATTTTAGGAGGAAAAAAAATAGACACACTTTTAAAATGTGCTTGCTGACTATAGTTTATTTTGGTTCAATGTGTTTTACAGTTTTGTATCTGTAAGACTGTAGCAAGTAGCTGCAGTCAAGACTGAAGAGTGTTAGAAAGACCATATAACAAAAGCTTGTTCCTTGCCTGCCTAGAGAAATCACTTGCAGAAACATTGGATTAACTTGTGAAAGGGATCTCAATTACAGTCTCTTTCAGTTCCCTAGAAGATAAATTACACATTAGCACCCCAGGCAGCCAAGATAACAAGCAGCATTAACTTCAGTCCCAAAACCTGATAATGGACATTCTGCATAACTAACAAGAAGAAGGAGGGCATACTGAAGAGCTCACCTTTAGGACTTCCTCAGAGATATCTTTCTGTAGTACCTCCAAGAATAACAAAAATTCAGTTTCTCTCTGAAGAAAAACTGGAACAGTTTTCTGAAACAGTGCAAAAGAACAGGCAAGACATTAGCCAATAAAACTTCTATTTACCATATAAATCTAATATTTGCAATTTCATTAACATTTTGAGGCAGACCGAAATATCTCTCTGAAGATCCTCAATTCTCAGTTAAAGGTGATTCCACAATTAGATTCCGTTCCCACAGCAGTGGATTCCATTTATCCACACATCTGGAAACTGAGACAAGCATCACTTTGTCAGGAAATACAATCCCACCAATTTGAGACATCTTTCCTCCGAAGGTAAAGGAAAAATGCAAGTCTAAGTAGTGGCAAGGACAAATTAATTACAAAAAAAAAAAAAAAAAGGAAAAGTATGATCACACATCCCAGTGTACCAATTTAAAAAAAAAGAGGGGGAGGGAATCAGTTTCTCCTTTACTCATAAAACATATTGCACCTGGCTGGCTGAAAACAGCAATACAGCAAGCACATCCCTTACCATCTAAATCTCACAGAGGATTGTCTGATGCCTGAGCTATTTCATCTTTAAAGTAAGAAAGCTGCAGCACAACTGCAAAAGTTTATATACTCATGCTTTCCATTTACAGAAATGCTCAGTGCTAAAAAGAAACAAAAAACCCAAACAAACAAAAAAAAATCACAGGTGTGGAGAAGATTAGCAATTGTTTCTTGACATGTTCATTAAAAGCAAGAGCAATGCACGTCTTCAGCTACCTTGAGAGTTTAATTCCACAAAACTTGGGAAAGCTTATTAGTTAAAGAAGCAACTAGGCAGATATTTTGCATTTGGAAGTGAGGTATAAGCCTGAGCTATAACTCACACTTGGAAGTCAGCTAGATGTTTCTGTACCTGATTCCTGGCAAGCCAATTTTTCAGCACAAGAAACCAAAGCCATGCCGTCCTCCATGGGTTAGAATTTTCTCCCCACCTGCAAAAGCAATAAGCACATACAGTGGATTATAAAAGGTCATTCTCCTCTCTAAGATCCAGGAAAAAAACTGTCAGAGGTCACTTTGATTTTTATATTTCTTTGTGAAAGATAAAACCATAGATGACTAAATAGCTGAAGATGAGTCAGACAGGAAGAGAATGCACAGAAACCAAAACTTGCATATTAACTCAAATGATTTCTGCTTTGCAAATAACTGCTTTTAGTTCTGCCAAATACCAACACTACTTCCATAGCTGTTTGCTTCAAACTACCTTTTTTTTCTGGTCTAAAGTTCAGGCTGTATAGGCCTCTGAGCACTTCAGCAGATTTCTTTGAAATCTGGCTGCTTTCCAAACACTGCTATTTCCTATTCTGCCTAGTTCCACCATAAAAAAACGAAACTAAGTTTTAGGTCACAGCAGCACAAGTGCAGTGCTACGTTCAAACTAAAAGTGACTAATGTACTAATTAAACAAAGAATACTTGTAATTTCCATCAGTTTTTCATGTGCTCCGGTACTTACACATTCCAAAACCTATACAGTTAGGGAACATATTCAGAACTGTTAAAGGGACTGTGAAAGATAGTTTATTGGCCATAAAAAATCTCAACACTTCTAAGTAAAGCCTTTAGACATGACAGCCCATGTTTGATAGTTGTATCAAAGATAAAAGGTCAAAAATGCTTATGTTTCACATGACTGTCAGCAATACTCATCTAACCATGTGCACACGTTCCCCCAGACTCTTTTAACTGCTGTCAGTGTAAACTGTTCCTTAGAGCCTTTACCAAAATGTTATACAAATTTTAATGTGAAGAAATATTAACATCTGCTTTGAGAGGGGGAATATCAGTATTTCCTGAAATGCTAGAAAGTCACCCTTCATATGCACCTTCCTAAAAAGCAGACATCAAACTAGGACTGAGTAAAAGCAATACTATTTCAAGATCCAGTGTTGGGAGAAATAAGAAATCAATAACATAATTAGAACTGTTCAGGTTTTTAGAAATTGGAAAGTCTTTCAAGAGCTGTAAACAAGAGAATATTTTAAATAACAACAGTGCTGATCTTGGTGATTCCATTCCTGAATCAACCAAAGCTCTGCATCAAAGGAATGCAATTTCAGAAAGTGTTCCTTCTCCTTCTTACCCTCCAGTAAAATCTAACAAAATCAGTTCTGAAATGCTTCCAAATAAGTTTGTATCAATCATCATGTCAATTGCATAAATGAACACAGTTTGTTATCCCAGTGAGCTGGGCAGCCTTCTAAGTCCTCCCGCAGTGATGTCAGCATTCAGGTAACAGCACATCTAGACACATACATGATACTTCAGAACTGAAGCAAGTGTTATTTCCCAGATTCTACTTGTCTCCTACGGTAATTACTAGACTAATTGCTCCTCCTCATTTCACACTCAAGCCTACTGAACCAAGACAGTACCTTACTTACCTTACCCCCACAGGACAAGCCACCAGAGCCTTAAGAATTGCTTCCACCTTCTCACGGCCATCACTGTTCCACTGGCTCAGCTGGGGTACACAGGCCTGCGCAAGCACCCAGTCTCCATGCCGAACGCACTCACAGAAAAACCCGAAGAGCCGCTCCAGAGAAACCACTTCTTCATTTCCAAATGAATGCATCATTCCAGGACGAGCAAGTGACCTGGGCTGGGTAACACAAGAGAAGGCAGATACCGTAAGGGCGCGCTAGGGCACCACCCCGATTTCTTCGCCCTGACAGCGTGCCCTGGGCAGGCCCAGGCGGAAGGCCAAGGCCGGTCTTCAGGGGGCTTCGTCTCACGGGGCAGGAAGGTCAGGCGCCGACAGGCACCGCGAGCTGACAACCCGGCTGCCCGCTCAGCCTTGACCGCCCCTCTGTCGGTGCAGCGCCCACGGAAGCCCAGCCCAGCGTCCTGCGGGAAGCTCCCGCCGCTCCCCACTGCCGCACGACCCCTCGGACTGCTCATCCCAGCGCAAAGGGACTGTCACTTTGGAAGTCGACGGCGGCCACTAGCCTCGGGCCGCGCGCTCTGCCGCGCACCCGCCTGCGACAGTAACCTGGCCCTCGCCCTCAAGGACCGACCCAGACCGGCCGAGCTCGGCGGCCCCCGGGGCTCGTGTAGGCGCATCTCACATTACCTGGAGGGGCAGGACGCGTCCACCCCGGCGGCTCTCAGCTCTACTGCACCGCCCCAGCAAAACCACCCCAGAGCGCCGCCATCTTGGGCACCGCCTCAGCTGACCGCGCTGCCGGGCGGGCACGCTGACAGCCGCCCGCCCATTGGCCAAGCTGGAGCAGAATGTAAATAAACCGCCATTTTTCTTTTGGGCGCCTGATGCCGCCTCAGGAGCCCGGGGCCGCGCAGGCCCCGCCCCTCTCTCTCACCACGCTTCTTTCCGCCCACCGACCCCTCCTCGCGACTCGTGTTGAGACCTCTCGTGGTTCTGATTAGCGTCGGGAGGGGGAGGAATAGCTGGTTTGAAGGTGCGTGGGATGTAGGGATATGGGTACTAAATACACCTACATAAGCATGTATATAGAGAGAGATGTATATATAGGGTATAGTTACCTCTTGTGTATATGTGTAACCCCATAGTATACCTCAATATATATAGGGATTTATGTTATACATATATTTACCCCTTTGACAGAGGACAGAAGTAGTATCAAAATAAATAAATGATGTGTTATTTATATATATTACATACACAAATACTAAGTAAGTTTATAGAATCATAGAATCACAGAAACATTTAGGTTGGAAGAGACCTACAAGATCATTACATCCAACCACTAACCTAACACTGCCAAGTCCACCACTAAATCATGTCCCCGGGCACATCTTCACATCTTTAAATACTTCCAGGGATGGTGACTCCACCACTTCCCTGGGCAGCTTGTTCCAGTGCTTCACAACCCTTTCAGTGAAGAAATGTTTCCTAATATCCAATCTAAACCTCCCCTGGTGCAACTTGAGGCCATTTCCTTTGTGCTATTGCATGTTACGTGGGAGAAAAGACCAACACATACCTTGCTACAACCTCTTTCAGGTAGTTGTAGAGAGTGAGAAGGTCTCCCTTGAGCCTTTTTGTCCAGGCTAAACAACACCAGTTCTCTCAACCACTCTCATAAGGCTTGTGCTCTAGACTCCTCACCAGCTTTGTTGCTCTTGTTTGGACATGCTCTGGAACCTCAATGTCTTTTGTGTAGTGAAGGGCCCCAAACTGAAACTAGTATTTGAGGTGCAGCCTCACCAGTGCTGAGTACAGAGGGATGATTAATTCCCTAGTCCTGCTGGCCACACTATTTTGGATACAAGCCAAAATGCTGCTGGCCTTCTTGGCCACGTGGGCACACTGCTGGTTTATATTCAGCCAGCTGTTGGCCAGCACCCCCAGGTCCTTTTCCTCTGGGCAGATTTCCATCCACTCTGCCCCAAGCTTGTGATCGAAATGAAGGACCTAGGACTCGTCCTTGTTGAACCTCATCCCATTGGCCTTGGCCCATCAATCCAGTCTGTCCAGATCCCTCTGTAGAGCCTTCCTACCCTTGAACAGATCAACAACTCCACCCAGCTTGCTGTAATCTGCAAACTTACTGAGGATAAACTTGATCCTCTCACCCAGATCATTGATAAAGATAATAAACAGAACTGGCCCCAAAATGGACCTCTGGGGAACACCACTCATGACCAGTCACCAACTTGATTGAACTCCATTCACCACAAGTCTTTGGGCCCAGCCATCCAGACACTTTTTTATCCAGCTAAGTGTATGCCTATCCAAGCCATGAAGAGCCAGATTATCCAGGTGAATGCTGTGGGAAACTGTCAAAAGCTTTAATAAATACTTACATAAATATGTGAAGGTATAGATCCAGATATAGGTACAGAAATTGGAACTTCTATGCAAGGTGGCAGGGACCTGCCCACCCCTGCAACCCCCCTGCCCTCTCACCCACACTGGCCATGTTATTGGGAAGCCTCTCTGGTGGGACGAGGCATAGAGGGCCATGACTCAGCTGCTCAGCTGGGTGGTGTCCAGCCAGTGTTTGGCAGAGATAAGCCTCTCTCCCAACATCCTCCCTTTATTCTGGGCTTTTTGTTTGTTGTTATTTTTTTGTCCTGACACACAAAACAAAAAACTCCTCTGGGGACTGCTGCGGTGGAGGCAAGTGTGAGAGGCAGAGCAGTGATGACAGAGGAGAGGTGTCCCAAAGTAAGTGACCAAATGAGTCCCCAGGGCTCCCAGATGGAAAATATGGGAAGGGGGCTATGTCCATGTGCACATGCTGGCACCCACCAATGAACCACGTAAGCTGCTGCAGGAGTTTTTACCATTACTTCTTATGGCAGCCTGAGTACTTTTCACCTTTACTGTCAAGTCAGTGTGGGGAGAGAAACGGAGTGTGGGTATTCATGCCTCTGAACTTACCTCGGTTGTTAAGTGTTGAAATCATTTGGCTGTTATTTGACCTATTCAGTTCAGATTCCCTGTGCCTTTAATGATGGTGCTTACTATGGGGCAGCTCTGTGCAAACAACTTCTCAATGTGCTCTTTCAATCTGGAGTATTATCTTGTACAGACAAGGAAGGAGCTTTATGGGTGTGCAGGACCTATATGAGGATGAAGTTCATTTAGCCTGGGATTTTTTGTGCTTATTACCCACTCTCTAATTGCTTTATCCAGTTTAAAGTATCTGCTTACAGTATTCTTATTTGCAGGAGACGCCTTACTTGAGGAGCTCCTCCCTCATGTAAGACATCTCAGGTTATTCATGCTTTTCTTTTGTTACAAAATTCAAAGTGTGTCTGCTGGAGTCACCTGCCCACTTCTGCAAGGGTAAATGTATGTTATTAACAATCAGCAGTAGTGCTGCCATCATTTAAGGTATTTTTTAATTAATTTCTTCCAATATTGGCCTTGTTAGGAATTAAAGGTTTATTAACCTATGTATGAATCTGTGGAGGTGGCTGGATGTAATTACCAAGGTAGGAAAAAAATCGTTTGAGGTCATCTTGGCAGGAGATAGAGATAGTGTATTGAAATTAGGAAATGGAATACAGGCAAAACATTTTTCATCACAAATTTTTGTTTCTGCTAATCATGCTGATATTCAATAATTTAAAAATAAAACATTGGTTATATTTTCCAAAATTTAAAAATATGTGTGAAGTACCCATAGCAACTTACACTTGAATGGAAGATGATTTGCTGTGAACAGAAGTTCATTAGTTTCCATGCTGATGTAGTGCTTCTCATAGTCAAAAGTACTAAACCATGAATATATTGTGCAGGTCTTCTAGCCCAAAAAATAAAAAAAAGTCTGTATTTTTACCTTGGAACTTGGGAACGATAAAGCCCTTTTTATCTAAAATAAGGTCTGCTGTGCATTGCCTTGGAATATTATCAGTGTTACACAAACTGCTAATAATGCTTCGTGGTTTATAGCAGCCTCTTCTAAGTGAATCTGCATAGGGAGTGATTACATGCTACAGTGCAGTACTCTGGCACTTACATATGAATGCCATTTCTGAAGCTGAAGTCTCAAAATGCCCCTATCACTTTTTCCCAAATTCTCTCTTTTATTTTTCTGTGTCAACCATCACCTGTATTAGTTTCTTCTCTAACTGTTCAAGCTGCTAGAGAATAAATTGGAGCAAGTAAGTGTAACTCTAATCTTCGGGTAGAGTTTGCACCTACAGGACTCTGTTGACAGGACAATTGTAGATCCACTAAGAAATCATTTTCTGGCTTTGAAAAAGTAATGGGGAGAGATGTGACTGGGAGAAGCTGTGAGGACATGGTTGTGTTTCTTTTAACATGCACGGGTGGGGCAGCATCTATGGTGACTTTGTGGTAGAGGACAGAGGCCATCTGGCCCAGTGTAAAGCCTGCTGGTTTCAAGTTAGCCTACCAAGATCTGTTAGTGAATTTGAGCTAACCGAGTAAGTTCATGCAGAGTCTGTGCTCCACATCACACTGATGCAAAGCTTTTCATCTGCTGCAACCAAATTTATTGTGTTGCTAGCCCATAGCAACCATCACTGGCATGTCCCAGGCCTGTCAGCTACCTGGATCCTGTTATTTGTGAGAGGTATGGGTCACTGCAGCACTTGGAGCACCTGCTCTGGTCTTGGGGAGTGGCGGCTATTCACAGAGCCACCTGAGGCATGTCTCAGGGTCCTCAGTCAGACATATCAGTCAGGAGGAGCACTGACAGCAGCCATTCATCTTACCAACAGCAGTTTTGGTCAGAAACTGCCCACCAGAGCCAGTAGTCCAGTCAGGTAGCCAAGGCCTGTTACCAGTTGTTCAGTTATCCGTGGCCGTCTCACTCACCTCAGGTACCAAAATTGACAGACTAAATTATACCAACTTATATTTTTAAGTGTAAACATAAAATGGAGTTGTATGAGGTGACCCAAGCAGCTGTTAAAGATGATTTACCCATGTCATGAGCTACTGCAGCACCTTTAAATTGTTCCCTGCAGGTGGAGCAGTATGTTGGTGAAATTAAAGGTGGCCTGAGACCAACCATGAAACTCACAGTCATAGGAATGGTACACTCCAACCCCAAAAGGTAGGTGAAAGGGATGGTGGGGGCTGCACCTTGCCATTCACTCTCCTACCTTCTAAATTCAAAAGACTTCTTGAGTATCTGTGCCCTTTAGAGCAAGATAGTCAAACAGATTCATAATTTATGGCTGTATTTAACTTTCTTGTTCTTAGACTAAAATTAAATCACAAGAAAGAATTCGCTGTTCAGCCTTTCTGATTGTCCAGTGAGGATTTTCTACTCCTTGACCTTATCTAATGTGAACCAGAGCGGGTACACCAGTGGCATCTCTTCTCCAGGAAGAGATGCAATTTTGAACCTGAATCTTGGTTGTTTGCTGGGGGCTGGAACCAACGGCATTTAAAAACCAGTGGTTTTGGCACAGGAGGTGGAGGTTCATTGCTGTGTTTAATCTGGATGACAGCTACTGTGCTTATCATGATACTTTTTTTTGCACCTGCATTAATCAACTCCAGTGCTTCTATTGGTGAAGAGTTTGCCATAACCTCTCTTAGGACACAAATTAGAATTGGCTCATGCACAAATGTTGGTTTAATTTCAGTCACAGGAGAGGAAAAGCAGCTTCAGAAGATGCTAGCATCCTACTGGAAACTGGGGGAGAAACAAAGACCAGCCTATTCTCATCCTTTTCTGCAGCTTCTAAGCATGTGTTTCAATCTGACCAAAAATCAATGTTTGTGTCTAGTTTTTATAGGCATCTGCTGCAATCACAATATCCTTTCACATTTCTGAAAGTCCCAGATATTTAATTGGGTGGGGTTTTTTTCAGCTTTTCAGTGACTCTGCTCTGTGATCCACTGGATGCAAACAAAGATGTTGGGCTGTTGTTTACAGTTAACTTTAGTGACAAATCCATCACGCGAAATGCACGAATTGCTGGGAAATGGGGAAGAGAAGAGAAGACTATTCCCTACTTCCCATTTACCGCAGGAGACACATTTAAGGTAATTTTTAGAATGCTATAAAGAGGGTGGAGGAGAGGGAAAAGGCTGAGGGCTATGTACATGACCACAAATAGCTAACTGCTGACATTGCCAGGTTAACTAGTCTAGTAAGTATGGCACAGAGAGCCACAGTTCAAGCCTTGATGGGAGAGATCTATTCCCTTCTGTAGTCTTAGTGAGAGAACTCACTGTAAGGAGCTTCACTGTATCATCTCAGCAGAGGCTAGGTTATTTATTAGGGCATTTCAGAAGTGCTGGTAGACTTTGTGCTTCACTAGCCCCATCACATGGGGTTCTAAGTCCATGCTGGTGAAATCAACTTTGCTGCTGATCTCTAACACCCTCCCCTGTCCTTTTCCATTGCAGATGGAGTTCTTATGTGAACACCAGCAAATACGAGTTTTGCTTGATGGACGGCAGCTCTGTGACTTCACTCACCGCATTCAGCCCCTGAACTTGGTGAAAGCTTTGCAGATCACGGGGGACATCAAGCTTACCAAAGTAGCTTGAAAAAAAGGAGATCACAATATCTCCAGAGGAAATAGGCAAATGTACTTTCTCCTGCCTAAGAAATGTTTTGTCTTTTTCCCCTGGCTTATTCTGGAGAGTGGAAACTGTCTTTTTCATTTGCTGACGTGTTCGAAACATACACTTTGTCTCATACACACTCAGCAATTGTAGAGCTATGGCTGGGCCAGGTAAATCAGAGGTCCTTAGCTGAGGTACTCCCTTGGCCTCCTGAACTGTAAGATTTATAATGCTATGCAGTATCTCACATCCTCGTGGTCCTCTAACACCCAGTCATGCCAGCTGAGGGAGGTCAGTCCTCTGTGGTGGGGTGGCTGTTACCCTTGTAACAAGAAACTGGGTAGTGTGCAGGTGGTGAGACTGAGAAAACAGAAGCAGAAGATTTCCTTGTAAGTGAAAAAGGGAGTCTGGTGGGCCCAAGTAAGGCTTACATTATCAGGAGGGAATTGATTTTCCTGGAAGCTCTGCTCAGTCAGCCCAAAGCTATTTATGCTTCCCAGCACAAAGCAATAAATGCCTCACCAACATTCCTATCTCTTGCAGGTAGTGTTCTCATGAATGGAAATGTTTGAAGAGCTGTGGATTTCACAGTCTTCTCTGGACCAGCCCTAGGAAATGGTATTTGTAGCTAAAACTGCATTGCCCATTCTTGTATCTAATTAAAACTGCACCTTTGCTGGCAAACTTCTTTACCAGCTCTGTTAAATATTTGAATGCATATGAGTGTTGTGCTGTTATTTCATTACTGTAGATTTAGACAGAAGTCCTAAAAACATGGCTATTGTAATACATATATAAGATATATCATGGCTGCTGCCTTTGGCTCTGCTATGATTGGTTGGTTAAAACACAGAATGAAGGGGAAGGTCTAGATGAAGACACTTATTTTTCAGTACATAACTTGGAGAACAAAAACATCTGCAAAAAAGCAGTTCTCTAGAAACAGGTCTATCAAATTCCTCTGTGGCTTCAGGGAAGATATATAGCATGCTCTGTTCAGAGGGCTTTTGGAGGCTCTGCAGAGCCTGGCTGTCAGAGGCAGGTGGCCAGATAAGAGAGGGAATTTTATTAAAATAATTTATCAGCGGACTGGTTGGGTGTTTTACTCGTCTCATACATATGTTCTACCCTCTTGTGCTGTGGAGAATATCTCAATTTCTATATAAATCATTATTTTCATATACCTAATATATACCATTATTTTCATATACTTAAAGTGCCCTCTGAGAAAAATGTCTACAGAGCACAGGAGACTCAAATGCACTGAACTTTTTTTTTTATTTGATATAAAATTCAAGTTTACTAGACAAATAATGGAAAATTAATGGCTTAAAATAGAAAAAGCAATAGTCAGAACTGCTATCAAAACTCTCAGTCGCAGTGGTGCTCCACGTAAATAGACTTATGGTGATAATCATAAAAAAGGAAAAGTCTTGCTTTTATGGCTAAGTGATTTCTTCCAATACATTCAGCACCAGCAATTGTCTGGAATGACTGCCGCTGGTCTAATCTGATACTTGGGTCTGATACTGCTAGGAGCCATTACCAGCATATGAATAATCTATATACTGGAGAGCAGGATCCTCTGGTCTTTTCCAGCCTAACAGAGAAGCAAATAATAAAGCAGGTGGATGGAGAGACAGACCTCTGGTTTGCTTTGCAATAGTGATTATCCTGGCAGCTGGATTGTGGCTTAGCACACAACTCTTGTGGTATACCAAGAAAGGCAGCCTCAGACACCAGGATCTTTCATGACTTTCTTTCAGTCAGTCTTAACTAATTAAATTAATGAGCCCCTTTATAAAGGGGAAAAGAGCAAGATATTTCTGCTTTAGGATAAAGCACAACCTGGATCTTTCAGATATAGACTGAATACTTGTACAAAAGAGTTATTTTCTTCCATCTTGGAATACTATATTTCATTGTTTTCTTGAAAAGCCCACTTTGTTCATACCCACCTGCTGTCTCTTTTCTCTTGGTTAGATGATAAGTTCTAGGTTGGGAATTATTCTGAATCTACATGACTCCTAGGCACCTAGGATGATGGTCTGCCAGGAATTGCTAGGTGCTATGGGGATACAAATAACAAAAAATAGACTATCTAAAGAAGATAAAAACAACTAAACCAACCAACCACTCCCAGATAATGACAGCAGGAATCTTGGTCACAAATGTGACTTGCTGTTTGGCATGGAGTACACCTTACTCATGTCAGTGGTTTGATTGCCTCAATCCACTGTGCTCGCTCTGCCTTGGAGCTGGCCTGGATATAATAATGAATATCATTTTTGGTAATGATTTTGAAGAGGTTGCCTTGTACATTGCCCTTCACTCCTGCAGAGAAAAAGAAACAAAACAAACCATGACATATCAGGAAGGTACACAGAGAAATGCTTTGTGGCAGATACAAAGTTTCATAGGCAAGAATTTTAATTTAGTGAATCAGGGTATCACACCTTTCCACTTCATTATAGGTAAGACATCTAAAGCTCTTGTGTCTTTGATTTCCCTTCTGCAAAATAAAAGTATAGTACAGACACCCCTCACATAGACTATATCAACTACTGCAGGGGAAGGATGAACTCCCTGCCAGTTAGTCCAGTAGATTTGATTTATTCCTACCCATCTTTGGGCTCCTCTTAGCAAGGAGCTCTATTGTTCACCATGGTTCTCCACTCATGACCATCTCTTTTTTAGACCCTGTCTTTTCTCTTTAGAAAGATGCTCCCTGTTTGAGATCCACACATTGTGCTTACTGGCATAAAATAAATAGCTTTAACAGCAGAAACATTTACCTGTGGGGTTGAGGTTCTAGACAAATGCCTAAGCTAAGTATGTTCACTATCAGAATTGGGGTTTTTTTCTATTGCTGTCTTTATGTTTCCCCTAAATTTGGGTAGCAGCAGATAAAAACAGAAAAGGTAATAGCACAAGCAGAGAGGACACACAGAAAAGGGGTGGCATCAGGGGATGCCTCAAGACTTTGAGCCAAACAACATCCAAAAAGAAAGCATTTCCTCTTTGTCTGTTAACTCTGGAATATTAATTTGTCTTAGGAGTGTCTCAGAGGTTGTCTGACTGAGAAAAGTCCATAAAAAGGGGAACATGCAAGATAAGTGGAAATAAGGCTAAAGAAAAATCCCCTCTGGAACGGACAAACCAGCAGTATTTGGGTTTTTTTATGTTACACCTCTTGAGAGCCGGCTTGTGCACACAGGCAGCCATACACACAAACTCACTTCCAAAGACTACATTGCTATGGCATAAATTATGTATGTATGAAAGTTTAGAGGCTTGTGCTTACCTGCTGGAACTCCGTTGTCCTCCAGAGCTGAGACAAGACAGCCATGAAGAGAAAATCCACCTACTGGCCTGTTTTCTTCCTGCAAAGAAAAAGGAAATAGGGCTTATCTGGAAAATGTCACCACGATCATGATTTCCCAGAGCACATTGATTATTTTTATGAAGGTGAAGATGTAATACCAGTCTTGTCAGATATAAAACATCCACATCACAAGAGAAGTCAATTAAGACATGCAATTAAATGCACTAGTATGCTGTTTCAGTCTCAGATGTTTTTCTGATGTAGCTGGGAATAGTGGAGGTCCATTAAAAGCACAGGGGAAGGTTAACAATCACATTTCAAACTTATGTGAGTCTTGTCAATAACAACTCATATTGAAAAAAGAAATNTAACGGTAGTAAGCTGGCTCTCCTGTCTGATCTTCAGGTTCTGCAGCTTCCATTTATAGCATTACAAGGGTGAGTTATAGTGCAACACACCCCCCCCAAGAAACAGGCCATAAAACTGTATTTTCATTATAATGTTTAGGTCTGTAAGAGGATTTTTGGGGTAGTAACTCCCCATTCACATACCTTAGTGGGGTCATAGTAGTGCAAAAAAGCAGGATCAGCTCTCAGAACAAATCTCCTCACCTTCCAGTTTTTCCTCTTGTGCCCCTGCAAAACAGAAGAATTAAACCTACTACCTCTATACACCTCCTGAAATGGCCTTTTTCCTGCAGGCTGTACGGGACACCTAAATAGATACTGAAAAAAAGGGTTTTGGAGCCAACAGAGAAAAATCTTCTCTGACGTATTAGTAACTTCCAGGATTTTCTGCTTAGCGTCCTTCTTCATACACTGATAACCCCTTCCTCTCTCCCTTCCTTGCACTGAGAAACAAGAAAGCAAAGTGATAGGACCCTGATTTCTGCTCATAGTTTCAGATTAAACATGTGTCTTGGATTGAACACCCATGCTGTGCATGTTCTGAGGGTATTACATCAAGTTCTCTTGCAGTTTTCACTCCAGCCTCCAGCCCTCAGCTGCTGACAGCGCAGGATAGCACTGTAAGCCTGTGCCAGGGACCCTCCCTCCCAGAGGTTTGGTGCTGGGGCTCAGGGACGGCCGAGGGCTGGGGCCACTGCAGGCTGCCCCTTACTGCTGCTGATCATGAGGAGAGGCTCCTGGGAAGCTCTTATCTCCTGCGATGATGGAGGGCTGCATTGCCTGTACAGAATATCCTATGAATCCTGCCTAAGCAGCAAGTTCCATAGCTCACTTCTTTATAACTCCTCACCACATGTTCTCTAGTACTGACAGGCAGGTGAGCTCTGCTGACCACAACTCTCCAGACATGCTTGTATAAATCACATTTGTTCTCTGGGAAGACCTAAGAGCTGTCATTTTTAAAGACTGTATTTACCTGTTTCACCAAGAATCCTTGCTTCACAATTGTGCCACTTAATTCAGAGATGTTAAATTGTACCTCTTCCTTGGAACTGATACTTTTATTACTGCTCTCAGCCTGCAAACAGGGAAAAGATGGTTCCACTTTTCATTGTAATCTAAACACACTTTTAAGTACAAAGTTCGGCATTTTATTTTCCTTGAGCCAAATCCTACTCCAGAGTAAATTCTACTCTAGCCCTGCTGCTCACCTTCGCAGGTCTGAGGTTTACAAGCAACAAATTACAGCTGTAAAGCCAACACATGCACTGTGGCCTTGAGTTTTAGCATAATTACAGCAGAGGCTCTGCTAAATGCAGACAGAGCACTGCACGTGAGGGCACTCCCCCTTTTAGTGCCTAATTGTGTAACTTGTAGATCCCTTCATATTCATGTAGCTGTTTGTCCCCAGCAAAAGTGCAAGTGTTAGTACTACTAAAAGCCTAGAGATGCTTCTTCTGTCTTTGGCTTCATAGCCTGCAGATTTGCCTTTGGTTGCATGCTATGCATGTCCCCTTTGCCATTGCCCCAAATCAAGCATGGGATGAGGGACAGAGGAGGTGTTTCTGTTGGCAGCTGCATCACTTACAAACATGTACAGTGCAGTGGAGTCATCAAGGAACTGCTCAGAGAGGTCACTGTAGCGCGTGGCCTTAGTGCTGCGGGCTCCCACAGGCTTAATGAAGTTCTCCTCCATCAGCATGGATGCCAAGGTAACAGCCTCGAATCGTGACACAGCAAAGCTGTTGGAGATGAGCCAGTCCACCAGGGCAGAACCTGCAGAGAGAAAGGCAGCTTTCATACCAAGAAAATGTGCTCTTTCCAAGGTGAGACAGATGGTCTCCTGACACACAGGAAGTGTGTGTCAAAATGCTGAAGCATTTTGGCACCATCACAAAGACTGTCAATGAAGTGCAAGGTTGACCAAAAGTGTGGGGTCCTATGTGTGCTTCTACATACCCAAAGAGCAAGAGAGAAAGGTGTTTGAGAGCTTGGCTGTGCCACTGCTTTCCACTGGGCCACAACTGATCCCACCATGAAGGCAGTACAGTAGCCTGCATGTCTTGGCAATATGGCATGTCAGATGTGAGGAAGTTCTTTGCTAGCAGTAGACATACCTGTGAAGGTCTCTTTGTATCTGTTGCCTTGCTCCAAGTTGTGAGTCAGCTTAATTCCAGTACTGCTATCATACATTCTCTCCACTATGTGGCTGTAAAAGAGAACACAGGACAACTTTAGTAAAATAACATGGCAGAAATTGCCGCATACTTCTGCCAGTGCCTGGCATGTTCTCATGATTACCAGCATAAAGATAGGAAGCAGCCTAGATACTTCCCAAGAAGTTTTGTATTAAGTACAATATAAGAAAACTTCATTCTTTCAATAGCAGCACTAAACAAGATGCTTCACCAAGTATCTTTCAGCTTAAAGCACTTCAAACTGAGCTATAGTCAGCCTCCATTTACTTTCTCAACACAAACCAAACTAATAGCATCTTAAAATTTCTTAATCAGTTTTCTGTTTCCTCTTGTTTAACATGATGCACCCAAAAACTCCTGGTCTGTGTTCCAGCTACCAGCTTTGAAAGCTCACCAACACGCAATGAAAAATGTCACTGCTCATTCTTTCCCTGACATTACATCTTCGAAGGTAATACATCTCCCTAATAAGAATCTTTGCAGTTAACTACAAAGGTCTCCAAGCCAGCAGAGAGGTGCCTGTGCAGAGCCCACACACTCTCAAAAAAGGGTGGTGAGGAAGAAGTGAATTCCCCATGCTCTGGCAAAAGTATGTGTGAAACCTAGGACAGAGCAGTCAGTTTAGAGGCTTCTGGCCACAGTCCTAGACTCCGTAGCAGATCTGTGCAGAGAGGAGCTTCCCTTTACCCTCCCCATTTTTCAGCTTAGGCACTTTGCAAACTACAGCAATAGCAGGAGAAGAAATAGTCTACACTTACTGGAGGCTAATATTCTCTAGCAATTTGAAAGAGTTCTTCTTTCTGTGAAGCTCTTGTACTTGTACTGGATGACCAGCATGAATAGCTCCAGTGATGTCCAAAGCCCAAGAGTCTCGCTCCTCCCTGGAGCAACATTCAAGGAAATATTCTGTATTGGTTTTTGTCTTTAGTTTGATGAGCAGCTGTGAAGAAGTGCAAAGCAATAACAACATTTAAGCTATTGTCCCCAACTTGTGTTTATTTTAGCAGTGGCCCAAGTTACACAAGTAAGTCTGATACAGTATCCCACCTGAGCAGCATGGAACAACTCTTGGGCACAAGGATGGCGGGTACAACTCTAGGGTTTTTTTCTCCCCTCTCCCCAAATGCCTGGGTTTTCAGTTCCAAGCATGGTTTGCATGCATACAGCTTGCAAGACAGCAAGACCACCCAGATATTGGATTGCATAGGAATGTGCTGCTGACCATAGATCTTTTCACATCTAGATCTCTAAGTTCCCAGCAACTACAAACTCTCACTAGTTATTTTCTGCCAAGAGAAGTACTGAAACTTCCAGAGTCATTTCCCTTCTGGCCTGGCTCAGAGGAAGTCTGCACTGCTGCGGCCTATGGGTGAGTGGAGAAGCACAGGAGGCACTTTCCTTTCCAGAGCTCTCTTGATGGAAACTTTCCACACCAGCAATGTCCTATTGGCAAAGCAAAAGGGAGTCTGACTCTGACCTGGCTGCCTGGGAACACCCCATGGATGCCGATAAGGTTTAAGGCAACTACCACAGATGATAATTTTTCCTTTTTTCCCCATTGTCCTCAGATTTTATTGAGTTGTCCATGTCCTCTCTCCACACCATGTTGGGCTGATGTACTGCCATTTATTCTTCCCACTGTATGTGTGTGTGTGGGGGGGGTGTTCTGGGGATTTTTTTGTTAATAGCTGTGACTCAGATTTGGTCACAGGGAACAGCAAAGACACAATAAGGGAGTTCATTGCTTGTAGTGGTTACAGTACTAACAGCAGTTTGGCTTTGGCTGGCCCTAATCCTGGAAATATCCCAGTGATATAGTTGCAGTAATCAAAGAAGTCAGGGGGAGAGGAAAAGACTAGGGGAAGTCTGAAAGTGAGTGTCATTGAGAAGAGATACGTTTTCCCAGTCATACCGGTCTGTTTTCATACTCCAGGCATGGACAAGTAATAGTGCAGCCATCCAAAAGGATCTTGCCCTTTGGAGAATGTTCCTTCTTGCCTCCTTCAATTTTGTAATACAGCAGCTTATCCTGAAGCAGAACAAACCATCTCACTTTCCAGTTCCGAACAACATGTCCCTAGCAGGGAAGAAATTCACATAGCTAATTTTAACACAAGCATTGAGAAATTGAGAAATGACTGGGATTTTGGAATTTATTTTGGTTTTGGTTTTGAGGGGGGGGGTAGAGGGAATACCATAAATTAGTAGGAAACTGCATTAAAAGAAACTAAAGTAGTTATCATGAGTCATATTCTCCCTAAAACCCACATCTTTAGTAACAAAATAGCAGACCTCTATCACTATAAAATCATGGAGCAATACAAAGGTGTTTTGCTCTTTCTCCAGCAACAACATGTTCCTTGCTGGCAAGAACTGTTTGTTGCAGAGGATCACGTTAATTATCTCAAAGAGTTGTCACTTAAGCACACATCTGCCTGCTGATTGCACTAGGCAGGAACAGGGCTAAATCCAGAATGTGTGAGGGCTCTCGGAGATTATCTTCTCTCTGGTGACCCTGGGTGGTGTTAGATGTGTTTTGGTCTTTGTCATTTTGATGTGGCTGCAGGTGCAAAGTGGTTTCAAGAGCCCTTTGCTAAGTGAATTGGCTTTTCCCTGCATCCCTTCTTACTGCTGAGTAGTTTATTTCTAACCTCCCTGCCTCCAGTCTCCTGGGCTACAACATTCCCTGTGCTACTGTTTCCTGTACTGGAAACACGCTTTTTAGTGGCAAAAGACTGAACGAAGGCTGCTGTTAAATGCCTCCCGAGGTATACCAGAATACAGACAGAACCTTTTCTTTCCTCTGTGTAAACAGCCCCAGGCTCTCTGTAGTGTGGCTGTACAGGAGAGCAAATGCAGGCAAGGCTGGCACTGACAGGCTCAGTCCTGTCTGATAGTGTCAGGTCCAGCTTTGCAGGGTGAGGAGATGACTTGCACTTCCACAGGCGATGGAGAATTACAGCCAGCAGGCAAAGCACTGGGCAGGGGAAGCTCTGACACCTAGGAGAGGGTGAGCATAGCTAGAAGAAAGAACATGCAAGGTCCAGTTGCGGCAGGAATCAATGCTGATTAATTCTCTATTAGTAAAGGTGAAAAAGCAGCAATTGCCAAGAAAGGGTGGGGTAATCAGTCTCTAAAATCCAGGGCACTTTACATCTAATATCTTCCAGGCTATACTAAACACAATTTATATAACTCGGGTTTGTTCTCTCCTTCCCTTTGCCTTCTTCAGTATTTTTTTCACCTGTTGTAAAGTCCCTTGGCCATTTTTCCTTAGAGTATGTTCTTTGCTATGGTTCTTTACTTTCCCTCTTGGCAATTTAATCTTTGTCAGGAGGTTACCTTATCTTTTTTTTATTGATCTTTACCTAACTTCTACGCATTCACTTTATAATGCAAGACATAATTCAGTCATTTATAATGCATTTAGATCATCTACTTGCTCCTGCTCACTTCTTAATAATACTGTTTTCTTGACCTAATCCCATTCCTTCCTCATTTTCTTCCCTGGATCCCTTGTTCCCTCCTCCCTTAGTTTCCTTTAGTCATCTTTGTGGTCTGCTTCCTTTCAAACTATGTATGTCAGTGATGTACAGACTGCTGGCAGTTACAGCACAGTGTGGTGCCGATAATCTAGTCCTCTCATACACGTGGAACCTTGGCTTCCCATCTCAAGTTCAGCAGTCATTTCAGAGCCACAAAATACAACTGTAGCTCAGAGAGGAGAGGAGGAGTTGGGACTGCTCTGCCTCTGCTGTGAAAGGGAGGATGAGGAACAGCTCGGGCCATGTAGCCTTTCTCCATGTAGAATATGGCTTCACGTGGCTGGCAGCTGGCTGGCTGGCCAGGAGTCCTTCCAGGAGAGCTCCTCACCAGGATTACCTTGTTGTTGGCACCAGAAATGCTGCCACGTATTGTAGAAAAGCATTTCCCAAGGTGTGGCAAAGCTCTGAACAAACTTTTGAATCACATTTTTTGTGTGCAGTAAAAGACCATATTAATCATTTAGACAGGGTCCTGGTACTAAAAGCAGCTTATTCCCCTTGCTAAGTTGCCTTTGTGTCCCAGCTACAACTGACTTGGGTCCTATAGGGAGAAGTGTTGGAAAGGGTGAAATCTGTGACACTTCCAGCTTGCAGCACTTTTTTCCACATTTTGGCTGAAATTTTCTTACAGCGCAGCTTGAGGGCCATGGAAGAAGTAGTTACTTCAGACACATTTCTACATTTGCATTGCTCCCATTCAAAAAGGATAGTCTGTTCTTCATCTTCTTATATGAAATGGGAAACTCTGCTCAGCTGGGTCACTGAAGAAGGTGCAAACCATCTTAAAGAAACTGTTAAAACATCTTCCCACAGCAGCTTCCACTGCTGCCGTGCAGCCATTTGCCAGATAGTTTTTTATGTGTTCTCTGCAGAGGTGTGCCCTAGTTGCAGACATACTGGCTTTCTGATAACTAACTGAATAATCCTGATAACTAATTCTCTTTCCTCTGGGCAAATGCCATTACAGGGTAACTCAAGGGAGCATAGCGAACACCTGCAGTTCATGCAGCTCCCTGGGCAAGCACCTGGACAAACCTGGAGGAGCTCCTTTCCCAGGAGCAGGTAGGAGCCCCTCAAACCCAGCCCCCAACGGGCTGCCTTGCCACAAGCCCTGGCTTAATCTGCGTCCTGCTCAGGGGCTGCTTCCACGTTTAAGCAGAACTGCACAAAGGGGAACTGGAGCACTTACCCGTTTGACGAGGAAGCCTTCCTTCAGGACGCCAGCTGCTTCCTGCATCGTGACCAGCAAGGATGAGACCCCTGCTGAGAAGCTCCTGAGCCCTGGCAGCCTGTCCTGCTGTACAGGATTTAAGAAAGCTCATTTTCCTTTGTTACCCTCCTCCTCCAATGTGACGCACTCTCCCTTCCCTGTTTTTTTTTATCTCTCTTATTACCTATGAGACATTAGTTAAACAGTGAGCTGGCTCTGATACATTACCTGCCCTCTGGGAAGGAAAACCAAGGGAAGTCTAAAGAGGATCTCAGAAGAATTTCACAGAATTTAGTACAGCAATAAACCACCACTGAGTGTGTTGGCCAATATAAACAGCAACATGATGACAAACTAGGTATGCTATGGGAGGGAGGAGAGTTATAAAATCGCAACCTTCAAAACTTAAGTTAATCAACTCTACTGCTTAAAATTTCTCATCTAATAAACATATCTCATAGGGATTCTACAGATCAGAACACCTTAAGTGTAGCATATAGAATATTAGCATTACAAGGAGACATCTACAAATCTTAAAATAATTTATTTTACTAGAAATTTATTAAGCACTCTACTTTGAGTGACCTCAGGGCACATAAACCAAGATTCTCAACTTAATACCCTAAATCCCTCCATAAGCAACTATTTGGGCTTTTAATAAAGCAGTCTGATCAATGAATTCCATGCAATGACCTCCTGTAATTCCCGAGTACCTATGAGACTGAGTGCCTTTTTTGTGTCTGAGTAAAAACTTAAAGGTTTAATGCATTATTTAAGACCTTGGCCACAATAAATCTCTTTGATATATATATCAAATCTTGTCCTGATGAAATAAATCAGTATTAGTAATTCAGACAGCACTGCTGTTCAAAAATAACAGTCTTTGCTGTGCTGTCACCATTCCCTGCCTTGTACCAAATTTAAGGTGATATACGTGGACAGTCCTAGGGGCTGTGATAAGAAACACCACGTAGAGTGTAACAAATAAATACAAGCACCCGTTGCTATGTAAAAACAGAGTCCAGAGTTCAGCAAGACAAAGTGACTCAAGTACCTCTTAGTCTTTGCGCACCGTGTCAGATTACCGGTCACACTTTCATGTACTGAGGAAAAGGAACAAACAAATCATTTCTTTATACTATTTTCTATAACTTTTAGCAAAGAGCAAGACACCAAAAAATTCAAACTTCACAATATACTGGAGACAACCCAGAGAACAGTCCTGCAGATATCAGGGGAAATACAGTGGGTGACTGAACTCTACCTGAAGTTAGAAAAGTCAATGGTTGTAGGAAGACAAAGCATGCTGGCTGAGATCTCAAAAGCCACTGGCCCATATGGAAGTTACAGACACAGCTCCTGCTGTACCTTTGCCACTGGGGAAAAGGCAGGCAGCCAGAAGGCATCCGGCTGCCTAAGTTGTATTCCAATTATGTTTGTTCTTCAGTCCACCTAAAGTAAGTACAGTTTAATGGAACACTTCGAAAATTTTTTTTTGCTGTAGGTATGTAATATTCTCAAATATATAATGGAAATTTTTGTGATTTTTTTTTATTATTGTGGCTTTAAAATAAAGCAGAAATTAACTGACTGTATTTCTTTCCACTTAAAATATAGTACGTTTCTGTGTATATACATAAATATAAATAAAAGTTGTACTCAGAAGCAGAATCTTGGAAAAAAAATTATGCAGTCAGCACAAAAAAAAAGAAAAATTTCAGTTCACAATGTTCTGTAAAAACTTGAAAAAAAAGGAAACTTGAGCTAGGTACGCAAGAGACATCACTGCTGCATATGTTTTCTGGACATGCACTCTTTATATAACCAGCTCCAGGAACTCAGTATTCCACTGTTTGGTATTTGAGGTTTGACTTTGCGTTGTTCAGCTTGTTACTGCAGGCAATTTATAAGAAGGTGGGTGAGATAATTCCATGCTAGTGAGGACAGGCAGAAGCTTGCAGGGGTCTCTTGCTCAGACAGCGATCTCAGAATTGCACCATAATCAGTCTTCACTGAAGATCTGAGCAAGCTCTTTTTCTCCAGTGTGCAGACCACCCACAACCCTGCAGATGGATCTTGGCAAAATTACCATTAGTAACAAAAAATTTTATTGTTCAACTGCTGGTGAATGGTGAAGCAAATGTTGCCAGAGCTGGTCATTAAACAGTAGGTTTTGTATCAACTACTTTTTATAATGTAGATCCTTCATTTTCTTCAATACTTCAAAGTATTTCTTCAATACTTTGGATATTTCTTATATACTCCCCTTCCTCCTCTGTCTCATCCTGCAGTTAATCAAGACTAACTGCCCCTGTATTGCTCACTTCCTAAAGCTCAGTAAATACAGATCCTTCAGGGTCATACAGAGTAAAATGAGTCAGTAGATCTGGGCTGTCATATTCAAGGGAAGCTCTGCCATTGAAATCTCTTGGTGCAAAAGGACATGCTTTGATCTGTATAAGCTAGGCAGCTCCATATCATGTCTTCTGGGGGATTTGAAACTCATTGAAGGGAGGACTGTGTTTCCTCGGATCCAGTTTAGAGTGTTTTTCACCTGTCAGCATCGTATTTTAACAAAAAAAGCACAGTTGAGTGCTTGACATTTTCTTCCATTCAAAGTGACCCCCAAATAGTTTATATGCTAAAGAATTTGCATTGGAATGGCCAGGAAGAGCCAGGGGCAGGTTTCAGGAACATTGGACACTACTCAGGGTTCAAGGGAAGGGCTGGAGTAGCTCTGAGTGCAAACTGTGCTATTTCAGCTGGCTAACCTGACAAACATTGCTGGTACCTCCAGCTCAGTCCCTCAAGAGGCCACAAACAGTTTATAAGGAGAACCTACCCACAGGACAACTCCTGTTCCATGCTCTGCCATGGCCATGGTGTATCATAATCTCACACAGTGGATTACACCNGTGGTGGAACACTGGAACAGGTTGCCCAGGGAGGTGGTTGAGGCCCCATCCCTGGAGGCATTCAAGGCGAGGCTTGACAGGGCTCTGGGCAACCTGATCTAGTTGGGGATGTCCCTGCCCATTGCAGGGGGGTTGGACTAGATGACCTCCAGAGGTCCCTTCCAACCCAAACCATTCTATGATTCTATGATCTTTTGCAAAGCAGTTTCTTAAGATACTAGGACTTCATCCTCTGGCACCATTAGTTATTTTAGTGGATTAGGAATGAAGAAAGATGAAAACAAACCACATCAAACCAAAGAACGATGAAACATTTTCAGATAAAAGTGGAAGACAAGTGTTCAAAGCATTCTGACATAATAGCATTTTTAAATTAACTGGAGAATGGCAGCAGTGTTAGAAAACAGTGGTTTACTTGTCTAGACTCTGGAACAAAAAGCTATTGAAATTAAATACCAAAGTGCAGATTCTGCTATGAAAAGCAACACACTGGCTCCCCTGCATCTAAAAAAATGCCAAGGGTCAGAATCTGAGAAACTAGACAAGCAACAAAAGCCCCAGAAAAGCAGGGCACCCCTTGTTCAGCAGCCACTATTTCCCCTTATCACAAACAGGATACTGGGCTGTGTGTTACTAACTGTGTGCCTGACCTGAACCACTACCCCTGTTCAGGGTTTTTTTGTATTGAGTCTTTATCAGATGTTATAAGCAAATTTCCAAGCTGCCAATCTTACAAAATTAAATTGCGATACGAAAAATCAAGCTGAGATCCTTACAATTAACACATCATGCCGAGTCCTGTTCACAAACATACTTGTGCCTTTGCCTTCAGTGACCACGAGTACAAGCGGAGATGTTCACAAAAAACACACAACCCTGAATTTAAGTGCTTGGTAAGTAAATGCAGCTCCATGTGTGCAAAACAGACTGGCTGAGAAAGAAGGTATCAGCAGCTTCCACAGATCCTTGTCACATGCTATGGGAACCAATGCAACACAGCCGATGCCCAGCATGAGCTTCCTGGGTTCAGTGCTCTGGCACACACACCTTGCTAGCAAGTCCCAAAAGCCACATCTTAGATCTCCTCCTTCCAGCTACTGCAACACACGAGAAATATCCACCAAGTTGTCCTGCATCTTTTATTTAAGCTTTATGGTTAAAATTTGCTCAGGCAACAGCAGTCTGATTTTATCTACCAGGGTAATATTTATTATTATGTATTTATCTTAAACTGCTTTGTTTCTATCCTCACTATATTGGTCATTGTTTTCAGGCACTCAAAAACTGACACAGAGTCGTGTACACTAGCATGTCTAATTAGAGACTCTAATTAGAAAAGTTCCTGTAGCTACTGAGTTTAGTAAACTTTTGCCTGAGTTACTGACAGAAACACTCATCTACTAAGACACCAAAACAGCTCATAGAGATGATCCTAATTCCAACCCCTTGATAGTACTCCAAAGAGTGAGCATGTGTGGCTCATTTTCAAGTCCTTTCCTTTAGAGCATTATTTTGGCATACAGATCACATGGTGACTATATTTTTAAACACTGTTCTTTAGTCTGAGTACTCACATACTCTGTTTAATGGCAGTCACATCACTATTTCAGTGAATGAGCAAAGTTGGAAGAGGTGTTCCAACAGGAAACTGACATTATCACAACTTCAAGGCATGACCAGGCTGTCTTACACAGCGTCTGAAAAGACAACAATTTGAGAAAATAACCATAAAAAAACCCCCGGAATTGTTTCATTTTGTGATGACATAATACAGGTATTTTTCATCATTCTGCAAAGACTGGAAGTTACTTAATTTTTTTTTTGCCTTTGCATTGGAGTTGGGTACATGTGAATGTCTCTGATAATCAAGCATGGATTGCAGTATGAACGCCCTATATGAATACCTTGTGTGGCAACACCATGTAGCAACGATACCCTTTGTACTGTGACAGTATTAAGAATGCCTAGTTAAGGCTCAAAGCCTCATTTTTAATGCATTTTTTCTCTAGCAGCACAAAACACTAAGAAAAAAGGAGATGGGTAATATGGGATATGACATAAAAAAAAGGACATAAATACATTTAACAAATCAGCAATTTGGAAAGGTTACTTAAAAAAACCAAACTCCTCCACCAGGTTCCCACAGAAAAGGAAAACAGGATTTTTTATTGTTTTTTTTTTAATACACCAACATGAAGTTTATCTTCAGGGAAGATAAACAGCTTGTTTCCAGACTGAATAGTTCAGTCCAGTGTAAACCAGCTTTAGGGGAGGCAGAATTGAAGGTCATGCAGCAGAGAGCTCACATAAAAGTACTGCCTATTTTGAAGTATGAGTAAGTCCATTAAAGCTCCAGCAATATTCACCTATAGGAGCAAGGCGCAATTATATGTAATTTTCTCAATTAACAGCTGTTTATTGGAATGGCAACAAGCTATTTTCAAAGTTTTCAAGTACTCTGTCCCTAAACTCAGATGATAAACAAAGGAAATGCTCTTTTAAACAAGTCTGCATCAAAAAACTTGCAAGAAAAACTTTCTGTTCCACTCATTAATGGCTCGATTAAAGCAAACAGAAGAAAACCATTTCAATGTTTAAATGGAATCACCCACTGATTACATCCTCTTCCCAGATTTTATATTCAGACCATTCTAGGCCACATGATAAAAGAGAAAAAAGTCTTGATGTTACACAGCCTGGAAATTTATTGAATATTTGCTCAAATACATTCTGTATAGATCTGTTCAGCCTGTGTGGTTTTGCTCTCAGGAAAGATCAAGAGATGCATTGAGCTGTAATCACCAATTAGGAATTGTTATGTATGAAAATGTTACACACAAGGCTGCAATCTACTGATAGATCTGTGTCTTGAATTTGACTAGGCACCTTCTTTTCAAAGAACTCAATTTGTGTAAGCTGCTGCATCAAATATTGTTTCGAAGAGCTTTTTACATTTTGGTCTTTTTGAAACAGTAATACCCTTCAAGTATTTGCATTTGAAGTTTTCAATACTGGAAACATTTAGTCCAGAGTGTTTGTAATGGGCTGTCTAATTTTTTTTATTTGGTCTCTCTTCTAAGCATCCCAGAACATTTAGTCTTCAGTTTTGGCTTCCATTTCCTCAGCATCATCATCCCCATCCACTTCAGCATTTTCTCTCTCCAGTCTTTCCAACTGCCTTGCAAGCTCAGTCTCATCTGTGTCAGTAACCACCTTAGGCTGAAAAAAAACAAAACAAAAACAAACAAAACAGAACATGTAGTAAATTGTCACAAAGAAACACCATATGTATTTGTAGACTCTTACTCTACCTAAAGAGCAAGAGAGAAAATACATCCTGAAGTCACACAAAAAAAACCCAGGAAAATGAGAATTTTTTTGCCATTTGTTTATTCAAGGAACACAGAAGTTCAGAGGGTTAGAATTTTTCATACCTTTTTGCTAAAAGTTCTTCTAGTACTACTGATCTTGCTCTATTTTAAAAATATTGCAAGGAGAAAAAAACCCGTAACATTTTAGAATGTAAAGTGTTCTTACATCCATCTGCACATTGAAGACTCCTCTCTTCTCTTCAATTTTTTCTTTAATAACAGCCATTGCTTGATTTAGAACAGACAGTCCTTCAGTTCTCTCCAGTGTTGTAGTAGTCATTACGTAACGAGGAGGTGCTATCAGGTTAATCTATCACATTGTAGGGTTTGGGAGTGAAAAAGACAAAAGAAAAAGCCAACTCAGTAACAAAGAAAAATACTGACAAAGTAAGTAACACTGTCTGAAAGTATAAACTCACAGAAGAAACACTTTTTCCATTAGAAAAAACTTTATGAGAAGCATAAACAGCTTGGACTGAAATAACAGACAAAATAATGCACAGCTTGTCTGATTTCCAATATTAGCATTGGTTATTTTTACATAGTATGTTTATTTAGACAAATAGTGTTAAGCAGAGAGAATCAATTTTGCAGATCAGTAAAAAAGCCTAGCAGATAATTTTTCAAACAATTAGAAGTGTCACAACCAGTAATTTTATTTTTAAAGATGATTGGATAAGTAAACTTTTCATTTTGTCACATTTTCAAAGAAGGATATACTTTCAAGTTTTTTGAAAATACTTACTCAGTAATACACTCAATATTCTAAAATTGTTGTGAAAGAAATCTAGGTCTGGTTACAGTAGCCGTTCTACCAATACTCAAACACATGTGGAGCAAACATTCTTTTTCTTATACAATCTTAAACCTGAAAATAAAATTTATTGCTCCCTCCAATACTAGACTTTGACAAACTGAACATGCATCTACCCCTGCCAAGGGGCACACAGTCACCTCCAAGAGGGTCACAGACCCTCAGGCAGCTGGTGGACTGCTGGGGCTGCCCATTGCAGGGAATACAGACCAGTTGTGTTCCAGCTCATGGCAGGGAACACAGACCAGCATGTCCCAGCCTATGGCAGGGAGTACAAACCCCTCCTCAGCCATGTCCTGCACCAGGGAAGCTGAAGTGCATCCCCCAGCAGTGCCACAACCACACCTGCAGGCACCAGGACCAAGCTGGGTAACTGCTAGGAACTGGCTGTAGTCAAGGCCAGCAGCATGGGAAGTGGGATATGGATCCAGCTGGACTGCAAGGACTGCCTGAGAACCCTGCAGACGCTCTCTGCTGGATTTACGCCTCAGGGGTTCCCACCAGCCCCCCTGGAAACTTTGCTTTTGATTTCACTGTTAAGACAGACACTTACTTTAATGGGCATGTTCTCTGTGGAACAGTTCAAGCCTGCTCTCAAAGCTTCTTTTACTGCATCTATGCCTTCATAACCATAACAGGCCACCTCAATATCTAGGACAGAGGAATACAAAAAATAAAAAGCTTAAAAGTTATCAAAAGCTGTCGAATCTTTAAACTTTAACATAAACTTTATTAAAGCTTTATAGTATCCAACATTTATGTGCAATGAGAGCCTCAGTAGCTCCAAAAGCTAAGGAAGGTGTTTCACTTTTACTTGTAAGTTGGGGCAAAAATCTTCACAAATTCTTTAGACATAGAACATTTTATAGTGTGCTTTCAAAAGCCAATGTAATGAACTACACATCCACATTGACTCACCTCTCACACAACAAATAAACCAGAAATAATTATTTATTTCACTTGGAGAGATGAAGACATAAAAGCAATAAACATCAGAGAAAAGAAAAGATCTACCAGGAAAAACGAAACTTGAAAAAGATCACATTCGCAAACCCATGGAGTTTTGTCAGCAGTTACAACACAAGCACAGAGGCATCACTTGAGGAGCACTGGAATTTTTCTTTTGTAAGTTATATTAGCATATAATTAAAATTATAGTTAACTATAGCTGTTTGCAGATGTTTGGAAATTAAGGCATAGACTAACACTGATCATATCTGTAACATCCTGATTAGTCTAAAGGCAAAGAATTCTTTACCCATGTAGCAATGGTGCAAGATTAAGCTACACAGAGAGGCTATTCTCACTTCCAAGTAACTAACAGCAACTTGCTAATTCTCAACTACAAGAAACAAATTCACAGAAAAGCACCCCAGCTAGCCTCAGGATGAGACTGCAAGCCCATGGCAAGTTTCTATGCTTGCTTGAAGACAAAATTAAAAACTTAAACCATGAGAACAAAATCGGCAAGATGAAGCAAGTAAGCGAACATGCTCAGCAAATAACTTTATTTTCAGAACCCNACGTGACCTGCCCAACGCAGCTGCGTTCTCAGCAGCATGGCCTCAATGCTTGAAATTGCTGCTTGTTCTAGGACAGACGTACTAGTCACATAATCTGACCAATGGATGTTTAGGATTGTACGGAGACAGCGCTGATGGAAGCGCTCCAAGAGTCATAGGTTGTCGAGATAGATGACCCAAGATTCGGATCCATATAAAAGAATAGACAGCACAATGG
>VWZO01015813.1:1456-12511 GCA_013396975.1 Bucco capensis | reverse complement strand
ACCTCCTCCATCCTTCCACCTCCTCCACCTTCTCCACCTCCTCCATCCTTCCACCTCCTCCATCCCTCCACCTTCTCCATTCTTCCACCTTCTCCATCCCTCCACCTTCATCTTCCACCTTCTACACCTTCTCCATCCTTCCACCTTCTCCACCTTCCACCTTCTCCATCCCTCCACCTTCATCTTCCACATTCTCCACCTTCTCCACCTTCCACCTTCTCCATCCCTCTACCTTCTCCATCCTTCCACCTGCTCCACCTTCTTTACCCTTCCACCTTCTCCATCCCTCCACCTTCTCCACCTTCAACCTTCTCTATCCCTCTACTTTCTCCATCTCTCTACCTTCTCCACCTGCTCCACCTTCTCCATCTCTCCATCTTCTCCATCTGTTCTCCAGTGTGAGATTGAGCAGGGGTTTGGGGCTGAGGGAAACAGACACTCCAAATTGTTGAGGTTCAAGCAAGCTCCTTGCAGCAGAGCAGGCAGCACATCTGCCACATCCAAGCTACATCCCATGGTGGGGAGGTTAGCTGATGCACAAGGTGACCTTGCTCTTCACAGGGACCAAAATGTCTTTCTTTGGCAAGGTTTTAGCCCAAAAACGAGAGCTCAAATGCTGCAGGGAAAGGGCTGGGGTGGTCAGGAAGGTTGCATGGTGTTTGTCCCCACAGACAGCGTGGCCCTGGAGGAGTACCAGCATGTGTTGGGGGGCTCCAAGCTTGCCTACACTGTCAAACTCAGCCGGCACCAGGAGGAGAGCATCTTCTATGTGGAGGGACTTGCCTTCCCTGACGTTGGCTTCTCAGGCCTGGTGACTTTCCATGTCACCCTGCTGGAGAGCCCTGAGAAGGTACCAGCTGTGCTGGGGGATGGGGTGAGGTGTAAATGTGAAGTACTGCATGTGGGAAAGAACAAGCCCATGGATCAGTCCAGACTGGGAACTGAGCTGTTGGAGAAGAGCCCTGGGGAAAAAGCTCTAGGAGTGCTGGTGGCTAGGAGGATGCCCATGAGGCAGCAATGTGCCCTTGTGGCCAAGAGGCCAATGGCATCCTAGGATGCATGAAGAGGAGCATGGCCAGCAGAGCCAGAGAGGTTCTTCTCCCCTCTCCTGTGCCCTGGGGAGGCCTCCCCTGGAATGCTGTGTCCAGTTGTGGGCCCCTCAGCTCCAGAAGGCTAGGGAGCTGCTGGAGAGAGTCCAGCCCAGGGCCAGCAAGATCCTGAAAGGAGTGGAGCATGTGCCCTAGGAGGACAGGCTGAGAGAGCTGGGTCTCAGCAGCCTGGANGGATACTGTAACAGGGCAGAGTAGGGCCTAAATGTTCTCTTCTCCTCATCCCAGGGCTTGCTGGAGATTCCCATTTTCACCGACACGGTGGTTTTCCGTGTGGCTCCATGGATCATGACTCCCAACACGGCAATGCCTCTGGAGGTCTTTGTCTGCAGGTGAGTGCTGGCTGCCTGGGTGGCCACAGCCTGCCCAGTGCTGGATCAGCTCCCATATCCCATTTTTCTTCCCAGTGTGGGCGACAATGATGGTTTTGTGGAGGCTGTGCGTGCCATGGCTGAGGAAGCCAAGTGCCCACTCACTGTCTGCCCGCTGCAGGAGAACCACTCTGACCGCTGGATCCAGGTGGGTGCAGGGGGAGGCTCAACTCCAGCTGTGCTGCAGCAGCTCCAAGGAGCCTTTCCTCCACTTTCTCCACCTTCTCCAACCTTCCACCTTCTCCATCTTCTCCACCTTCTCCATCCCTCCACCTTCTCCATCCCTCCACCTTCTCCATCTCTCCACCTTCTCCACACCTCCATCCTTCTACCTTCTCCATCTCTCTACCCTCTCCACTCCTCCACTTTCTGCACCTCTTCACCCCCAACATCTCCGCCTCCTCCACCTCATTCACCCCTCTACCCCCTCCACCTCGTGCACGTTTTGCACCTTCTGCATCTTCTCCATCCCTTCTCCACCACTTCCATCTTCTCCATCCCTTCTCCAGGATGAGATTGAGTTTGGCTACATCCAAGCTCCCCACAAGACCTTTCCTGTTGTCTTCGACTCGCCCCGGGACCGTGGGCTGGTGGATTTCCCCATCAGGAGAATCCTGGTACATAAACCCTTCCTCCTCCTTCCCCCAGCAAGGCTTAAAGCTTTGCAAATCCATGAAAAAGTAGAGTAAATCAATTTTTTCCTGTGTTTTTGGGAAGGGAAGAGTAAACCCAGAGGGAGGTTTAGAAGCTCAGCTCTCTGGGTGCTTACGGCTGGGATTTTTAACCATTATTGGGGTTTTTTTAACCATTATTACCTTTTTCTCCCCTCTCCAGGGCCCTGATTTTGGTTATGTGGCCCGGCAAGTACCAGAACATGCTTCTGACCTTGATTCCTTTGGGAATTTGGAGGTGAGCCCCCCTGTGACAGTGCAGGGCAAGGAGTATCCCCTGGGCCGCATCCTGATCGGCAGCAGCTTCCCAAGGTGAGATGCGGGGGGGGAAAGCTCAGAACACAACCCCAAACCACCCAGAAAGGCTTTTTCATAGAATCACAGACTTGTCAGGGTTGGAAGGGACCTGAAAGCTCCTCTATCCCAACCCCTGTGCCTGCCATGGGCAGGGACACCTGGCACTAGAGCAGCTTGCTCCCAGCCCCAGCCAGCCTGGCCTGCAACACTGCCAGGGCTGGGGCTGCCACCACCTCTCTGGCCAACCTGGCACAGTGGCTCAGCACCCTCCTGGGCAACAACTTCTGCCTAACAGCCAACCTCAATCTCCCCTCCTCTAGTTTGGATCCATTCCCCCTAGTCCTAACACTCCCTGACAGCCTAACAGGTCCTTCCCCAGCTCTCTTGTAGCCCCTGCAGATCCTGGAAGGCCACAAGAAGGTCTCCTGGGAGCCTTCTCTTCTCTAGACTGACTAATCCTAACTGTCTCAGCCTGTCCTCATAGCAGAGCTGCTCCAGCCTCTGAGCATCCTCCTGGCCCTGCTCTGGACACCTTCCAGCCCCTCCAGCTCTTTCTTGTGCTGGGGGCTCCAGAACTGGATGCAGTATTCCAGGTGGGATCTCCCCAGAGTGGAGTAGAGGAGGAGAATCACCTCCCTGCCCCTGCTGGCCTCACTGCTCCTGCTGCAGCCCAGCCTAGGCTTGGCTTGCTGGGCTGCAAGTGCACACTGCTGGCTCATGGGCAGCTTCTCACCCACCAGCACCCCAAGTCCTTTTCCTCAGGGCTGCTCTCAAGCCACTCCCTGCCCAGCCTAGCCCATGATGCCCCATTTGAGGATGGTTGCAAGCAGAACATCACCTTGGGCACCCCTCAAATGGCATTCCCTTCCCTGTGCCTCCCCTCCCAGGTTTGGTGGCCGGAGGATGGCCAAAGCTGTCAAGGATTTCCTCTTTGCCCAACAAGTGCAGGCCCCAGTGGAGCTCTTCTCAGACTGGCTTGTGGTTGGCCACGTGGATGAATTCCTCAGCTTCGTCCCAGCTCCAGATAGGAAGGTAAGGAGTCCCAGGAAGGGGAGGCAAAAGTGGGGTGCAACCTTTATATCACCTCCTCCCTCCAAATCCTCCCTGTCTCCTGCCTTCCTTCCTTCCTTCCCCAGGGTTTTCGGCTGCTCCTGGCCAGCCCCAGTGCCTGTTTCCAGCTGCTGAAGGAGAAGCAGGACGAGGGCTATGGGGAGGCAGTGATGTTTGATGGTAAGGAGGAGGGTGGAAAAATGGAATGCAGTGAGTTCCTTCTCCCTTTTTCCTGCAAAATGGAGCAGGGGAGGTGAAGACATGATACCCCCAAAGGCAGCAAGTGGCTGGAAGGTGCTGCTGGAAGTGAGGAGGGAGTGGAGTTCAGGAGAATCAATTCAAAAGCCCCAGAGGTTGGATTCTCAGGGTTGGGATGGAGCTTGCTGCTGGTGGCCCTCAAACTGGAGGAGCTCTTGGTTGTGACCCAGGAGTCTCATCCCAATGTCCTGCCTGGTTATCTGTGCTGCAGGGCTGGAGAAGGAGGACAAGCCAACAATAAATGAGATTCTGGCTAGTGAAAACCTCCAGAAATTCAATAATTATGTCCAGGTGAGGAAGAGGAGCAGGAGGCTTCTTTCCCACCCTCCCTGTCTCTCTGTCCCTCCCTGTGTCCATCCCTCTCTATCCCTTTGTCCTTCTGTCCATGCACTCATTCCTCTGTCTATCCATCCTTCCAACCACCCATCTCTCCACCCCTCTGTCCTTCTATCCCCTTGTCCATCCATCTACCCATCCCTCCCTCCCTCCCTTTTTCCACCCCTCTATTCCTCCATCTCTCCATCCCTCTCTCCCTCCTTCCACCCATCCTTCCGTTTATGTGCCTGCCCATTCCTCTATCCCTTTGTTCCACCATCTGTTCATCCATCCTCCATCCTTCTGTCCATCCCTCCATCTGCTACTCATTCTTCCATCTCTCCATCCCTTTTGTCCCACTGTCTGTCCACCTATACCTCCATCTCTCCATCCATCCATCTCATCCCTCTCTCCCTGCATCTCACCACTGCTTGTCCATCCCACCAGCCTTGTCCCTCCATCAGTGCACTCATCCTGTTCATCCCTCCCCAGCCCCACCACTGACACCTCTCTCCCACCAGAGCTGCATCAACTGGAACAGGGAGATCCTGAAGCGATCCCTGGGGCTGGCTGAGCAGGACATCCTGGACATCCCTCAGCTCTTCCATGGGGATGTCAATTCTGGTGCTGGAGCCTACTTCCCTGACATGGTAACACTCATGCTCCTCCCCCTGCCCTGCCCCATGGGCTATGAGTTAGGGGTGGGATTTGTGCTCTCACTAGCATCCCTGCTCTTGCAGTGGGGTTAGATCAGATGATCTCCACAGGTCCCTTCCAGCCCCTAACCCTCTGTGTTCCCCACGCTGCAGGTGAACATGCTGGTGCTGGGCAAACACTTGGGCATCCCCAAACCCTTTGGGCCAGTGGTGGGTGGGCAGTGCTGCTTGGAAGAGAAGGTGAGAGCACTGCTGGAGCCCCTGGGCCTCACCTGCACCTTCATTGATGATTACTACACCTACCATATAGCCTATGGGGAGGTTCACTGCGGCACAAACGTCCGAAGGAAGCCTTTTGCCTTCAAGTGGTGGCACATGATGCCTTGAAGTGGTTTCAGCACCAAAGGTCCTGCTCTCCAAATGCCTCTCCCCACCCCTCCAAGTGCCTCCAAGAGCTCGTGGCTTGAAATAATAAAGGGCTGCAGCTTCCTCCTGGCTTCCCTCGTGCTGGGTGTGCGAGGTCTGGGGCTTTGTTTCTCATGGCAAGGTGGGGGGATGCTTCGTGGTGGTGGGGCATGTGGGCACTGCTCTGTCAGCACAGCAATTACAGCTCCTGGGGAGGAATAAACTCATGGAGCATGGTGTGTTAGGGGTTGACCTGCTGGGAAGCAGCTCTGCACAAAAGGACCTGGCAGTGCTGGTCAACAACAAGCACACTATGAGCCAGCAATGTGCCCTCAGGGCCAAGAAGGCCAATGGTCTCCTGGGGTGCACTCAGCAGAGTGTGAGCAGCAGCTCAAGGGAGGTTCTCCTCTCCCTCTCCTCTGCCCTAGTGAGGCCACAGCTGCAGTCCTGGGGCCAGTGCTGGGCTCCCCAGCTCAAGAGAGACAAGGAACTGCTGCAGAGAGTCCAGCAGAGGCTGCCAAGATGCTGAGGGCACTGGAGCAGCTGTGGCAGGAGGAAAGGCTGAGAGCCCTGGGGCTGCTGAGCCTGGAGAAGAGCAGAGCCAGAGGGGAGCTGCTCCATGCTCAGCAAGAGCTGAAGGGTGCAGGGGGCAAGAGGCTGGGGCCACACTCTGCTCAGTGGTGCCCAGGGCCAGGCCAAGGGGCACTGGGCACACACTGGAAGCCAGGAGCTTGCATGGGAGCAGGAGGAGAAAAATTTAGCATCATACTAGCAAGTTAAATTGAACAATGAAAAGCAATTTTAGAAGTGAGAGTTAAGGATCAGCTGACAGTGGCAGTGAGGCACTGGTGGTGGCTCAGAGGAGTGGAGCTCAGAGTGTACACAATGACATCCTTTATTCATTTAAACATTTACTGCCAGAAATATTAGAAAACCCTTGAAGAAGACAACAACTGACAGACAGCACAGACTAGGCCTGAGCCAAGCCCAAACCAGGCCTAGCCCAGGTCCCTCTCTGCTCATGCTGTTCCCAGCCCCTCATGGTTTTGGGTGGCCCAGGCACAGGTGTCCCAGGACAGGGTGGCCTAGGCAGGAGTTCATCACACTCCAATTATTCTGCTGATGAACCAAAACTATGCTTTCTTTTTTGAGGGCAGAAGTGGGGTTTTGGTGATTTCTCCACCTTTTTTTTTTTATTTATTTTAATCAGGGCTGCAGCAAACAATCCCCAAAAGACTAATATTGCTAAAGAAAGCAGAATATTGGACTTTTCCACCCACAGCTACTCTCCCTGTCCTGGATATTTCTCACTACCACACCCCAAAACCCCTTTCCCAAAACAATCCCCAAGCCCAAAGTAAATGAAGAACAAAAAATAACCCCTTTGTTGTTGGATTTTTTCTTTGTTTTTTGTTTTTACTGTGAAACTCCCCTGGAACAGGCATGAAAGCCTCCCCCGAGCTCCCAGCACGACCCATTGGGGCCTGAGAAAGAAACCCAAGAATTCCCCCAAAAAACCCTAAAAAACCTTCCCAAAATCCCAATAAAAATGCCAATATCACCCTTGGGTTGCACAGAGGCAGAGCTGAGCTCTGCTTGGACAAGGCACCTCATTTCTCCAGCACAGTGCACAGCGTCGACAGGAAGAGGGATTTTGGGGTTGAGACCAGGCAGGGGAAAAAAAAAGGGAATAATTAAAATGAACAGAAATGAAGATGAATGGCCCCAAAAAACCAAGCTGAGGTGCTGCTTTAGGGCTCCCCCTCCTCATACCTGAGATCTCCCCTGGGGTGGGTGAGGGCTGCGCTTAGCGGGGAGGGGAGCCCCAAAATGCTGCTGCTGGGGATTGGGGTTGGTGGCATCCATATCCTCAATTCCTCCAGGAATTGGGATGCTGGAGGAGGTGTTGGGGGGTGGAGGGAGAGACACCCCCAAAATGATAGCACCCAAAGAGAGAGGGATTGGGGAAAAATGCTAAAAAATGGGAATATTGGAGGAGGAAGGGGCAGGGGGGCAAGAGGTGATTTGCAGCTGCTGTTCAGCTTCCCAGTTTGATCCTGGGAGAGGGGCAGCTGGGAAAAGGGAGAATAAAAAAGGATGCAGAAAAACAGAAACAAAATGGAAATCATTCCAAAAATAACCCCTTTCCCCACCCCACCACCCCCCGCAAAAAATAAGCCTGGATGTGCCAAAAGCTCCTGCTATGGTTGGGTGGGAACTTAAAAAGCCAGGGAGGGGGAAAATAAAACCCCCATGGAGGCTTTGGAAAGGGGAAGAGAGGGAGTTAAAACGGTGGCTGGCATGGAAAAGCGGGTCTGGAGGGGGGTTCTGGAGGGGTTTGGAGGGGTCCCTCAGATGGTGCGGGGGTTGTACTCGGGCAGCTTGCGGAGCTTCTCTTTCTCAGCATCGCTCTCATCCCGGGCAATCACCAGCGAGTGGGAATAGCCCATGGCCACCTGGGGGGAAAAGGAGGGGTGGGGAAACTGAGGCACGGGGCTAGGTGTCTTGATTCCTTGCTGCTTTGGGTCCTGGTTTCATCCAAGACAATGTTTGAGCATCCCATGGATGTGACGAGTTACGTACAGCCTCAGCGGTTGAAGCTACTCAAGGGACAGGTGCTCACAACATCCTCCTACCCAACAGCCCATGGGTGTGCTGAGTTGTGTATGGCCTCAGCTGCTCTAGTTGGGTGGGGGAGGGGGCATCAATCTTCATCATCTCATGATCCCATGGGTGTGGTGAGTTGTGTACAGCCTCAGCCACTGCATTTACTTAAGGGAAAGGTGCTCACACGCCCTGACTTGTGTACAGCCTCATCTGCTGCATTTATTTAAAGGGGGGAGGAAGGTCCACACACCCTTCCACCAGCACCTCATGGGTATGATGAGTTCTGTGTGGCCTCAGCCACTGTATTTATTTAAGGGGAGGAGGTCTACATGCCCTCCCTCCAGCACTCCAAGGGTGGGATAAGCTATGTACAGCCTCAGTCACTGTAGTTGTTTAAAGGGAGAGGTTCCACATGCCCTCCCCTCCAGCATTCCATAGGTGTGACGAGTTGTGTATAGCCTCCTCCTCTATATTTGGGGGGAGGGGGAGAGATCTCCTGCTCACCTGCTCTGTGTAAATCCCATCCAGGGTCTTCACCTCTTGGGCTGCTGTTGAGGATTTAGGCTTATGGTCCCCATAGCCCTGCCAAACAGATCCCAATGGAGAGGTGGGAGATCAGCACTGGGGAAGCAGCCAGTCCCTCCTGCTAGTGGCTGAGGGAGGGTTTTGGGGTGTCAAGAGGTAGGAGGTCCCCAATAAATCCTTCTTACCAGCTCCCCAAAGGTGGGTGAGGGACCCCAGCTGATGGTGCTCTCATCTGCCGCCACGATGATGCTGCTCTTCCTGCGCCGGGGTGCAAGGCAAAGTGACCTTGTGCTTCCCCCTCCCCAAACCAACCTGCACCCCAAACCAACTGGAAATTGGGCTGTTTTGGGAAGGGAGAGGGGTGATGTTAAACTTACCCACAGGCCAGGCTGCGGATCTTCCAGCCGCAGAGGTCCTGCACAGCTTTGGGGTACATGGTGGACTCCCGAGAGGTGTTGGTGGCTCCCCAAAAAAACAAGCCACCTGCAAAGCCCAAGATGGCTCATCAAGCTACAGCACAACCACCCTAAAACCTCCCTCAAACACTGATGGATTTGCTCGAGAGCCTCCCCAGGTGCTGACCTGTCTCGCTGACGGCGAAGGAGCAGGTGTAGCCAGCATAGATCTGCACTGCCCCACGGCCTGGGAAGTCAAAGAGCTTCACCAGGCGCGGCACCATCTCGTCCTTCTGCTCGGCGTGGCCCAGCCGCCCGTAGCCCCCGAAGCCCCAGGAGAACACACGCTTCTGGGAGTCCAGCACGAGCTGGGGAGGGAGAAATGGCCTTCTCAACCCTCAGCTGCTTGAGAGGCAAGCAGCTTGGGCTAAGGGAAAGGCACAGCAGCCATGAGAAATGGCATCGATCACAGCGCAGCTTGGGAAAGGCTGAATGCAGCCTGAAAAGCTCTGGCTTTAAATCATGGAATTGTCAGGGTTGGAAGGGACATTAAAGCTCCTCTAGTGCCAACACCCCTGCCATGAGCAGCGACACCTGGCACTAGAGCAGCTTGCTCCCAGCCCCAGCCAGCCTGGCCTGCAACACTGCCAGGGCTGGGGCTGCCACCACCTCTCTGGCCAACCTGGCATAGTAGCTCAGCACCCTCCTGGGCAACAACTTCTGCCTAACAGCCAATCTAAATCTCCCCTCCTCTAGTTTGGATCCATTCCCCTAGTCCTAGCACTGCCTGACAGCCTAACAAGTCCTTCCCCAGCTCTATTGTAGCCCCTGCAGATCCTGGAAGGTCACAAGAAGGTCTCCTGGAGCCTTCTCTTCTCCAGATTGACTAATCCCAACTCTCTCAGCCTGTCCTCATGGGAGAGCTGCTCCAGCCTCTGCTCATCCTTATAGTCTTTGTGCCTTGCAAGAGTTTATCCTTAAACACAGGCTGGAAATCTCTGTCCTTCAGAGAAACATGGAATGGTTTTGGTTGGCAAAGACCTCTGAGATCATCAAGTTCAACTGTTCCCCAGCTCTGCCAGCTCACCACTAAGCCATGTCCCTCAGCACCACATCTCCAGGCCTTTGCAACTTCTCCAGGGATGGTGACTCCATCACTATCCTGAGCAGCCTGGGCCAGGCCTTGACATCCTTTTAGGGAAGAAACTGTTCCTCATGTCAAACCTAAACCTCCCCTGGTGCAACTTGAGGCTGTTTCCTCTTGTCCTGTCCCTTGCTCCTTGAGAGAAGAGACCAACCCCAACCTGGCTCTAACCTCCTTTCGGGGAGCTGTAGAGAGAACTAAGGTCTCCCCTGAGCCTCCTCTTCTCCACACTAACCAACCCCAGTGCCCTCAGCTGTTCCTCACCACACTTGTGCTCTAGACCCTTCCCCAGCTTCCTTGCCCTTCTCTGGAAACACTGCAGCACCTCAATGCCCTTCTGGGAGTGAGCAGCGCAAAACTTAATGCATGCTGCAAGAATTTATCTTTAAATGCAGGCTGTACATCTCAACCCTTAAATGCACCCTGCAAATGCAGATCCTGACTCCCAGGCTGCAAATTTCAGTCCCTAAATGCAAGCTGCAAATCTTGACCCTCACATGCACACTATATAGATCTTAACCCTCACATGCATGCTGCAGATCTTGAGCCTTGGAAAAGACCTCTGAGATCATCAAGTTCAACTGTTAAGCAACACTGCCAAGCCACCTGTGAGGTGACATGTTGAGGGCAGATCTTGCCCCTCATATGCAAGCTGCAGATCCTGACACTGACATGCATGCTGCAGACCTCGACCCTCACATGCACACTATACAGATCTTGCCCCTCACATGCACACTATATAGATCCTGACCCTCACATGCACACTATACAGATCCTGACCCTTACATGCACACTATACAGATCTTGACCCTCACATGCATGCTGCAGATCCTGACCCTCACATGCACACTATACAGATCCTGACCCTTACATGCACACTATACAGATCTTGACCCTCACATGCATGCTGCAGATCCTGACCCTCACATGCACACTATACAGATCCTGACCCTTACATGCACACTATACAGATCTTGCCCCTCACATGCACACTATATAGATCCTGACCCTCACATGCACACTAGACAGATCTTGACCCTTACATGCACACTATACAGATCTTGCCCCTCACATGCACACTATATAGATCCTGACCCTCACATGCACACTATACATATCTTAACCCTCACATGAAAGCTGCAGATCTTAACCCTCACATACACACTATACAGATCTTAACCCTCACATGCACACTATACAGATCTTGACCCTGTCATGCACACTATATAGATGTTGACCCTCACATGCACAC
>VWZO01015810.1:1111-55126 GCA_013396975.1 Bucco capensis | reverse complement strand
TGATATTACTGTGGACAGTTCTGGAGTATCATTCCTCTGAACACAATGGAGTTTTGGAAATTGAAGTGAGACTTTTACAGTATTTGAAGTACCTGAATGCACAATCTTAAAAAATTCCATTTAACTCGCACCAAAATTTGGAGGTGAAGTCTTTTGTTTGCCTCAAGTTCTGTTTTCCATATACTAAGCTAAAAATGCTTCTAGCCTGGCACGCACGAGGAGTATCNTGATATTACTGTGGACAGTTCTGGAGTATCATTCCTCTGAACACAATGGAGTTTTGGAAATTGAAGTGAGACTTTTACAGTATTTGAAGTACCTGAATGCACAATCTTAAAAAATTCCATTTAACTCGCACCAAAATTTGGAGGTGAAGTCTTTTGTTTGCCTCAAGTTCTGTTTTCCATATACTAAGCTAAAAATGCTTCTAGCTTGGCACACACAAGGAGTATCTGGTTCCTCAGCCATTTGTAGTCTACACATTAGGCATTTCTCCAAGTATCACATACAGACATCTAATTCCTCACAATGTGCTGGGGCACAACATTGCTACCCAACGTGGTTGGGGTACATCTACTGCACAGCTGTACACACAATACGCACCCATCTAAAGTATTCTCCATTTACACTATCCAGTTGAAAAGAAGGAGACCTGTATTTAACTCTTCTTTTTGAGATGCAAATCCACTCTGTCTGAGAGTGCAATAACTACTAATCAACTAGCTAATGCAAGTTGGCATTTTCAATTTCTCCCGTAAAAACCTATTCCACATTGCACAAAAGACTGGAGGGAATGGGAGAGAGTGCAGCAGAGCCTGACTCCATGTTCTTGTGATAGGCACTCACCTGGAAACAGAGTAATGTGGGTCTCTATCTTCTCTAAAAGTAATGTTTATGCATTTCATTCCTTGACTATTTAATGCAAAAAATATAAAATTAGGAGTCCATGAAGCATTAATTAATTTATAACCATTGTTCACTGGCTTTCCTCCTCTGAGAGTGGAATATTGTGTGCTCTAGAATATAAATGACAGGTGCTGCTTCCCTACTCTTCTTGTGATTCCTCTGCTCCTAGTCTCACCAGGTCAGAAGCTCTTTGACCTACCTACACTTGTATCTTCAGAGAGTTTCAGTGATGGCTCGTTTCAGGTTACCCTGTAAAAGTCAAATGTGGAAAACAAACAGTGCAGTAGCATGGCAGGTAAATAAAGGGAATTTCCAAGGACAATACTTCTGGCCAGTGACTTTTTAGAAGCACAGTAAAAATTTCACAGTTCATCTTAGCAAATGTAATATCTAAAGTAGTAAATTTACTATATGTGAAGCTATTAAGCTGTAACAAGGAACGGTTACTGTGTGCTGTGGCACTCCTTCCCTTCAGGGTAATCACTGCCATTGTTGCAAATTCTAAATGATTGAAATGATCAACATTAACAAAACCTGAAGAGCAGGATTCAGCATGAAATTCCAGAGTGAATTTATGCTTTATTGGCATGATGTAAAGTGTGGAAACACACATTGTTGTCAGGATAAACAAACAGCTCAATTTTCTAAGCCTTTTTGCCTTGAATTTTTGTCGTCTATTCAATGTAATAATCTGTCTTCCTTTTCTGGTCATTCTTTCTGGCTTCTTCCAAGAAATGAAGGTAATTTTATTATCTTTGCTTGCTGTTATGCTTCCATTGATCATTACAATGGGGTTAATAGTGTTACCCTCACAAAATTCATACTACTAGGGATAATGGACACAAGCTTGAGGAGGGGAGATTTAAGTTGGATGTTAGGAGGAAGTTCTTCCCCATGAGGGTGGTGAGACACTGCCACAGGTTGCCCAGAGAGGTGGTGGCAGCACCATCCCTGGCAGTTTTGCAGGCCAGGCTGGCTGGGGCTGTGAACAAGCTGCTCTAGTGGGAGGTGTCCCTGCCCATTGCAGGGGGTTGGAACTACATGAGCTTTAAAGTCCCTTCCAACCCTGACAATTCTATGATTCATTTTAAGACACAGACCAAGACTTTAAGCCACTAAGTGACTGTGGAGAGTGAGTAATCCTTCTGCCTCTAAAAGTTACCTTTCTAGATGAAGGTGTGGTACAAGGGCTATATAAGGGACACAAATCCTTCAGTTAATAAATGTGAATACAATTTTGCTTTTATTGGTATAATCAGACCTTTAGCTTTTGCTGTTCATGCAAGGAGTGGATAAAGCAGTACATGAATCAATTTATTTGAAGTGTAGGAGTAAGAAAAAGTCAAGCATCATGGTATTTGCCTATAACATTCAGAAAGTCTCTATTTTATGGAATCACTTTGGTGGTGATTTTTGTGTTTTCTAGCTATGTAGCATAAAATAGGAGATGCTGTTGGTTATATCTGTATTTTAACTCTGGAAAAATTGTTTTGAAATGCTCCTTTTTCTTGTGTTACAGGAAAGAGACATTTACAGAATCACAGAATTTTAGGGGTTGGAAGGGACCTAGAAAGATCATCTAGTCCAACCCCCCTGCCACAGCAGGATCACCTAGACGAGCTCACACAGGAATGCATCCAGGCAGCTCTTGAATGTCTCCAGAGAAGGAGACTCCACAGCCCTCCTGGGCAGTCTGTTCCAGTGCTCTGTCACCCTTACTGTAAAAAAGTTTTTCCTCATGTTAATACTAAACCTCTTGTGGTCCAACTTTCTTCCATTCCCTCTTGTCCTAACATTGGATGACATTGAGAAGAGCCTGGCTCCCTCCTCCTGACAGTCACTGTTAATATATTTGTAAACATTAATGAGGTCCCCTCTCAGTCTCCTCCAGGCTGAAGAGACCCAGCTCTCTCAGCCTGTCCTCATAGGGTGGACCCAGGATTCTAGGTACTTTTTAGAGCCCAGGATGAATGCCACACTCCTTCAGCTCTGCTATTAATAATACAATGTTAAAACATGGAAAATTAGCTCAAATAGAAGTTAACAAGCAGTTCTGCTTTCCTCAGAGCAGCATTAGTGAGAAGGGATTTGCCATAGTTTTGTTTTCAGAGATAGTTCTGAAATCTGATTCACAGAGCCAGCCAGCCAGTTCTTCTTCCCACATACAAATCTCGGGTAGAGAGCAGTGCTTTGCTTGACCAGAAGGAAAGCTTTCCTGTTCTGATGATCCTTTGGGTTAAAAACTGCAATGGCAGGAATTTCTGAAAATATGATGTCATTTCAGAGAAACAAAGCTATTTGACTTAAAAAACATTACACAGATTTGGAAAAAAAACCACCAAAACAAACTACAAATTTGAAAAAACATATAAACAGAAACATTTGTCGTTTTCCAGGTTTTTGAGTTTTGTGGAGTTTTGTTGTTGTTGTTCCTTTGCTCATGTTATTTTTTATTTGTTTTTCCTTGGGCAGAACTAAAGCAGCCCAGTGCCTCAAGGTTGGCAACATTTGCATTCAGGAGTTCATACATCTAATCTATGATGACAAAGGACTGGAGCTGAAACTATCTCTGTTAAGAAGAATTTAAAACACTGAAACCATAGCCACTAAATTATTCTGATTAATATTTTAGATATTCTAATGAGACTTTGAACTTTTCCCTCATTTAAACAGCTGGATAAACCCCTCTAGCCAGTTCTGACAGTGAAATCAGAAGGCTAAATTCCTTTGAGGGTCATGAGCAAAGTTTCCTAATGTTGGAGAAAATCAGATTCACTTTCCTAAAATGTCATGATTTTAATAATTCAATAAATGTCATAATTTATTTTTTTAGGCATAACAAATACTAAGCAAGAGATATACTGGTCTTGCAGAACCCTTTTATACAATAGTGAGTAAAAGAACTCAAAATGGCACTAATCTATATATCATAAATTCCCAAATAGGAATAAAAAAATTAATCCAAAAGCCTAAAAAATACATCATACACAAAGAAAGTTAAAATATTGCTAGCAATATGAGACAAGAGGTGCATATAAAGATTTCCTAAGTGAAACTGAAATGATCTGGTAAATATTTTACTCTAATGTCTTTTTAATTTTTTTTCTTCACGTTTTTGCACATTTGTCAGGGCTGAATTTGTGGCATTTTTAGAGAGTCTGCAGACAACCACAACTATGTGTGTTCTTTTTGTTCACTCTTGGTTCTGTTAATAAGAAAATCTAGGCCCCTCTTTCCCCTCTATTGATTTCTCAGCAGCAATGAGTAAGTTTTCAAAACTTTCACAATATCAAGTTTACTTGTAGAATTAGTCAAACTTTCTGGGTGGAAATGGGAGCATTAATGAAGCCTTGTGGCTCTTTCTACAGACAGTCATAATTTGGACCAAATGTATTATTCTGTTACTGAATAGTGAAGGAAATGGCTCATAATGCAACACATATATTTTCATATGGGGGTGTGTGCACTTAAAACTTGAGATATTAAAAGCTAATAACTGATCACAGAACCAAATTCTTATCCAGATAGTAATGTTCTGCCTACCCAATTTCCCCTGCATTTTGAGTTTGAAATGCTATTTTGCACTCATTGTCCATACACAATCATGTAATGTGGATATGTTCTTTTAAATAGGTGGTATTTCAGCTGGAGTTAGACGTTCATAGACATTTATTCTCAAGAAATCTTTTGTGGAGCTAATCAAGCTATAAACCCTTTATTTTTCTTTCCACCATCTCTCATGAGACTGGTGTGATTTAACTGTCTGATGTCTGCAAGCACTTTTGCATTTCTTAGGGGAAAAAAAAACAACATTCAGCTCAGTGGAGATAAGGAAGTTTTAAGAGAAAAGTTGTTTGACCACTGAAAATAAATTCTGCCCATGGAGAAAATACTACTGTAGCCATTGAAACCCTCCCAATGCAGTGTAAGCTGAGAAAGACCTCCTAAGCACCTGCCAGAACACTCAGTTGTAGGTCCTAACATCAGAGATTCATTGCAGTCATTTTGTGGACAAAGTTACAAGAAAAACTTCTTAAGAGCATTCAGGGCTCTGCCACTCTTGTGTCTTTCATGTCCCTACATTTGCCATCATGTTGGAACCAGATGCTTCAGGTGAGATCTCAGCTGAGAATATAATCAAGAGAGACATCCCAGATTTGATTTACTTGTGGCCCAGATAGGATAATGACAGAAGGAATTGGGGCACTTATCTCAGTTTATACAGAAAACCAGAGTTAAAGATGAAAATAAAAGTAAGCTTAAGTCCAAATCCCTTTATATTTATAACCATTGGACAGTGCAGCTTCTTGTGTGACTTGACAGCAGTGCAAGACAGGAACTTGTGACAATCATACTAAGTATTTGTTAATTTTAACGTTTCTTCTTGTATTGTCTCCTCTCCTTGTTACTTGTAACAGAGTCTAAGGCATATGGCCATTTGTGTGCCTTTTGAAATAGTCCCTTCAGATGACTCCAACTGCACACTAAGACAAAAGCAAAAAGCCTGTGAAAATAACTATGTTGCTTGCAATGATCAGCAAAGACCCTCAATCCCACTACTCAGCCCTGGATTCAGATATCAGCTCTGAGGATACTAAGCATAAATAATGAGGCCAGTTATTTATTCCACTTATCAAGTTTGCAGTGATCAGAAGGTAAAGATTTTGAGCTCCTACCTTTCCTTACAGTTGTGTTTTAAGGCATGATTCCTGAGCTTTACTATACTGATGTTTCACAACTTCTGGTTGAGAAAAGGTGATCAGAGTCATAAAGCATTGGAAATACTATGAAACTATAACAGAAAGAAATCTTATTCCTGAAATATTCATATCCTTCAAGGACAAATGATCTGTGTAACCTCTCCTAATAGAGTTAGCATTGGTAGCATGGACACTTTCTCTTTTGCTCTTAATATGAAATAAGTAGATCTGGAATCAAATAGATACATTATGGGTTTCCCCCCGTTCCTTCTGTTGCAATTTTTGTATTTAATTCAATGCCAGCATTCCTATGTGAAACACGAAATACTTTTCCTCACACCTTTTCCCATCAAATCTGAATGAATACTTGTTAAAAAGGGGAAGTTTATTAACATGTCTCAGTAGTTTAATGAAACAAAAATCTTACTCGGCAATTGAGCAACACTTCTAAAATCCCCATATGCAGCAAGTTAGAAGACCAAAGAACCAAAGCAAGAGCAAAAGAATCCTTAGGTTGCAAATTCCTCCTCTGTGATGGCAAAAGCTAGGCTAGCCAGGCAAAAAAATCATACTTGCTACATAAAAGCAACTTATTCATTTATAATGAAGAAGAGGAAACAACCATGGGAACAAACAACAACAAAACCAATAAACATGCAAATTCCTAACTCTGCTTTCCAAATATATTGAATTTTAAAACCTGTTTATTCTTTAGACCAGCCAGAGAAACAGGAAAAAAACAAAAAAGTGTAATCTCTAGCTTTAAGAAATTGCTTATGGAAAAAGCTTGAGCTCATGAGACTATTGAGGGAACAAGATAATTTTATAGTAGAATAAAATATAGTCTGTTTGGTAATGACACTAAGGATGTAGAGCAAAAACCAAGAACAAACATTCAGCAATTCAAGAAGAGTCAAGGCCTATTTATTTATCTTTTTAGTGCCTTTTTGCCCGTGTCAGACCTCCTCCAGAAATGAGGTGGATTGAATGAAGCTGGACACTGCAGCTCACCTCTTACATCCTCTTCCAGTGGATGCTGAATTTTTACTGAATTTTGGGGAAAAACATTTCTGAGGTGTTTCTAAATGGAAGCAGTGAACAAGCTACAAGTTGCTTTGCACCTGGAAGCTATGAAAGCACCTTGGCCATTGCATGAGATACTAGGCAGAAGGTGAGAAAGTGAATATGATCTTTAAGCATGTATTGAAATAAGAAGGTTAGATCCAAAATGTATTTTTAAAGACTACAGTCAAGAGTCAAAGCTTTCTTTTGCCTATTGAATAGGGTGGATCTTGTTGTTTTTTTCCCCCCATCCAAATTCTGATGTCTTTTGTCGTATGGCAAATGTTTCAGTAGGAATTCAGCCCATATAAATGCAACTGGTTGCATTTGGCAGCCACTTTGGTTTCAATTGGTTCCAGTTGGCAGCCTCTTTCTGCTGATTGATTAGAGATTGAGCTGAGACGTGGTGGGAGAGTTTTTGTTCACTGATGGTAGATATCTAGTTTAAGATGTGATGGTTCCTTTTCTGTAATGTCTTTGTCTTTCTACTAACTACAATACGAGCCTGTCTGACAGGCTTGGACTGGACATCTTTCAGGTACAGAAGATTAATCCCCTCACTATTTGGCTCAGGCTGGATGTGATTCATCATATTCAGCTGTAGCTAGACCTCACTTTGCTTCTGCTTTCCTTGTGCTTGGTGAGACTTGCTTCTGCTAGCAAAAGCTTGGTGGGAGAAGACGAAGCCTAGATGAAGCGAGCTGCGAAAAGGATGACTCTGGATTTTATGACATTGCAATGGTTTGGTGTTCATTCACTGTCTGTATAAGTGAAAGCTTCCCTGTGCTACTTGCATTCCTCCTAGCCTTCAGTGGCTTCATGGTGTTGTTCAGGAAAATTCATACCCTCTTGGACTTGGCTGATGGCTCCAAGGATTGTTGCAGAAGAGAGATTGCTCTTGTTACAGTCTCAGGGAAGCCCCAGCAGCATAGCTATAGGGTACTGTATATAACTGTCACACTGAGGTAAAATCACAAAACTTGTCTAGACTTTCTTGTGTCTAGTAGCAGATGATTCTGGGCAAAACAAACTGATGCTGGAGGTAAATAAAATAACATGCTGGTTATCATTGCAGGCACTCAAATGATGCCACTTAGAATCTTGAGTAAGAAAAACTGCAGCTAGGAAAAATTGTGTGACCAAGCCTTAATCATTAAGTTTCAATACCGTTAATATTGAGCCTTATTATTTCTGACTCTTTCTGGGTATTCCCTGAGGCCAGCATTCCAAATTAAACTGTTTGCAATCCACAGAATATGTAGAGCTGAATCATTTTAAAGGATAGGTAGAGTGACTATCTACTTCAATATTTTGTAATAGCTTTTCTATTGAAAGATAAGTGAAGAGGTCTGTGAGAAAAAATAGAATAATAGAAATCATACAGTCCTGGTTTTCAGACCTCATTATTTGTCCACTGACATTTTTTCCCCTTTGTTTTTGGGCAAATCAATTGCATCTCTCAGTATCCCCAATTATAAACTCTAAAATTCACAAAAGTAAGTGTTTCCTTGCTTTTCTTATTTCAAATATCAGTTACTGACTGTACAGTGCATTGAAGTTAAAATGTTAGCTATTATCTTGTCATAAATACCAGGTCTTAATATTGCTTCCCTGAAATGGTTACTTTACAGCTGTTCTAAAAGGAGGTTTTATTAGCTGACCTTATCTGTCTGCTTTTTGCTTTTGTGTATTCTCTTTCAACACCTGAGCTTCACTCAGCTACATTTAAATTACTTCATTTCTGTATCTGAAAGCAGTTATTCAAAAGGTAGATTATCTTTGAGTTTACTGAATAAATAGATTTAATATATTGCTGACAAGGCTTGACTCTTAAATTCTATTTTTTTGAGTTTTACATCTTACTGCAGAATTGTTGTCCTTGCAACAGTCCAACAGAAACAGATTTCTGGGTTTGTTTTGCCAAACAATGTACTTTAACAGGGATTTATACTCCAATCTGCTATTCAGACTATGAGCAGCTTAATGGATTGTTGACAGAGAATGTAAAGCTCAAGCAAGATGTGATAATACCAGGTGTTTTCTCACTTTTATAAAGTTTGTATAACTTTTATTTCCATTTTGTTCCTGTCTGTCACTTGGCACTTAGCAGCAACAATGACCTTCATGGTAAAGACTGGAATTAACAGAGGACAAAAGAGAAAGAAACTGTAGAATCAAAACACACATCAGAGATAACAATATGCTTCTCGTGGCTAGAGGAAGTTAGATGTCTGTGACCAATTGCAACATGAAGGACATTTAGATGATGGCTTACACTCCTTTCAGTCCCCAGGCCTGCAGAGGTTTTTTTTCATGCCTATAGTTAAGAATCAATTTTTGTTTAATAGCTGAGGACATTTAGCTTGAAGTTTACCTTATGAAAGTTCAGAAGGTGGTCTTTATGGAAGGAATAGTAGCAAGGCTGGCCTTGATAGGGACACTCACAGAGACATAGGCTTGTTTCTTCTGTAAGTCTGCCAGTTGTCTTCTTGCTGTTTGTTTTTCCCCTTTAGTTTTGTGTCACTATCGCTTCAGTAGCTCACTTCAGAGGAAAAGTCAGCAGAGCCATCATGAATCAAGAAATGTTTATGCTGTGGATGGCTGCATCTGCATAGTGTATCCTGCCACCTTCCAAAGTACCCCTGCAAAGCTATCCATCCACCCCTAGATTCCTGCAGACTGTCCCTTCTGAGGAAAAGGCTTGTGAATTATCTGAAGAAACCCCACAATTATATTCTTTTTCTCTGAATAAGATAGAAGATGATGCAAAGGAATAGAGAAAATCTGCCTCTCCACCTTCTTATGACACATGCTCTCACCAAGGATTTTTAAAATTTGTGGTAATTTCTCCATACATTTCCCAGGTTTGTTCATAATAAAACTTAATTTTCTGCAATTGCCACAAAAGACACCCTAATACCACTAAAAAAATTATCATCTTACCCAGAAAAGTAGAGTAGTACAGAAACAGTTTTTCTTTGGTTCCTCATTTGATTTTAGGTAAAGATAGGGGAATGTTTTTAGGAATTGACTATTGATAGGGTCTAAAGTCAAGTGAATTTGTGTATATATATATATATATATATATATAGGCTAATTTGCATTTATTTACCTCAGGCAAAAAAAAACCAAACACCTGAGAGCATATCTTGTATATATGCAAGATATATATATATATCTTGTATAATTTTCTGCATTTTCTATTTCTTTGGAAAACCAAACTGACAGCTTACAGCCCATGCAATCAAACTAATGCCTGTTAAAAAGGGAACTCAGTGAAGGACCTGTGAATCCTGATGGACAACAAGTTAACCACGGGCCAGCAGTGTGCTCTTAGGGCCAAGAAGGCCAATAATGCATTAAGAAGAGTGTGACCAGTAGATTGAGGCAGGTTATCCTCCCCCTCTACTCTACACGAGTGAGGCCACATCTGGAATTTTGTGTCCAGTTCTGGGCTCACCAGTTCAAAAGAGACAGGAAGCCACTACTACTGCTCTCTCTCAAGAAAGAGCCAAGTGGAGGGCTACAAGGATTAGAGGACTGGAGCATCTTTCTTATGAGAAGAGACTGAGACACCTGGGGCTGTTTAGCTTGGAGAAGACTTGAGATGGGATCTTATCAGTGCTAATCAATATCTAAAGTGTAGGTGTCAAGAGAATGGGGCCAGGAAGTTCCATCTAAATGTAAGGAAAAAATTCTTTCCATTGAAGGTGACAGAAGACTGGAAGAGGTTGCCCAAAGAGGTTGTGGAGTCTCCTTTTCTGGAGACTTTCAAAAACCTGGATGTGTTCCTGTGCAACCTGATCTAGGCGTACCTCCTTTAGCAGGAGGGTTAGACTAGATGATCCCCAGAGGTCCCTTCTAACCATTCCATGATTCTGTGAACTGCACTGTCAACGCACTACCTCAGGCATGCAACAAAATGCATCCAATCCCACAAAGAATCAAAGATATTTTTGTCAAAATATTTATCATGGCAGTGGGAATTATCATAGTAACAAAAGTTATCGATCACAGAAAGGTGCAAACCCATCACCAGAGACAGGAGTTTGGTTTAAGGGAGAGAAGTTAGCTAATTACTGAGAAGGGAGCATCTCAGTCCTGGCCCTCACTTTTGTTCAACTGTATTTGGATCCCAGAAAATGGATTTTACTAAAAACTGCCACAAGAGGGTTTTTTTTTTTTGCAGACATTCCAGTTGGAGAAAGGCTCTATTTGTCTATCATTTATGCAAAGTGACTGAAATCCTGATCATTCCTACAAAATTAGTCTTTTATAACCAAGGTGATCTTGAATTGACACTCAGGCCCAAATTCGTAACTGCTCCTTAAATTCAGACTTCAGAGTCCCTAAGTTCATTGTGCCTTAAGGTCACTGGATGGGGATCCTCTAGTGATATCATAGAAACAAAAGGCACAGTGCTGGCTTTACTGCACAGTCTGTATCCCCATTAGTGTGGTCATTCTATTTCTGCATTGCTCTTTTTGGTTCAGATATACCTGGTATGATGTCAACCACTTTAATACCAGCTGGCACTGAGAGGATATTGAGAATTCAAGACCACACACTTGGGTTTGTAAGTATCTTTGCAGTCACAGACTGTACTGTGTAGACATCAAGTTTTTTTCTATTATCTCTTTTCTCACTAAGGTTCAACTAAAGCCAACTTCTATTAATAGTTCTGTGAGGAAGCAGCACTATCTAGATATATCACTGATAAATATGGGTGAAGATTTCACACAGTGGGGAGGTAAATTACAGGCAGCTATTTTTATTTTTTTTTTTTTTAAATCCTGCTAGAAGATTTTCTGTGAGAAATTACATTTTCATTTTTGGATCTTTAGGTTATTGCAGAAACCTGAGAAAAGGATGGGAAGAGATATCTATAAATTACCTGGGTTTAGGGCAGAGTCCTTGCAGCCTGGAAGCAAAATGAAGACAAGGAAAGAAGGAATTTCCACCCTGCTGATGATTTGAAAGACACATCAACTGGCTGAATTCATGTCAGCAGAAAACAGTGCAAGACAAATGACAAATCTCTTCTTTGCTGGTAAATTCCTCATTTGTTTTCACTGTATTAGCCAGTGGGAATCTCTGACTGGGAAAGCACTTCAATGATGATTACTTAGAATCATAGAATTGTCAGGGTTGGAAGGGACCTTAAAGCTCATCTAGTTCCAACCCCCCTGCCATGGGCAGGGACACCTCCCACTAGAGCAGCTTGCTCACAGCCCCAGCCAACCTGGCCTGCAAAACTGCCAGGGATGGGGCTGCCACCACCTCTCTGGGCAACCTGTTCCAATCTGTCTATCTATCTACCTATCTATCTACCTATCTACCTATCTGTTGATCTATCTATCCAGAAATGTACCTTTGCTTCATAGAGATGTTCTGAAACAACTTGTAGTGAAAGCCAGTGTCCCTAGAATTTCCAGCTAATGTTTATCCTCACTTCTACACCTCAAATGGAGTTAGATAATTGAGATGCAAATGATATGATTGAAACATAGGTGACATACAATAAAGGTCATGAAATCTCATACTTTTGGGATTTCAGGTGTGCAACCTGTTTTGTCAGAAAGCAACTGTCCTCCTCATGTAAAATCAGCCAAAGAGCTGATTGTATTTTCCTGGATTTTTTGATACGTTATCAAGTACTGCCAAGTTTCCTTTTATTTGCCTTCATCCGGGTGCAAGACTCTCAGAGGCCTCAGGGAGCAGATGTGGTATTTGCAATTTTGTTCTGAACAGTCTGGCTGTTTTGAAAATATTCACAGGAAAACACCAGCCACAACACCAGATGTGAATGCAGCAAAGCAGCATCTTGTGTTTACATTTTAATTTCTCCAGCTAGGAAGGCTGGAGTGCTTATGCACTGGGAAGGCATAATACAGGCTTCATGCTTTAATAATCTATGTTATTTATATGGTGCCATTCACTTCACAGTGTTCTGCAAGCCTTCTGTGTAGGGGACCCACCCATTCCAAAACCATGCCCCCCACAGGTCTTTGATACAGCTGTGTATCGATTCTAAGGAGTCATAATTTTAGTGTAGGCGTAAAGGGTAAATGAGAGCTCCATCTAAGAGCAGCTGCTGAGAGGGCTTTAAGTTGGCAGGCTGTCTCTAGGTGCTTGTGTGTGTGTGTGATTTTTACAACCTTTGCACATCTGCAAGACTCACTGACTTTATGGTGCTGCTGCAAACACCTCTAAATAATTAGGTCCCAGGAATCTAAATTCATGGCACACAGAGTGGAAACCCCAGCTCATCTTTTGCTGTGGAAGAGGTATTTCTCTGTTCTGTATGTTTGAGAGAGGCAAATAATACCAGAGAAAGAAGCCAACCCATCTGGCATCGTGGCAGCCCATTTAACTCACTGTAGGCAGCAGCCAGGTAAAGGATTTGAGTCTGAAATTCATGCCAGGTTTGAAGTGCTGTAGAGACTCTGTGACAGAAGGGATGACACTACACAGAGCTCAGATCTCTGTATTTCCTAGCAGTGGTTTCAGCATGCACAAATCTAGGAAGTAAAACCAGAAAACTCAAGTTTCTGTTAATGGGATGTAGTAAAGGCAGAGGTATGTGCTAATGGACAAGGGAGCCAGGAAACAAGACTATATGCCCTGCGAGGAAGTCTCAGCAAGTCACTGCATTTGTCCTTCTATGTTTCTGCAATTAGATGGGAGAGGACTCAGCTTTGGAGACTGCAATTAGCATGTGGCTAGTAAAGCCAACAGCAGCCAAAGATACAGAAGAGCTATTTATTCCTAAAAACCTTCTGGTCGCTGTAATAGAGATCTGGCTGTGACAGTTACTGCTCTGAAACCCAAGCATACCACCAGGGTAGGAGTGGTTTGCAGCCCTCAGCAGAGGAAAGACCTGTGGCAAAGAACAGAGATGTAACTGTGAAGGCAATATCCCTGCAAGGCCAACCTCTTCAATACTGAGCAGGCCACCAACATGCTCATTTTATCCTGCTCCTTTCCACCTCAGTTTTGAGAACAAATTTTTCCTTTTTATTGAAGACCTCTGATGACAAAGAGCAGTAAATTGAAACCCCTTCTTCCTGATTAAATCAATGAATTCTCACTGTGGCTGTTAGGATAAATGTTCAAGGAGCCATAGAGCACTACGTCATCACAAATGGGCCGAGTTTACATGGAATTGATTTGAGCCTAGCATTTTATGACTCCCATGTGGACCTGATGTGGCCAAATTGGCTCTCTCTTAGGACACTTTATCAGGGAGTTATATCTTTTGTCTAATTAACGGGACTCAGCACTAAAAGACATGACTGTATAGAGGATTTAACGTGCAGGCTGCAGTGGCAAAGGAACAATTTACAATGTGCTGCTACTTGAGTGAGAGGCAGTGGTGGTTTTAAGAAAACCTCTGAGGGAAAAAAAAGATCCTATCCTGTTTTTCCCAATATCAGATCTATGTTTGGAAACTTCCTCCCTAAATCTTTAATGAAGGCAGAATGGGGTTTGAAAAACAGCTGGAGGACATTGATCTACACATTCCAATTTGTTTATGTATAAAACATGCATAAAGGATTAAATGCTGCTTAACAGTTTGTCTGCTTTCAGCTGCTTTCATACCTCTGCTTTTCTGTAGCACCAATTCATGTCAGAAGATACCCTAGGGGGCTTTTAAATAATAAATAGGTTCCTTTGGAGGATGTCTTTTTTTTTTTTTTTTAATCTAATATTAATCGGCACACAAAATGGTAATTATACCTACTCCAGAAATAAGCTGTGCCACATATTCTTCCCTGGTCGATGGCATTTGCCCTGTCTCACAGCAGCATGTAGGAGCATGGGAGACCAGAACTAAGGCTGGAGAGTGACATCAGACTAAATTAAGTGCTCATGCATTTATGTAACAGCATAAAGTGATGCAAATGCATTTATAAGGTATGAATGATTTATCAGGTAGTCATTTTGATGCCTTTCTGTTGTATGTGGCTAATATGGTGAACAAGTCTGTTCATTGATTCCAGTTCAAGATCCTGGTTCATCTGTCATTATGAAGGGGCTGTTTCAAAAGCCTGAATTTTAAGTACATTTTTTTTTTTTGTCTTTTAGCCCACAGAGGTTGGTTCACCTCTATCAGTCTGAATGATTTGTTAAGCAAGAAATATGACTGGCTTTGCTTACAAGCTAAATGCCAAAAACGGTCTCTTCAAAACAATACATTGCATTTCCTGCTCATCTAATCCTATTTTACACAGAGGCACAAGAAATATCTTGGAGAGGCTGGTAATTTTAAAAGATAGGCAGCTGTCCATGCTATGGGAGGTCACAATCACAAGCTGTGTAGAAAGAACCAAATAAGTCACCTGTCACTCAGCTCAGCAGTGGCAAAATTCTAATTCATGATGGCCTAAAATCCAAAACTTCAGCTTTTCGGCAGATATATTACTGATAACTGACAGCTCTGTAGCACAGCATGGGGATAAGTTTGTTGATAAGATCAAAATGCTCCAGTAGAGATGTTAGCTTCAGTCTTGTGTTGGATATACAAGATTTCTTATCTCCCAATGATATATCTGTCTCCAGCATTCTTGATTCACAAAATGAGTCATGCCAAGTTTCACAATTGAATCCTATAACATTGAAAAGCACCATATGGTCACATTCTTTATTCTTATCCCAGCTGTCATCACAAGTCCAGGGTCTTTTTGGATCCAGTATCAGGCAGTAAGATCAGCAGAGCTAAAAGTGAGCACTCTAACATCTCTAATGGCATATGTCCTGGCAACACTGGTAGTCCAGGCTCTTTTCATAACTTTATGGTAAAGTTACTTACTTAGTTGACCAAGGGAGACCTGTTGATGTAATCTTTTTGGATTTCAGTAAAGCTTTCAATATTGTCTCTCACAGTATCCTTCTGGACAAAGTGTCCAGCATACAGCTAGATAAGTACATCATGCAGTGGTGAACAACTGGCTAATGGGCTGGACTCAAAGGGTTATAGCAAATGGGGTTACATCAGGCTGGTGACTGGTCACTAGTGGGGTTCCACAGGGCTCCCCTTTAGGGCCAATGCTCTTCAGTACCTTCATAAATGACTTGGACACATGACTGGAAGGTGTACTAAATAAGTAAGTTTGCTGATGACACTAAATTGGGAGGAGCTATTGACTCCACTGAAGGCAGAGAAGCCCTGCAGAGAGATCTTGACAGGCTAGAGGGCTGGGCAATCACCAGCTATATGAAGTTTAACAAGGACAAGTGTCTGATTTTGCACCTGGATGTGCATACAGACTGGGGAATGAGAGGTTGGAGATCAGCCCCCATGGAGAGGGATCTGGGGGTTCTGGTTGACAACAAGTTGAATATGAGTCAACAGTGTACCCTGGCAGCCCAAAGAGCCAACAGGATCCTGAAGTGCATCAAGCACTGCATTGCTACCCAGTCAAGGGGGTCCCACTTTGCTCTGCACAGGTGCAGCCTCACCTTGAGTATTGTGTGCAGGTTTGGGCACCACAAATGATATTAAGCTCTTGGAGAGTGTTCAGAGGAGGGCCATGAAGATGGCAAAGGGTCTAGAGGGGAAGCTGTGTGAGGAACAGCTGAGGTCACTTGGTTTATTTATCCTGGAGAAGAGGAGACCGAGGTGGGACCTCATTACGATCTACATCTTCCTCACAAAGTGAAGCGGAGAGGCAGGAGCTGATCTCATCTCTCTGGTTACCAGCAACAGGACCTGAGGGAATGGCATCAAGCTGTGCCAAGACAGGATTAGGTTGGATATTAGGAAAAGGCTTTTCACCCAGAGTGGTGTTGAGTGCTGAAACAGGTTCCCCAGGGAAGGAGTGACAGCTGGCTCCAAGCCTTAACAGAATTCAAGAAGCATCTGGACAATGCTCTTAGACAGGTGGTGGAATTTTTGGTGGTGTCCTGTGCATAAGTTGAGTCCCTTGCAACTCAGGACATTCTATGATTCTATGATTCTATATGATCCACCATAACTTGGACCAGCACCCTTCTAGAGAAACTTTCAAGGAATCAAGACATAAAGAGTTAAAAATTCATTCATTTATCATTCTGTGTTACCTTTCTATTGAGGACAGACAAAATGGTTTTTTTAGTTTATCTTGCTGCTAGAAAAAGTCACAAAATACTTTAGGAGAAAGAAACTAGGTCTTCTGGGGGATATTCCCCAAGGTATAAATGTTAGAGTGAAAAACTAGTGAAAACCATGGACTGCAAGTAAGATTTGCTAATAAAATCCCCAGAAAATCCCAGCACAGGCCAGAATTTGCTTAACTCAAAGCTAAACTAACTCAACGCACATAGATGTGCTGTTAAGGATTCAAGTTACCCACACAATAGAAACAAATGCTTAACACTAACCAAGTGACTGTGGCTTACAGTATAAATATTCCTTCTTCAACCCTTTTTCTCATTTCCAGTTTAATGTTATATCCAGCCAGCTTAAGCCAAAATTGTCTTTCTTTTTATCAATTAACAGAAGAAATGCATGGACAACCTGTCAAACTCTGTGACCAAAAAGCAGATTTAAGGGACGTAAAGGAAGAAAAAGGAAATCTAAAACTCCAAAGGAACAAGAATGTTGGATCATTCACTTGGTAAATATAAATTGGCATATTGACTTCACTGAAATTACAGGGGCATATACAAGAAAGCTGTTGGTTCGATATATTCCTCTTTTTAAATCTTTATTGGGCCTTTGTTCTCCCTCTACCAAATGCTGCCTAACAAACTAGGCAGAGAAGTGGAAGTATTTATCCAATATCAACAGAAAGTTTGTAGAGGAACCTGGAGTTCAGGTCTTCCCACCTCCACAGTCCATTATCTTGTTACAAAAGGGTTTGCCTGTCCAGAAAACAGCTCACAGTATTACATCTAGGTCAGCTGAGAATTTTGGTTTTCATTTTCTGCACTATGATTAATTGAAAATGAGTGCTAATTCCTTTCCTATGGACAGAAGATGGTAGGTGTTATTATTAATTTATATGATGAGATAATAGCTACCTTAATCTTAAGATGTATTCATAACTAAGCTACAAATAGATTTTTTTGGTGACCATGGTGCATGCTTCTTCCAATCCTCTGTACCCAGCTCTTCTGAAATACAAGCCCCATGGCCATTCTTGCCCAAAGATCTTTCAACCCTGTAGTTTTTTAGCCCCTGTCCATGCACATTTCTCACACCTTTATCTGCATAGTGTTTGCATTCAGTGCTGTTGCACATAACCTAATATAGCTATTACTTGATTCCAACCCTCACTACTCCTGGGCACTATTCCCATAGATCTTTTGTTGTACCTCCCAACCTTCAGCAAGGTTTAGGCCACCTAGGTACGTATGTTAAGGAACCTGAATCTGCCCTAGGAAAACCATTCTTAAAGGAATTAAGGATTGTTTCATCAATGATATCTTTTGAGGATTATTAGGTGGTCACATATAAACCTTTTCAAATCTCACCCTGAGGTCTATGCCTGCCCGAGTTTTCTACTGCAGAAGGCTTTGGATCTTGTCCTAGGTTCACTTGAAGAAGAAAATAAAACCATTATCTCTTTTTTTTTTTCCTTTTTGATGCACTAAGTATAGATATCTAAACAAAATCCTCAGCTACATAAAGATAGCAGCACACAGATGGCACAAAAAACCCCAAAGCATTTGGCAAGTTCTGAGACAGGCTGTACCCGTATATGCTTTGCATTACAGCTTTTTTGCCAGCTAGTATTTCCACAACAGTTAAAATCTTACTTAACCTTGTAAATTGCCTCATTTTATTAGTGAATAAATATTACAAATAGGTCTCTGTGACTCTTCTATGAAATCTGGGTGGGGTTTTCATCCTAAAATCTTTACATTTTAATTTTGTGGACAAGTGGTTTCCTTGATTCCAAACACTTTGCTGGATCCCTCCCCTTCCTGAAGCATGCATTCCCCCAGTATACACACTTGTTAGACCTGAGACTGTGGGGACTAGGCTTGCTGAGGCAGCAGATGTTTTTCAGTCTGACTCTCTTCTGCCAGGCAAATATTGTTATCCAGAGTACACTGGGGATCAGATGAGGGAGGAAGCATTCCTTCTAGGCTTTCCAGAACTGCTGAGTTAAATTCTCTTATTCACTAGCTAAACTTCACTAGCCTTTCTTTGTGCAAGGTAGACAAAAAGAAAGAAAGGCCTAGTTATCTAAGTCTCTATTAAAAAAAAAAAAACTTGACATTTTAATGACCATTTTTTTCATTAAAAAAAGAATTATATTCACACTGTGGATGTTTAATATTTTAACTTTCGAGCTTTTAGTTAATGGAAGTTAAAAGCAGAACCCTCAAGATCTTTATACTGAAATGTAAATACATATCAGAATTTTTTATTCATTTATTAATATACAAATTACAAGTTTTGCTGTTTCCTGCTTGTTCTCTTTCCAATCCATTCTCTAGAGTAAATTGGGAAGCATTTTAGTAAAAGAGCTAGGGAAAAAAAGGAGAAAGGGATTTATGAGAACTGAAAGACAAGAAGGGAAAAACTAGAAATATACTCTGTGTATTTCATATATAAAAATACTAACATTTCTTTTCAAAAAAGATACAAAAAAACCCCCTGACAATATGTCTAAACATCTTTTCTTCTCAGAAAGCTCCAGGAGCTTAGAAAGAGATGGTAGGATGCCATTTACCCTGAAAGAAAGGAGTTAAATCTGAGTGCCTTGTCAATGCTAAGGCAAGATAAACTCAGTACATCAGTAAATGTACGTACGGGTAGGCTTCGCGAACGAAGATCCAGGGAGGGCTCCACCCACACTCCTCATCAGTGCCTTTTCCAAGCGCGCTGATAAAAAGAGGATAGCGGATAGCACCCTCGAGCCTGCGCAATGGATTTTTTTAGGTGAGACACAGCATGCGCAGAGCTGGACCCATCCTTTAGTCCTAAGGGTCATCTGCCAGGGCCTAGCAAATTTGGACGCTGGCAGTGAAGTCCTTAGGACTGATGTTTTATTAGAGTGTCCTTCTCTTAGATGGAAGGCCTTACAGGGCTAAATGAGCACCATCTGCATGGGTTTGGAATCAGAGTTGTCCTTCTCCTAGGATGACTGCCAGAAGGCTAATGAGCATATCCTACCCATCCAAGGATTATAGGAACATGGGTATCACTCCCCACACTTTACTGTGGGCAATGAGTTTAATGTTCCCTCTGCTGTTGGCACAGTTAATGCACCAGGGGCCACAGAAGACCCCAAGGGATTTTTAGACTGTGCCTGAACATCAATAAGTATGTTTTATGGAATGGATACAGGCATTTAGAAAACAAGTCTACCCTTTTAAAATTCTGTTACATTTCTTCACCATGTCTGATAATTAGCTGCTAACCTGTAGCAGAAAACCTGCAGGAAAGTAATGAAGGTGAAGTTGTGAAATGGGAAGGGGAAAGGAAAGAAAGACAAAGGGAAGAAACATAACATTGTTTCCTATATCTCACCTCCACCATACAACTGCACACTTGTTTGATTTTTGTTTTGTTTTGTTTTTTTTGTTTGGGGATTTTTTTTGGTTGGTTGGTTTCATTTGGATTTGTTTGGATATGTACGCAGTAAAGCCATTTACCTTCTCCTTCTGATCAGATCTAACCTTCCCAAACACATGCAGTCACTGCCTGCTTGAGGACTAATGTGCTCCTCATCCTCTCATTAATCTCTAGCTTTCTGGAGGTTATGGCTTTGTCTTTTTCTTGTGTATCTTCATTCTGGAACTCAATTATCATGACCACATTGGCATAACATGAATCACAAAGGCAGAACACAAATCAGTGTAACTGGCACACTTAGTTACAGTGGATGTTACAGAAAATAGAGCTAGAGAAAATCGATGAACAATTTCCAAAATGGAGGGGGGCGGGTGGGGAAGAGAGAAAGAGAGTCATACCTTCTTTCTAGAAACCCTTTTCCCATTGCGGGAAATAGCTGTAAGAACCTTTTCTCAGGCTTGAGATGGACCTATAGTCCTTACAGTGCATGGAGAGCATTGGTGTGCCATGTTAACAGGTGCCACATAGTGCTATGCAGATGATTTAAGTTACAAAAACCTCGCAGGATCAATTACAAATGGATGAGAGATGGTCTCAAAGAACTACTTACCATGAAGATCAGACTTTGTCCCTTCACTGAAATTATTCTGAATGGCCTCAGTGAAGTTGATAATATAATCCTCCAGCCTAAGAACCATGTTTTATTACTTTGCGTAGTGAGAGCTGCTGACAATATTAGTGGAACAAAAGTATGGTTTTTCAAAGGAAAGTTAAGATGATAAAACACAAAAACTATTTTCTTTCCTCTTCTATCACCTGTTGAAACAGTAAGAGAAATTCTGAACAAAAATTGTCGTTTTTACTTTTACTTTTAAAAAGTAGATATTAAATCTTTTTATTTGGTGGTAAAAACAAATAAATCCTTTGTGCACTCAGAAGCCAAGCCTAACATTTCTAAGAATCAGTCAAACACTTTTATTACAATCCTCAATTCTCCTTTAAAATAATTGATTAGACAATAAACATAAAAACTATACCAATTATAATGTGAGAAAAATTTTACCTCAGCCTCCAACTTGACACATTTTTCTTCAACAAAAGCTGCTAAACTGCTATGAAACAATTTGATACCGTTGATAATAAATCTCTAAACCTAAGCTGTGTAGATATAAGATGACAAATTTAACTGCATTTATATTAAAGCAATTTTCTGCCCATCAGAGAGATGAGAAAATTAATATGTAAACCATTAACTTATAGTCAGAAACACAGTGCACTGCAACTGAAATAAAGATTTTTTTTTATGTTATCACTTACATTTTATTGCTTTCTCAAAAGGAAAATGCTTACCGAAAATTACAATCATTGCATTTAAAGGAGCCTCATTAGAAGAATATATACTTTGAGGGAAATCATCCATGAATTATGGGGCAGTCATGTTTACAAAGCCTTCATCTATTTTTATTATTATTATTTGTTTCACTAGCCTGGAAGCAGCTCAGTGCATTTCCAGGGCAACTGTCAGCAAACACTGGGACATGGTGTAGTGTTAATGCTCTGTCATGACCCTTGCTGCTGACCAAAATAAAGCTGACAACGGAGAAATTGAACATATTATTTTAGAAGCCTGATGTGTTCATCTTTTCTGTATAAAAATCAGTTTTGTTCCTTCTCTGTGCCACCACTCTCTCAGCCTTCATCCCTTTTCCATACCATGGCACTCTTGTTGGCCTTGGCTTTCTCTTGGGTCCNAGCTGAGTAAAGGGCCATGAACTCCTCCCTGCTCCTGCTGACAACACTGTTCCTGATCCAGGCCAGGATGCCATTGGCCTTCTTGGCCACCTGGGCACACTGCTGGCTCATGCAGCACCACCTTCCTCAGGAGCTTGACATGACTCCTTGTGACTCTGAAGCTTCTTGCCCTGAGCATCCACCAGCCTAACTTAGGTCCCAAGGCTGCAACTCTAGATCATTTTAGCTTTCTTGCCCTGTTTCACACACAAGGGAAGATCCAGCCTTTCCTGGTCTCACTCACTATGCACCTTCTCTCGTTCTTCTAATTTCTGTTGCCGCTTCAGTGCGGTGGCAGTAAAGACGACACATGTCTGGGAGGTAGGCAGGGTACTCCATCCTTCCCAGGAAGGAAATTGGTGCCATCTCTATTAATGCTGTCCCTAGGTCTACTGCAAATTCTAATCAGAAGTCTAGAGCCAGGATGACGTCCCTGAACTCTGGTTATCTTCTCTGTGACGATAACTTCCCAGCCTTATGTCCTCTCGCCCTGCTGCTCACTCTATCAGTGGTAACTCTTTTTTCTCCCTTACGAAAAATCCAACTCAACCCGCTCAATTACTGTCTTATCTGTCCAAACTAGAAAGGAAAATAATGTTTCAAAATCTCTGGGATCACAACTACTGCTCTGCTACAAACTATTCTTACAGCTACTCAGTATTAATCTGTCTTCATTGCCAAGTGTCTTCCCTTCTCCACCCCTACTTTGTCTATTCCAGACACTACTCACTGCCTTTTAACTATAGAATCATAGAATGGCCAGGTTGGAAGGGATCCTAAAGATCATCTAGTTCCAACCTCCCCGCACTGAGCAGGGATGCCAATCACTAGACCAGGTCACCCAGGGCCACATCCAGCCTGGCCTTGAATACTGCCAGGGATGAGGCATCCACGACCTCTGTGGGCAACCTGTTCCAGTACCTAACCACTCAAACTACAAAACCTCTAAAGATAGAAGGAATCACTAACTACAGAATAGATGTCATCCTACAATACAAAGGGACAGTGTGTCACTGACTAGCTCCAAAATATAAGAACCTGTTGCCACCTTTCCTTCCTAGTGCTGCCCAGGAGGATGTTGCTTCTTTGTGAAGTTTATTTTCTCTCAATACAGCACCCAGATACTCTGCACAGAAGGTAAACTGTAGAATCATAGAATGAATTGGGTGGAAAGGGACCTTTAAAGATTAGTTAGTCCAACCCCTCTGCAATGAACAGGGACATCTTTTGCTAGATCACATTGCTCAAAGCACCATCCAACCTGACTTTGAACAATTCCAGTGATGCGACATCCATAACTTCTCTGGACAACCTGCTTCAATGCATCTCCACTCTCATAAAAAATGCCTTCCTTAATATCCAATCTAAATCTACTTTCTTTCCACTTAAAACTTTTCCCATTGTACTGTCACTGCAGACCCTCATAAAAAGCCTTTATCTTTCCTGTATGCCCCCTTTATATATTGAAAGGCTGCAATAATGTTGCTAAGGAGCAGGAGGTCCTCACAGCCAATCTGTCCGACACAGATGTCTACGGTGAATAGACAGCAAGAAGTTATAACGCTCTTCTCTCATTCCCCATGGCTGAGATCTCACATGTGCTGTGAGATGCATTGGGAACTGGCTGAAGGACAGAGCCCAGAGAGTTGTGGTTGGTGGAGCAGAGTCTAACTGGAGGCCTGTGACTAGTGGTGTGCCCCAGGGGTCAGTGCTGGGTCCAGTACTGTTCAATACATTCATCAACGACCTGGATGAAGCGATAGAGTGTACCCTCAGCAAGTTTGCAGATGACACCAAGCTTGGAGGAATGGTTGGCACACCAGAAGGCTGTGCTGCCATCCAGAGTGACCCGGACAGGCTAGAGAGATGGGCAGGGAGAAACTTGATGAAATTTAACAAGGGTAAGTGTAAAGTACTGCATCTGGGANCTTCTTTAGAGTAAGGGTGACGGAGCACTGGAGCAGACTGCCCAGGAGGGCTGTGGATTCTCCTTCTCTGGAGACATTCCAGAGCCGCCTGGACACATTCCTGTGTGAGCTTGTCTAGGTGATCCTGCTGTGGCAGGGGGGTTGGACTAGATGATCTTTCTAGGTCCCTTCCAACCCCTGACATTCTATGATTCTATGATTTGAGGTCAGTTTGTACAGATGAAAGACCAAGATTAGGCTCGTAAAAGGTGGATAGGTGGAAATCTAGGTGCTGTCATGGAATAACAACTCATTGGCTTTTAAGTCATTTCTTGTCTCACATCTGGGTATTTTTGCCTTTCTTGCAATAACAAAACTTCTATCTCTGTCCCAGAAATCAGACAAAGGAAGAATGTTGTAAAGTAAGGAGAAGTTGTGTGCTATTCCTTAGTCTGATACCATTTACACAGTGTTTTCTTAGCTAGTAAAATAGGCAAAATATACCACTTATTTTAACAAGCATTAGTTCTAAAACTTACAGCCATAGGCTGAGTCTCACCTTCTCATTATTTGCAGCCTGATTAATGGACTCTAGGTTTTCTGCTTACAGATAATAAAACAACTGCAGTGTCCAAGTNTTTGCTGCTTGATGTTCCTGTCTCATCGGCTCGGCTTCTTTTCTCCCTTTACAGAAAAAGAGCCTCTGGCATTCTTGAAATTCCTCCGGTAATTTGTATAACTCCTATCCCGGAATGATAGTAAGGGGGAGGGGAGGTGATTGATTGGAAGAAGGGAGGAGGTGTTTTGATTTGAAACCTGCCGACATTGTGCCGGCAGGACAGACATTGAGTGATTAGAAGGGAGAAAGGGCCGAAAGCCATCTTTGAACTAACCACCTTATCTTTCTTTATTGCTGATCTCTTTCATATTGTTGTACCATTTAAATTTAGATAAAGCTATTCTTAGAAATTCACTGTCTGCGTGCCTAGTTTTTGTTTGTTTGTTTTTGTTTATTGCTGTTCCCATTTTGGGAAGAGGGGGTGTTGTAGCAAAATCCTCTCAAAAGATTGTTCTTTTGACCTTAGTTTCTGGTCAAACCAGGACACAGATAATAAAACAACTGCAGTGTCCAAGTGTGTGCATTCTTTATTGAAGCATTTAATGGAAAAAAAGAACCCAACATTATATTTAGATCTGTCACAAAGGCCACTTTGACCCACTCAAGCTCTCATGAAAATACCCCTTGGCAGAAACGTAAACTAACAAGGCCATAAATACTTGTGGGAAATATTTCTTAGACTAATCAGCTGGGACATTGATCTGCCTTGGAGTGGGGTGGAATGGGAATTCTGGGAGAATTAAGTGAAACATTGTTTTTTTCTGGAAAAACTGGACAGAATAAGATGGATAGAAAAGGAATTATAAATGTGTCTTGTCCTTTTCCTCAAGACTTTAAAATACTGCAGCTGTGTCCAAACCAAAGTTCTCTTCTATTGTAATACATGCAAATGAAAAGTACAAACCAGAAATGTCTTTTACTGGTTTTTGGGGGTACAGAGACTTGGACTAGCCCTAGAAAGATTGAAATCTTTTGGAATTCAGAGGACATTTTCTCTGATTCACTCTTTGCAGATATACAATATTACCCACATCTTTGAGGTTCTTCTGAGGCTCTTTGCTTGAAGTAAAAACAATGGGCTTTGCTCTTACTTTGCTGCTGTTGTATTCTCATTAAAAATTTAGTTAATACACAATCATAGAAATGCAAAATGAGAAAACACTAACAGAAGTGATTTCATATCAGTCATATGACATTGCTTGAGATGGGTTACAACCTCCTGCTCCGATGACCTCAGCTCTCTTCCCTCGACTGCCAGCACCAGCCATTCTAGAAGGTGTTTCTCTGACTTTCCCATCAGATTCCACTGTTAACAAAGCACTTCCCTGCAAGTCACTTTTTTTTTGGTAATTTCTATGATTTGTTTTGTTTTGGTTTTTTTTAGTTCAAGGCTGTTTTCAACTGAAAAAACATCACAGCATTTGTTGCAAATGCATTATCTAAAATCATCTATCACAGGTTACTTTAGCTCTTCATCGAGAAGGCCTGCATTGTGTCCCAAATCCATTTTGTCAGTGCAGGGGTCCTGACCACAAATGCTCAAATATCCTTTTTTATCTGCTAGGAAGTCTTAGCTCCTAGAGCCGCTGTTGTCACAGCCTTATCAATGCTACCTCAAGATAAAACAAGAAATTACAGTTGCTGGTGGACTAAATCCTCACTGCAGGGTAAACATAAAAAAGCCCCACTAATATCGCCCTTTTTTTTTAATATCAGATGGGATGCCTCAATGGGAGAGAAGAAAGGATCAGTCCCTTAGCAGATCCCTATCAACAATATACCTGCTACTCCCTACAAACTTAATCAGGTCCTGTGGCAATACTTACCTGCAAATATGATCCCTACAAGAGGCTGTTCAGTGTGTGTGGTAGCTGCAAACTCTCCCACTATTTACATTGAAATGCAGCATCCTGGAGCAGAGCAGAGCAGCTTGACACAGGAGACAGATTAAATATACAGATAGGTTTTCTTCCCCCCCCCCCCCAACAAATGAAGGCAGTGAATTCAGCTGCAAGAGGCAGCATCAGGATATTTATTGCTTGCAGGTGTTCATGAAAATATATGAGAATCCCATGAGGTTCACAGATTTTAGAAGGAATTATTGTGCACCTGGAAATTTGTCCTACAAAGTGTGGTATTTGTTTCCTGTTGTTATTTGCTGTCCATTCTTTTCTAGTCACCATGCATTATTCATGGTGGTACTTGTAGGAGAGCCAAATTCTACAGATACTCTTCATCAACAAGAGGGAACAATTCAGATAGAAAATCCTCCTTGGGAAAGGATGACTTGTTTGTTTAAGAGATCCAGTACAAAGTGAATTTACCTTCTAGAGTTTTTCTTTTAGAGCTAATTTTCTATAACCTNAGAAGGGCAGAAGTCTCCCTTGTTCTGTTTGTCCTATGGAAAAAAAAAAAAAAAAAAAAAGGAAAGGAAAGCAAAGCCAGCAGCTTTAATACTTTGGCCATGTGGAACATAAAGCTGCCTTTGTACTAGGTCTGTTGTGCTAAGCCAACCTTTTTATAAAGACTTCAGAAAGCTGCATACAATCCACTTCCCTTGGAAGTTTCTGAGAAAAATACTCTTTTAGGCAAAGTGTGTGCTTCCCTCTCTTTGCTGAGGAGGTAGAAACAGGGAGAAAACACTCCCAGGTGAGCTCTTCCTCACACTTCCAGGACCCAAATGATTCACCAACACCATGCACGCCAGTTTCCTTAGCATAATACACTCTGAGGTGGGTCATTAGGCTTAGAACAAGATACTTAAAAGCCAAAAGCTATGGAAAAAAAAAGTGACAAAATATACAGATGGTTCCCGACACAAGTTTTAGTCTGATGAAAGGATTCCCAACAGATCCTCAGCAGTATGCAAGAGGTACAATCATCAGTGTAGGGGAACGCTTATCACATGCCTACATTTTGGCTGAGGGATAAATATATTATTTGGACGATTAATTTGGTGTATATCAATTCCCTTCAGCCTTTAGGAGAAGAAGTGATGATGCTTCTGTAGGTTTTTTGTAAGCCGGAATGGAAACAATTCTGCAAATATTGAAGTATCGCAAATCCTTTCCTAAAAGCAGGACAAATGAAAAATTATCTGCAACTAGGAGGAAAAAGTAGTCAGATACTATCCTATACACTGTATCCTGGCCTGTATCAAGAACAGCATGGCCAGCAGGACCAGGGAAGTGATTCTTCTCCTGTACTCAGCACTGGTGAGACCGCACCTTGAGTTATTGTGTCCAGTTCTCGGCCCCTCAGTTCCAGAAGGATATTGAGGTGCTGGAAGAGGTCCAGAGAAGAGCAACAATGCTGGTGAAGGGACTGGAGAACAAGTGCTATGAGGAGAGGCTGAAGGAGCTGGGGTTGTTTATCCTGGAGAAGAGGAGGCTCAGGGGTGACCTCATCACTCTCTACAACTACCTCAAAGGAGGTTGTAGCCAGGTGGGGGTTGGTCTGTTCTCCCAGGCAACCAGCAGTAGGACAAGAGGGCACAGGCTTAAGCTCTGCCAGGGGAGAGTTAGTTTAGATATTAGGAAGAAATTTATTATAGAGTAATCAGGTTTTGGAATGGCCTACCCAGGGACTTGGTGGATTCACTGTCCCAGGAGGTTTTTTAAGATGAGATTGGATGTGGCATTTAGTGTCATGATATAGTAATCATAGTGGTGTTGGATCAAGGGTTGAACTTGATGATCTGAGGGGGTCTCTTCCAACCCAGTTGATTCTATGATTCTATATCTGATAGTAAGGCGCTGATGAGGAGTGTGGATGGAGCCCTCCCTGGATCTTCGTTCGCGAAGCCTAGCCACGATGATGATATCTGATAGTGCATTGTTGTATTGGGTTTATGTGGCAAGGTTTTTGTAGTGGAGGGGCTACAGGGGTGGCTTTGGTGAGAAGCTGCAAGAAGCTTCCCCCATGTCCAATAGAGCCAATGTAACCAGTTCCAAGACAGACCTGCTACTGGTTGAGGCTGAGCCCATCAGTGAGGGAGGGAGTGCCTCTGTGATAACATCTTTAAGAAGGGTGAAAAAAGTTACTGCACAAGAGCAATTGCAGCCAGAGAGAAGAGTGAGAGTATGTGAGAGAAACAATTATGCAGACATCAAGGTCAGTGAAGGAGGAGGAGGAAGTGATCCAGGTGCCTGAGCAGAGATTCCCCTGCATGAACTGTTCATTATACAGTCCAGTGGAGGAGTGGGAGTGATAGAGCAGCTTTGGTGGGCACCTGGCATCCAGCCAGGGTCAACCCACCACAGTTGTTAATAGTTCAGTCATCTGTCTTGAGTCATGGCTAAAACTGGACCATAGGAGACTGAGAAAATTCTGTATTTCTAATAAAACATTTCCTTTTCAGCATGAGTAAAATTATTATAATTACAAGATAGAGTCCTTTCACTCTCTTACAGCACAAAAGGAACAAGACAGCTTGACATAGCAGAGGCAAATTGTTAATGAAGGTATATAAAGAACTTTTTGAATACTGGCCTGTCCCAGCGAACAGCAGGGAGTCAAACACAAAACCAAAGAACATTGCTTCAGAGAAGCCAAAGTCCTGTCTTTATCTTCTGTGTTTTCACTCAATTTTATACACCATAACATTTTCTTTGAAATTCTGTGTTGTTTACTGTTCAGGCTTGATCTGAGTAAACCTCAGAACCTTAAAGGAGATGGTCAGAAACCCTGTCAAATTGTCTACAACAATTCTGCATGGCTCAGCCTATCCTTCTCTTTCTCTTCCCATCATTTTCATCCCAGTGTAAAATCTCCTTCCATTTACCTTTTGGATTAAAGGGGCTGAGTCTTCAGCAGTCTCACCCATCTTCTCCTGGATGAGGGAGAACATTTCCTTTCACTGGTATTGAACTCTCATTTTCACACATCAGTTTCTTAACCCTTCAGTTTCACAACTCATGAGAAAAATAACTGCACCATGCCAACATTTCTGCCACTACCACAGCAAAATGGTTTGGAGGCCTGCTCACAATTTGTTTTTCAGTCTGTTTGGGAGGGAAAGTTAAGACTACCCCTCTCAGAGAATGTGTCAAAACGACAGCTTTAATCTTAAATGCTTTGCATCTCGAGCAGCAGTGTCATAGCTGTCCTATGAAAATAATTATCTAATGGACATTTCTTCTTAAAATTTATGTCAGAAAGCATCCCTTAATACGACCTCTCAAATTTACTTCTTGGAATTCCTTCTTCCTGCTAAGTGACCATCAGGCACTATTAAAATTTCTTTGCTTCTCTCTGCTGTTATTCTTACAATTTAGAGAGGGTGTGATAACAGTGTCTCTGGACAGCTTTGCTCTCCTGTCTGGAGAAACAAATCCAGGCGTCCATACTCTGAAACAAATAGTGTTTGCACTGAGGCAGCCTTGAAACACACTAGAGGAATTAGATTAATTAGGAAATCAACAGCCTTTGAAAAGCTTGCAGTAGAAACCTCTGCCTCCAGCCCCCTCCCAAGACAAAACCCACAATACACCTAGAAGCATGGCTGCATCTGAATGTATATTAGTAGCAATAGAGTATTTCCTTAGCATGCAAATTGAAATTAGGACAGTAATGTGGAAGGTGTAGATAGATAGGCAACAGAAAAAGATTGTGCTGAAGATTTTCTAATTTCAATAGACAAGACAATGGGTGAAAAATAAACCAGAACTCAGAAGCACAGAAACTCACTTAGAACACAGGTCAGGATCAGAGGCAGAAACAATCTCAGATGCTTTAGCTCCCAGTCTAGTTGTTCTGCTGAATCCTTATTTCTCCTTTAACCTTTTAGACAGAAAATGATGATGATGATAATAATAATAATACTTTTCTTACTCATTTGGGGAAAAAAACCTCAACCTCACGTAATTTTTCACTGCATTTGCTTACATGACTGGCCTGATATTTGCATAGCTAAAAACCTCTCCCTCATAAACACTTTATTTCACATGCCTAACTAAGAATTATTTTGTGATAAAATTGTCTAAACTTCCCCATCATTAACTTCTTTAAATTATACTGTCTGAAGATGTTTATGGATTAGCTAAGTAATCTACTGTGGAACACAAACTGCAAACCAAAGTGAAATTGAGTTCCCAACTGACCGAGAGGTAATTAATGATTTAACTGCACAACAGTTAGTAGATCTATAATGCAACTTAAAAGCTAATTGAGAACTGTACAGCCAAAGGAAAAAGGGAAAAAATAGAGCAGCCACAATACTCCTTTGAGTAGTATTTGGTCAGCCTGTTGTCAAAGAAAATGGAAAAATAGCTATCCCTACCTCATATAACAATAAAGACATTAAACAAAAATATGTGCTAGCTTTGGGGAATTGGCATTTTATGATCACCTCATTAAGAGGGCAAGTTTTTAGCAGAGCACTGAATTCCACAACTTCCCCTTCTCCCTGGCCAGTGGCATTAACGTGCTCCATTTCTCTCTCTGCTCATAATGCATCAAAACCCACCCAGCAAACCAGCTACCCAGAAGAGCCAGGAAATGCTTTCTGCTGCCATTTTATAGCCCAATTATCTGGATTAGTCCCAGTTGAGGGAGGAAGTCCAGAAATAAGGCAGTAGATTGCTTCTGCTTTTACCTGAAGGAACTTCTCCAGATCTGTGGCAGCTGCTACAGAATCTTTCAGGATCAACAACTCTTTTGTTATGTTATGTCTGAGCAAATATTAATCTTTTAACAGTACATGTGAGCATTTAGCATCCAACCACAACCAAGGAGGTACATATTGATTTAAGATGTACAAGGATTTGCTCCACTCCATTAATGTGCAATCTGGACTTATATTTACCAGATAAAGAGCATGCCTAATTGTCACTGTCATAACCCTCAAGTCCTATACCATACCCAGTGTCCACAAATTATGATTTTTTGAGAGTAATAATTATTAGTAAAGGTGCCAAGGCCAAACTGTGTAAAACTTGGCAGCACCAAAGCCCTATATATTATTCAGTGTGGGGTACTCCTTTCAGCAGTAAGTAAGGCTAGTATATATTTTCCACACCTATTTAATAGTTTGGACACCACTACACAAGGTATTTCAGAAGGACATGTCAGTGTTCCCTTTTGTCATGCAGTTGTGTAGTTAAAGGGTCACCTAAATGTGATAGAGATATACAGTCACTCCACTTCTCTCTGAAAAGACATGAACTGCATCATCAGCTACTGCCAAGGTGAATGCCATAACCTGTACCTCACAAGTTGTTCTACTAGGTACTGGTAGAACAGGTACTAATATTTCCTCCAGCAGAAAAAGGATTTTAGTTTGAATTAATACGCTCTGAGTAGCTGTACTACCCAACCTTCCATTGCCAATCATTGCAGCTCTCTCTCGCCATATTTTATGAGCCAGGATGGGTGCAAGTGTGTCAATACAAGCAATGGATCACAGACCTGGTTCATTTTGGAATGTTGCTGTCTCCCTACAGGTCAGAATAAGGCATGTGAGGGTCATGTCTCAGGGCATTGCCTCCTCAGCATCTCCCTGTGATGCATCTCCCTTTTGCACCTCCTCACTCCCTGTGCTGGCAGTGACAGAAATGTCCCTTAGCAGGGACTGCTCCCACAGATTATAGATAACAGTGATTAGGGGTTTGTATCCTATTAAGCAACATAGCAGTAAGCTGTACTCTTTGCTGTGGTCTTAGCCTTGCTTGAAAACCCCATTATAAACTCCTGTGAAAGTGTTACATGTGTCAACAGAGGAACAAGAGCAACAGACAGGTTAAGATTCAAGGCCAGCTCTTCAGGAAAGAAGCTGTTACCCATTCATTAGTATTAAATACAGAAGACACTATCATGTCTTTCAGATATGACAGTTATGTAGCTTTCCTCAAATCACTCTTAAGGCGAACTAAAAAAAACCTTGGCTTAAGTTCTGCTGATGAAAAATCCAGTAGAATGAAGTGAGTGTGAGAGAGATTAGATGCTATAGGGAATTTTTAGTCTTTTATACCCACAAGGTCATTGAGTACTGGAACTGACTCTGCATCTTAAGTACTTGTATTACCTCTTGATTTCCTTTAATGACCCCCAATATCCTTTAAATTTTTCACTAAACATATGGCAAGGGTTCTGTATCTGATCTGATCTGCATTTGATCCTAGATCATACACATTCAAGTACTGTCTATACATAATTGTACACAGTATCCAGTATGCAGTTGCTTACTGGCTGCTTCCTCTTGAAAAGGGTAAGGAACTTAACTGGCTTTCTGCAATTAGGAGCAGTATTTAAATATTTGTTCTCTAGCCAGGTAACAACTTCTGTGAAGGTGTTAGGAGAGAGAACTACCTGCCTAACACTTTCAGTTAAAATCCATCAACAAATTCAGAAGGTATTGGGGATAAAGATTCTTTACAAAAAAACAAACGAACAAACCAACCCCAAACCAGCAAAAACCAGTCAAAACAATCACAAGCCTATATGAATAGAGAATGAAGCCTTTGAATATCTAAACTAAAACTCTGACTGAAACCCATGCTGAATTGAAATCTTGGCCTTGCCAAAGTCAAAGGTGTTTATATTTCAGTCCTGACAGTGAACCTTACATGTTCTATGAACCAGCCTATGGAACTGTATATCAAAAAGACAGCTGTTTGTTTCGGTAATAAAATAAAGAGATTAGTAAATCCATCAGTGTTCTGCCCCTCCCTGAGGAATGTATTCTCCGCAGTCCCTACCTCTGAAAGTTTAGCTGTCTCTTAAAGGCAGCAGCAATGAAATCACAGCATTCAGCTTCCTGTCTCTCATAGAATCATTAAGGTTGAAAGAGACCTCTAAGATTGTTAAGTCCAACCATACCTATCACTACCATGTACCTAAGTAAGCATCTGCATGTTTCTTAAACACCTCCAGGGACATTGATTCTACCACCTCCCTGGGCAGCCTATTCCAAGACTTAACAATCCTTTCAGTAAAGAAATTTCTCCTTATAGCTTATGTAAACCTCCCCTGCTGCATCTTGAGGCCATTTCCTCTTGTCCTCTCACTGCTAACCCTGGAGAAGAGACCTACTCCCATCTCACTCCAACCTCCTTTCAGGGAGTTGTAGAGAGAAATAACGTCTCCCCTGAGCCTCATCTTCTCCAGACTAACCAACCCCAGTTCCCTCAGCCACTCCTCATCAGACTTATACTCCAGAGCCCTCACTAGCCTCGTTGCCCTTCTCTGGACACACTCTAATGGCTCTGTGTCGTTCTTGGACTGAGGGGCCCAAAACTGAACACAGTATTCTAGGTGCTGAGTACAGGAGGATGATCACTTCTCTGCTCCTACTGGTTCCTTGTTTCAATTCATTATGCAAGCCAATATACCATAGCTGAGCAGAATGCAGAAAGAACCTGTGAACAGACAAAGTAACTACAGGTACTGGTTGTTAATCCTCTAGAAATAGCCTGTTATCACAGTTAAATCCCTCTCTTCAGAAAACAAAAAGAGAGAGAGAGAAAGAAGGAGAAATGGACTTCTGTGCCTGTGATTGCGTTAATTTCTTGTTGCATAACTGCCATCTTGCAATACAAGTAATGCTTTCTACCCAGGACATTCACAGAAGATAAAAAAAGTTCTTCACCTCTCCTTGGTCTCTTATGACCTGTGTCCTGATTAAATTTGCTGAAATCTTGCAGGTTTTTAAATAAATCACTTTTAATTTTAATGCAGCTTGTTCAAAGCTGAAAAATGCTGTTGCTTTTGCACTGGTGGAAGAAGAGCTAAGGAAGATACAATCTAGTCAGAAATATTCCCTTTTGCACTTTCCCTGTTGGTAGTGTGAATTTTAGATAAAAGAAGAAATCTTGTTTGCTTTGTTTGGAGCAAAGCCATTGAAGAGAAGGAGAAATGTTCTGCAGATCCCTGTCAAGACAGCAAGAAACAGTTTAATCATCTGCAGACTTCTGGATCCCTCTAAACATTAGAGGCAAGGGTCTGCAGTAGCTATATACTATCAAGGCATGTTATAGGTATTTTAGAGCTGTTAGCAAATGGAGATTAATGTAACAATACCTGTAGAATTAATCACATGTGCCTATATAGGATGGGAGTTATGAAAATCTACTGATGTGCCAGGCTGTTCATTAGTGTATACTAAAATGTCTATTCTGAATTTAAGATTTCACTATCCACTTAAAATCCTCTTTAATGTGAAGTGTGGAAGAATCACAGGCATACATGTTACCTGTTCAGAGACTATGTATAATGAACAGAACTGAGATGGTTTTCACAGTGAGTTGGGATCTCAATGTATGAGATACTCAACTTCTTTGAATCTCTTACACATACTTTAGATGATAGTTCAGCAAATAAAACAATTTTCCTCATCCTGTCAAGGACTGGCTCTTACTTATAATATTTCATATACCCAAATATCAACAAAGTGGTGTTGTAGTTACTCTACATAAGCTGTGTGTAGCATTGGTCATGCTGGATCATAGAACATCATTAAACAAACAGAATTAAACACTGGCAAAAGAAAACCAACTTTCTCCTGTGTTGCTAATGCCTCAGCTCAGAGGAAAACTAGTTGAAATGTCCATTTCAATTGAAACAGGTATGCACATAACTCCTTTGCTGAAGAGGAATACATCTAGGCATGTGCCTCGGCACTTTGCTGAATCCAGGCCTGAATTGCATTTCTCCTTTAAAGCAGACATTGGGAACAATATGTTCTTATGATATTAATATAACCCATCTGCCAGTTGCATAAAGGCTGGCAAGTTACTTCATCTGTTTTCATCCTACATTATGAGAAAAAAGGCAAATAAGAAATCCACCCCCAGGATTACTTGTATGCTGCAAAGTTATAAAGAAAAAACTTGACAGTTTCAAAACCACCTTTGCCATGCTCTGAGCACATACCTGGACTTCTAATTAAATGTACAAATAATCCCACAATATCAAAAAGTCAGGACAAACAAATCTGTGCAGGCATTAATGGTGACAGTCACAACTGCACTCTTGCTGTGCCTGGCTGTACACTTGGAAACTAGAGCAGAGATTCCTCTTGCTCCTAACTACTGCCTGCACTTTACATTGTCCAAGGAATGAGGTATTTCCACAGCTGTGAAAGTCACAGCAAATCATTCCTTCTTCCTACACAGATTTCTCCAGATCCCAGAATGAAGGCTACTTGACTCCATTCAGCCCTCTGTGAGGACACTACTGGTAGAGTTGGACCAATAAAGGGGATAGGAAAAAAAACCCCAAAACCTGAGATCTACTTTTGCGATCCTGGAACTAAAAGTGTAAGAGAAGTTCATTCAAATCCAAGTACAGAACAACAATATCAATCAGGGCTAATTGGGTCAGGCTCAGCACTGCACTAGTATGCTGGTTTTAGATTCAAACCGGTGATTTAGGATAAACTGACCTAGATGCTCTGCTACAACAAATCTCTCTAAATCATGCTCTACTTTGACCTTGACCAGGAAAGCCAGTTTTTGGTTTATTTGTTTTGATGTCAGGTTTTCTTGGAGAGAGCAATCCTATGTGTCTTCTCCATTGCCGTGCCCTAGGGATAGAGAAATGACTCAGTTGTGCTTGCAGTTTTAAACAAACCTGTACTCAAATTTTGGTTTACTTCACTAAACATGCAATGGCTGAAGTAATGCTTTGAAATTTGGTTCTCCAAATCTGAGTGAAGCTGGTAAGGAAAGCACTGTTTCTTATTATTCCCTGTGTGGGCTAATATATTATACTATTGATCTAAATAATCTTGGAAAACCAGTGTTGAAATGTAATAGAAAATCATACTCAAATTATATATTTATATTCCATTTATGAAGAAAATTTTACATAGGCACATTAGAGATGAGAAAACTCATCAGTTTTCAAGATGGAAAGAAATCGTAAACGTTAATCTTGAACTGACTGCCTGCAAAGTACAAGCCACAGGCCCTTACACGTTTGCAACTAGATTCATAGTCTTTTGGCCGAGATAGATGTTAAGAAAATATCTTAAACAAGATACCTAGTCTTGAAAATATACACAGATGAAAAACTACTAAACACCATACTGTCTCTTTCCAATGCTTAATTTTCCTGATGTAAAAATAATGACTTAGAATTATTAATTTCCACAGAGCTATAACAAACAATACCAGCTGTGTCTTTGGCTCTTGACTCAGGTTGGCTTTGTATTTGATAGGAGTAGTTCTGTTTATTTGTACCAGTTTCACTACAGCTTTCATTACAAGGGCACAAATTCATCGCAACAATCCTACAGACAGGGACCTCAGTATAGAAGAGTACTTAGAAAAACAGATAATAAACTTATTTCATAAGACTTACACATATCTGCAATAAAACAAGCAGTAACGATGTTTATGGATATTTTTATTAGCTTTTGTTTTATTTTCTTCGAGGAATTGTATTAAATTTGATTCACAATCATTCATACCATGGCTCAAAACCAAAAAAATATCATGTTGACTGAGAATTGACTAAAGGATTGTAAATAGGAGGTAAGAATAAATAATTATGCATTAATATGAGATGCTGTGTCCAATGGAAAGAAAGGGACTGGTGTAACTTTTACTTAACAGCATTATGAAAGGTCTTGAAGAAGAAACAAATAGGACATTAATTCAAGTCTGTGGATCCAACTGAATCAAGATGTTCAGCAAACACTATTGTGAAAGGGAAAATTATACAATGAGAAAGAGACAGGTTAGAAAAAGAAGCAGGCATCAGTACTATCTTCACTTTGACTAAATGCAAGTAATCATAAAATCATAGAATCATTTAGGTTGGAAAAAACCTCTAAGTTCATCAAGTCCAACTGTAAACCTAACACTGCCAAGTCCACCAATAAACCATGTCCCTAAGGGCCCTATAACACATTTTTGAACACCTCTAGGGATGCTCACTTCACCAATTCCTTGGGCAGCCTGTTCCAATGCATAAACACACTTTCAGTGAAGAAACTTTTACTAATATCCAGCTGGAAGCTCCTCTGGCAAAATTTCAGGCCATTTCCTCCTGTCCTATCACTAGTTACCTAGGAGAAGAGAACAATGCCCATCTCACCACAACCTCCTTTCAGGGAGTTGCAGAGAGCAGTAAGATCTCCCCTCAGCCTCCTTTTCTCCAGAATAAACCTCATTTCCCTCAGCTGCTCCTTGTAACATTTGTGCTCCAGACCCTTAACCAGCTTCATTGTCCTTCTCTGGACATGCTCCAGCACCTCAGTGTCTTACCTGTAGCGAGAGGCCAAAACTGGACACAGTATTTGAGATGTAGTCTCACAAGTGCTGAGTACAGGGGCTCAATCACTTCCCTAGTCCCACTGGCCACTCTGATTCTGATATGAGATGAGGGAAAGCAAATTTACATATAAATATTAACATAATATTAACATAGACATGATAGATGAAGTGAAATAGAAACCAAAAATATTTTACGACAAGACAACACAACAATCTGAAAAAGGATGTGGCAGGAACTCCCTGACTCAGGAAAACATCTAACCTTAGCCACAGCTATCAGCAGAGGGAAAAAAAATCTGGCTTGGATCCACAGTTATTTGTTTTATTATGAACAAGAACTTCATATGACAGACCAAAGTAACACACCTGAAACTGACTCTGGAATAATACTTCTTTCAGATGCTGGAGATATATTGAGTAAACAACCAGACAAGTATTTGTGGGGAAAATACAAAATAAGTCCCCAGCTGTCATTTGTAAAAGAGGTTAAATCATAGAGCTGTCAGGGCCTATTTTTAATCTCACATCAGTGTGCAACAGGGTACAGCACATTTCTTTATATAATGTATCATCTTGATTGGCTTATTATTATGATTACTAGTTCCTACCAGTATCTGATAGACATATTGCCTCCATGCCAATCACACAGAGACTATACTAATTCCTCACCTCGTACTGCAAGGAGAAAATACCTACAAAGCATGGGAAGATCTAGAAATAGAAAAATTCCAAGACCTCACAACAAATAAAAGGAGTTAATTGTAAGTGCAAAAGACATTAGAGCCCCAAAGCAATGTCTGTTGTCTTGATCAATGATGTGATATGTACACACCAGCCACATAACAGAAACACAGATCCTTGTTCCCACAATGTAAAAATAGTATGAATGAAGTTGGATAAGCTGCAGATGTATTGCACACCTACAGCTCAATTAGTAGACCAGAACCTCAAATTTTGTAACCTTTGGTAGATCAGAATATATCTATGAGGTTCAAGAACAATGAATGCTTGGTTACTTGTCTCTACTGAAAGCAAGGCTGCATCCTAGTTAATGAAGCTGAAATTACACTCACTGTGGTGTCTAGGAAATTCACATAAAAATAAGGAATGAAATTAATGGAATTGGATCTAGAAAAGAACCATTTAAGGTGAATATTGAGGAAATCATAAAGGCCAGATCCATTAGACTGGAAAGCAGTCTCTCTTCTGCAGGGAGTAGAAGGAACCCTTATCAGATGGGTCATTTACAACTACTCTCAACAAAACATAGGGAAATATGCATCAAGGAGCAATCAATATTTAGTTGGAGACATTATAGTAGTGCAATAAGTGATCTGTTTTCTTCTTTCTTTAGTTTTTAGGATTGACTGATTTCTTTAGATAATGCTAGTTAGGTGGGTATATCTGTTAATGACTGTACAACTCAGAATTAATAGATACAGAAGACAAGAAAAAAAACAGTAATGAGAATTACCTAAAAGAGTTAAAAACACTGAATAAAACCTGAAGTATTTTATTTTCTAACCATTACATGTGAACATGTTTACTTTCATAAATCACAACTGGCAACTAGTTTAACACCAAAACCCTACTGTGACTGACCATAAATACACTGGTAAGAGCAACACATGAGTATACAGAAAGTAAATATGTATTACATACCTCTGTTTAGCAGCTAGCAACTTCAAGTGCCATCAAAATCATTGTGGGAGATTGAATCACATTTTTTCTTTGCCATCCTGAGGTAAATCTGGAATAGCTCCATGCAATTCACTGCAAAACCTTTATATTTAGTGTGATACAAGTGTAAATTTATAAAACTTTGCTGTGAATGGCTGAAGTTTTCCAGTTTGTCGTATAAGCACAGAAAAAGCTTATATTCATTTAAATGCAAGTCATGAGAGATTTACAGCTAGTGAAAAAGAGAACTAGCTTTGAGAGTAACAAAAACCAGGAGAAATAACAAAAAAACAGCCCCAAACCAAAAACCCCCAAACAAACTAATTTTAAACAAGAGTACAGCGTTGTTGTATTTTACCCTCCTTGCCAGGAAAAAATGACAGGCCTGAGATCTTGTGACTGATAAATTGCTCTTGTGTTAGTTTGATGAGGAAAAAAAAGGAAAATTAATATAACACTAGCACTGGCTGCAAAGGAAAGGATGTCATTGGTAGCATTTTGCAGAGGTCTGTTCCATGAAACACATCTGTCAGTAATTTGGGAGACAGAGGTTCCTGAGGTCATAAAGTTTTGGTGATCATGAAGAAAGTTACAGGATGGGAAAGACGAGGGTTGACGGTGATAAAATGGGGAGGATTTAATCATACTGGATGATTAAGAAATAAAATGGCAGATATCATTTAAGGTAGATAAATGTAAAGTGATGCCCTTGGAGGCATAAATATTACATTTACATACAAAAAGACATCTCTGAGCTGACCGGAAATACTCAGAATTGAGATCTTGATGGTGTAACAGATGAAGATGAAAATATCACCTCAGAGCTCAGTAGTGATCAAAAAATAAATATTGGCAAAAGAATAAAGAACAGAACCAGTATCATGATGACATGTTAAAAATCTCAGTTGTAACAATAAGGTTTGGTCTGCCATCTCTGAAAATATAGCTATGAGGACACGGGAAGACAATTCAAGAATGGTCAAAACTGTGGAATAGTCACCAAATAATGAACAGCTACATCCACTTCAGCCTTAAAAAGAGCTAGCTATTCAGGAGAGAAGAAAGGGCTACAAAATTACAACTGAATACATTTACACTGTTTCTGCCAGTAAAGAACTAAAGGGTGTCAAACAAAATTGGGTTACTGGGTTCAAAACAAAAAAAACCCAGGTGGTTCTTTAGTCAGTGCGTAGACAAACTGTGAGCCTCCTCACACAGAATCTTGGATGATAAACATTTCTTTAAGAGGTGATTGAACAACTTGATGGATCTGAAATCTATTGAGGAGTATCAAACAGAGAGCTAAGCTGAACATTCTTGTGGAGCAGGAGAGCATTCTGAGAAATGTTTACTCTTATATGTTATATTATTTTTACCTGTCACATGGATCCTTTATCTCAGCAAATACTTCAGTTGTTTTCTTCTAAGATCATATAAAAATAATTTTACCTGTAGAGGAAAGCTGAGTGATGGAAATTACTGCTGTTTATCTGGTGTTTTGGCATGTGGTAATTTCATTTATTGAATGTCTGACAGAATATTCCATATCATTGCCCAGCAAAGTGTTCAAGCAATTTAACACTAATTTAAGCCACAGAAACAATCTTCTCAGTTTTTATTCAGAAAAAAATACCAATGTAATAGAGACTATGCACAATTAAAATTTTGGACAAGAGTGCTTGAAGAACATCTTTTTATAGGAGTTAAACTATAGCTGTCTCAGGGGAAAAGGGAATTGAGGATGGCACAAGTTCTTTTTTAAAAAGAAGGCATCCAAAATATGTAAGCACTTGATCAACTGCTCCCCTCCCAAGATATTCTGAAGCACCTTCACTATCTTTAACAGCCATGGGATCAGACAGATTTGGATAATATATTTGTTGATGACTTTTGCTCTAAATAATACCATGTTAAATGCCTCACAGGAGTTCAACTTGTCTGCTGGGCTATTATGGTATAAGTAAGCCAGTTTCTGATGTGGGCTGACCCTATGCAAGAGGTCAGATCTCCACATTAGACTCAATATTAATCACTTCCCTGAGACAGAAGATCAGGTTCTCATTCAAAACATTGCCAGCTGGAGGAAGCTCTCCACAGAAGTTCAAGTGGGCTGAAACTCTAATCTTCAGATTTATAACAAGATATTTTAATCATTCTATTATCAAATTTTGCCAGCCTGAGGCTCTAGAAAAAAAAAAAGAATAAATATAATATTTTAAGGAGATCATAAAATGCACCAAGGTGTGTAGCTGTTACAAGATAATGACATACTCTAGGGGTGTAATGAGGGCCATGTACCTTGAAGATATAAGAAATGTGGGTACTTCAGCTGAGTATATTATGTGGAGTATATAATTCTATGCTAAATATGATGTAATGGACTCTTAAGTGGACAAAACCAGAAAGGCTAAGTGGTTCTGAGCTAAGTATTGTCCCACCATCACACAGATTGGGCTCTTAATTAGTCAGTTAAATTACTTCCTCTCTCCTTTTATTGGCTGTTAGATGTTTTTCCATCTACAAGCACAATTTTCATTTTGCTAAGCTTGGTCATAACCACAGAAGACTACAAGAACTCACAGTAGTCTACTGCAGCACCCTGATTCCCTGAGCATATTAACAAAATGCTCTCTGCTCTTGGATGTTAAAAACATGCAAATAAGAGAGATCTTTTTGGAGGTGTTGGTGGGACCTGTCTCACCTAATTTCAAGTTCCTTCTAGAGCTTAATATCTTTTGGTGTGTTCAGCCAATGGATTTGATATACCTAAGATATATCTCTTTGGGGAATATATGTCTGGTTTGTGCCTCTCTATTGACTTATGGAAGAAGTATCTTAGACAATCAGCTCCAAGTAAATGTCTAGCTGGTATGGTAACAGAAGTTAGTGACTTACCTGGTGATCAAATCTGTGATTTGACAAACACCATAACATCCTTGGACCTTTCCAACTACTAACCTTCAATGAAAATAATGAAAATGTTCAACTGCACAACTGCATGCATTCTCACATATTTAGAGACCAAACTTAGCTCATAATGCCAATCTGCACTCCAAACTGAATGGACAGTTATAACTTTATATATATATATATATATATGTATGTATGTATATATATAATTAGATACACATCAGTATATTTTCTACCAGGACTCTTAGAACACATGACCTGAAATTCATGAAATGTAATAATATAAAGTGCAATAATAATATAAAGTGTAATAATAATATTAAATGTAATAATATACAATGTAATAATATTAAGTGTAATAATATAAAGAAATCCTTTTTATTTGATCAAAGGAGTAAAAATAAGATTTCTTTTCACATTTTTGTATCTAATTCTATGCTTATTTCTGTACCACATTAAATATAAGATGTGCTTTCCAGGAGAAAAAATAAGACTCTTTGATATCTAGCATGATTTTCTGTTAGTCTAGAGAAAGAGATGATAATAGCTGATGTGTTTCGTTGCCTGGGGGTGGAGATAGGGGGATTGGGGACTGAGGAAAATACTAATTTAACTCATAAGGAAGTAATAATACTTGCTATAAATGTTTAATGCATAATTGGCACATTTGGACATATGAAACTGTGAAATCACAATTCTGTTCCTACTGGAACTATCTATTAAGGAGCACATCTGCACCTGCAGACCCAAAAGGATTTCCACAGATCTCTAATATTAATTTTATCTCTCTTCCAGGAATTCTTATCAGCCTACTGAGTCATCAATAAATATTCTTGAAATTTACAGATCTGAAGCATTCAGGGAACACCTTTGTCTTTGCCCTCTTTTTACTGCTACTGCTTCTCCTTCTGAAAAGGGAAGATTTGTTCGATTCTTGACAGAATAAATTCATAAATAGCAGTAGATCATACTGTTTTATTAAATAGGTGTAGAAAAATCCCTTATACCATACAATTATTTTCCTTTTCTCAGAAGAAAAGGTCCATACAACTCTCACAACAAAGGAACAGATGTTGAGGTAACTCCAGTGAGGTTCTTTTGATACCTTCCAGGAAAGCAGCTTCCAAACAATTTCTGATTGGTGTTAAGAAAATGAAAATACAAATTGCATTTCAGGAAAAAAGATAATGCATTTTAATAAAGGATGAGTAAAAAATGAGAGATTTCCTACCTAGTAGTTGAATAAACATGGCATGACATACAGTAATAAACTTAATTGTGTTTCTCTCCTTCCTCCTTATCCAAGGAAGTAAAAAAGAAGTAATATCTCGTGAAATAATTAATATTATTCTTGCTGTTCTAATCACAGAAGGCTCTTCTACTATGATATTGCATTTGTGTCTACAGATAATTGCCTTCCTTCAGAGAGTGGTCTGAATAATAAGCTGGAGTAATTAAAATAAACTGGCATAAATTCAGAGTGTATTGATATTGTACAGAAGTAACCAGAAGACATATTTGGGGAAGAAAACTTCAGTATGACTTATTCACTCACAGATGGCAAAGGCATTATGGCATCATAGTTTAGTTCCTAGCAGTTGAGAACTCTGAAAAAACTTGCTTAAATATGTAGAGTTTGAAGAATGTGAATAAGGAATGTAAATTAAGTATATGGCTGCATGGATGCACATAGAAATGTTCCCTCCTCTCCAACACAGAATGATCTGCACATTAACCTGTCCAAAAGCTGTGCAGTCATGTGAAAGACATCTTTTGCTTTAGCTAACATGCCTACACTCAGCTAGGGTTACAACTGCATGAAGAACTAATACAGAATAACTAATATAGAAGAACATTTTAGGATGTCAGGCAGTGATAGGACTAGGGGGAATGGACACAAGCTTGAGGAGGGGAGGTTTAGGTTGGATGTTAGGAAGAAGTTCTTCCCCATGAGGGTGGTGAGACACTGGCCCAGGTTGCCCAGAGAGGTGGTGGCAGCCCCATCCCTGGCAGTTTTGCAGGCCAGGCTGGCTGGGGCTGTGAGCAAGCTGCTCTAGTGGGAGGTGTCCCTGCCCATGGCAGGGGGGTTGGGACTAGATGATCTTTAAGGTCCCTTCCAACCATGACAATTCTATGAGTCTATGATTCTAACAATGATTCCTCAACCAGTTTGGGCATAAATCAAGCCTAGTGATAGAGTTCAGGTTTGGGCTTTTTTATGCTCGAGAGAAGAACTACAGGTGAAATTCTGTTTAATTTTAGCCTTCTAAAACTTAAGTACCTAGTTACCTAGGAAGTCTGTGACCCATAGAGCACAGAGCATACAAAGAGCAGTACTCAAGCCTAACATAAAACGTTGCATCAGATGGATGAGTAATCTTCAAAAGATGCCAATATCTTCCCTTTTTATATGAGGAAGAACCTAGAGAAATAGCATAAGCCTAGAGTTCAGATTTTTACAGGATTAACATTAACAAAAGCAAGTTTCTGCATCCAGTCACAATACTGAAGGTACATTTTTATTTACAGTTCCCAGTTAGCATCCTCTCTCTCTATCCACTCATTCCCATTGATGTTGGGCATCCACAAAGCTCTTTCTTTGTGAAATGTTTTCCCTTTCTCTATAAAATTTTATTTCCTGCATCTGCTCCATTTTTGCAATAACCTTCTAAAAATATGGCCAGAAGTAGACAGTTTTAATTTATCAGTCTTTCAGTACAATATATAAACCTAAAAATCACTTTCCTATAGCCACTGTTTCCCAGTTTATGAATTCAAAGATCATATTGTACTTTTATTTATGGCTCAGCATCATGTAAGAAACAGAAGGAGAGTTTCTTTCTTGCAGAGTTTTTTCCAGGTATCTTTCCACACAGTCTAAGAATGACTTCTGATTATGGCAACAAGGTATGAAACTCTGAGTTTGTGTTTATTAAATTCAATTTTATATCTACTCCGTCTTTGCCATTACTTGCAATTCTACCACCTTTCATCTCAAGTCCTTGTTTTAGCAGTACTAATATACACAGCTTACTGACAAAGCTTCTGAATAATATTGGGCCTGCTGCTACTTTCAGTGCTGTGACAATTCAATTGGCCAATTCTTAATTGATTCATATCTGATGTTTTAACATTATATAGTGCTAATTTTTATTTTCAGCACATTTTACTTTAGTTAATCAAATGTCTCAGAAAAGTTGAAGAGTAGTTAATCTTTTCTATTACTCCTTGTACTTCTAAAGTAATCAAAGAAAAGAAATTTTTTGAGAAGATTTATTTTCCAGAAAAGAACTTTGGTATTGATTACATTCCTAGGCCTTAATTGTTTTTCAACAATACCATATCAGTTTTCCATTATTTTACATAGGATTGCTGGTAGACTGACAGTCCACAGCTACTCACCTCAGTTACATTCCCTCCCAGGCTTTTGGATTTTCTCCAGGGATTAAAGTTAATGACTAGCCAAAGATTTTCTCAACAAAACCTCCTGGGATTCCTGAGTGAATTTGCCTGAGCTTGCTCTTTTAAAATATATTTTTCTTGTAGATAAAGTTAGTTCTATTTTAAGGTTCTTAATTACTGGTGGACTGGGAGTTGTTTTATTATTTTCACCTGCTAAAAATACATCCTTCTTCTTCCCATATACTGAACACAAATATTTATTGAACATATTTTCTTTTAATGTATTACTAATAGCTACTTTATTAGCTACAGATGTAATAGTCTTACTCAGGTTTTAATATTTTCCCCAATACACTAAAAAAATACTCTCAGTGTGTAACTAATTCAACAGGCTCAAAACTATTTTCCTTGGATCTTTATCTTATATTATTAATGCTTTTAATTGCTCTGCAAGGTTAAATAGATAATTTCTTCTTCCTTATCTTCTCTGGATCAAATTATAGTTTTCTGTTACATGGTTAGTTGAGAGTCCTTTCTGAGGTTATCCGCCACTGAAACCCTCTTCATTGATCACATTTTCAATATTTGAATTGGAATACAAAGTTAACATGAAGTTACAGGTATCTCCCAGGTAATACTTCCATTTAAAATGATCACAATTTTACAGTATTTTCAGGAGCAAAATCAGCCATGATCCTAACAGGAAGTGCACAGGGCATTAGGGCCATGCGGACACTGTTGCAGGCCTTGGCAGTCAGGCATCACTTGGGACTGGCAAGTCTAGGCAATGGGCAAAACTCCCTTAGTTTTGCAAGCTCCTTACTAAAAACATATGCCTGATTCGATGCAGGGTGAAAATCTGAACACACTAACTAAATTCAGTGGATAATTTTTAATGAATATCAGGTTTTCCTCCTAAATATGACATATCAGTTCAAATTTCCATGGTGTATTCCCTAGATTCTTGCTGTTATATTTCCATTCTGTAAACCCTACAGATGGTCTGTAAATTTTCATGAGTTTCTTACTCAAGTGGTTTTTCTCATCTTCTGTTTTCTCCTCTTGCATCACATTGGATAAGACCTGTACCTTATAATTTCAAGAAAACTTCAGTAATCTGCAGAAGTCGAAGTATTCATTGCTTTAGTTGGTTTTGCTAGATAATTTTGAACAGTTTCTATGTATAATTCCACAAATATCTGTGTAATTTAAGTGAGTTTATTTCTTTCTGCCTGGGATGAATTTCTGCTTCAAGATGCTCCTTCATCTGTTTGTAGTTCACCTTCCGTATTCCTAACATTGCTTTAAATCGCTTTTTATTGACTACATGTGTTCTTTACATTTGCTTTGAGATGCATCCACAAAAGCTTTCATGTGATCTTTGAATTCCTTTCAGTAATGGTCTCTAACCTGGCAATCATAGATGACAAATTGCCAGTGAGGATTCTTTGGTGTTGCTCACTCATAAGCTATAACTGAAGCCAACAGCAAGAGTACAATCTAATACTGTCACTCTATATTACTTGTTCAGCACTGTTGAAAGTTGGGATCACTGCTTATAGAATGTTTCCAAGTACTCTTCTGATTAGTGATGACCAAGATACTACTACTGCCAGCTACTTAAGCTAAATTATCCATCCCTTTTTGACTTTCTCTGGCAATTTTGTCTTCAACCGTAGTAGATAAAACAAAAAAAAACCTGCAAATTTTTTGTGAGCTGAGCTAATTCTATGCCTTCAGGTAGCAAATTCTAAAGGAAAAGTGATAGAAACATTAGATGTTCCTAAAATATATTGCAACTTTGGAAAATCTAAACTGCTAAACTGCTCATTGTTCATACAAATGGTCTGACATGCCTTTTCTGTTTCACAAGTGACTCCATCCACTAAAATCAGTCTTGTTTAAATCTGGAGGCAGTAGGGAACACATAATTATTTGATAAATATTTGATAAATTAATACTCATTGCATTTGCTAATGAATTAGTAAGAAAGGAAAAGCTTCAGTCTTCATTTTGTTCCTCCAACTTTGCAATGCAGTTGAATGATGTAAGCAACAGTGTAACACTGAATTAATCTCCATAAAAGAAGCCAAAAGTGTAAACACTCAGTTTCTGATGTTTTTATTATTTTAAGTATTATTTAACTTAGATTTGAATAAAGAAAAACAAATTGGAAAATACTTATTCAGCAAACAGGCATATATATACTGCAAGAGCTGCAGTTGCTCAGTGCAAATAGTGATCTTTTCAGGATCAGCCTAATGATTTGTAGTTATGGTTTCAGCCAGGCTTCCAGGGCTTCCTAAATTCTGACTTCACATGCAAAAGCCCAGAGGCTTGTGTTTGTCTGCTTGCTCCAAGTTGCACTGCATTATTGGTTTTCAAGAAGATCCACAAGAAACCTGCCTCAGGTTTGGCAAGAGATCTATCTGAAAGGCAAAGATGACTCAACAAATTCTCACATTTTTACTTTTGCTAGAAAACATCTCATTAACTGCACTGGTGAATGAGATTAATAACTTGCATTTAAACTTCAATTTAGATTCACTTTAGTCTTAAAGAAAAAAAAATATTTAATTTAGAAATCCGACTGCTGATAAATGTGTATGTAATGTACAAAACACGCAGATGAGAATTACTCAAAAATAGCATGAACTTCTGTGGGAAATGTCAGCAGGAACAATTTTTTAAACCACTTTTTAATGTTTCTGCAGAACTTTTCAAGTTTCTGCACGCCCACACAGAATAAGCAACCAAAAAATATAAAAGGCATGTATAGATAAGTCACTGAATTAAATTAGGAAATACGAAGCAGACCCAAAGTTTTCTAGGGAGAACTAACTTTATAAAAAATGCATTTTTAAATTTAAAGAGAAATGTTCAATGTAGAACTTTACTAGCTCTAACTCAGGTGATCCTCATTGTCTTGTTACTTTTGAAATGAATACCCACTACAGGATAGGTTCCTAGCAATGTAAAATTCAGAAAAAAGAAAGATGCCTATGAGTCACTTCTCCAGTGCCATGATCTAGGATTTAGCAAGTGAAATGTTGCCAGCATTTGTGATAGAGGTTCTCAGAGGAACCACTCTGTTGTTAAGGGGACCAGTTGAATTATGGTTTGTACTGACTCCATTTCATTTTCAGCAATGACAAAACAGAAGCCCCAATGCAGGTACAGTAATTCTGGCTTATTCCTTGGGCAGGCACACAGCAGTCCTTCTCCTTCTTTGGCTTGCAAATCCACTCATCCTTGCATGGCCAGGAGATCTATCCCTGCAGTGAGTCTCTCAGGGACTGCAACAGGCAAAGCTAAACTAATTGATGGGCTTTCCTCTGGAAGCCAGGTCTTCTGACCCAGTTCATGAAGGTATCCAAGAACTCTGTTTCAGCCATTACAAGCTTTGCAGCTTTCACTCTGGATTTTGAAAGACTCACATGTATTTTACATTTTAGCTGGAGCAAGGGTAGCTTTCAATATTAGAGCATGACATAGTAGACCTGACAGTCTCCCCTGCAGCCATCCTCTGCCTCCAAAGCATATAAATATGACCAAAGCTCAGTGGTGAAGTGTCAAATTCTTCCTTTCTGTCAGATCAGTACAGAACTTAGAACAAAGTGGCCTAGGAGCAGAGACTTGAAGGTTAACCTTGTGGATGATATGTGAAATCAGTCTTGAAAGTAAGTCCGCTTCCAAGCCTACAAAGCATGAAGGACAGAGTCAGTGGTAGAGTCCTGGAGGGAGCCTGCACCTCAACACAGCTGGCTTCAGAGAACTAGATGGGATCTAAGTAGGACAGAGTGTTTCAACACTGTGCCTCTGAGTTACTCCAAGAGGAAGGACAGGAAAGGGGAACTTTTTATACAGGATCCCTTGCTAAGGGCTGTACCTGGGGTTGTAATCTAACTTTTTGAGCAGCAGCTACAAAACATTGTGATGACTCCTGCCAGGATAATTACATAGCTGCAGTGCCACATCTTTCAACATGCAAAGTAATACAGAGGAAGCGGGAGCTGTAATGCGCAATATCATGTCCTTGCTTCTTTAGGTAGTGGAGGTGAGGGATAAATGAGGGGGAGATTGTATTTCAGATATGCACAAAGGCTACCAGGTCCTGCAGGAAATCCTAAAAACAATTTTCTTCAGTCTGAAAAGCTCAGGGGTTTCATTAGACCTTAACGACATTTTCATTTCCCTGGTGGGAAAATAAAATGTCCCCAGCAATGTAAATGCACACTCTTAATAAGTAACAGGCTTTTTAAAGCACAATGTTATGTGATGACATTTTATGCAGAAACCTAACTCATAAACTCAGAGCACAAAGAAGGATAAAGTAAATGACAAGTTAGATACAGCACACATTAGTATATGGTGGCAGTAAAAATCATGAAGGCTAGATTGGCCCCTCACACACAGAGGTAAATATGGAAAAACTGTTGCAATCAATAGGGGTATGCCAGTTTAATACTGGTGGGAAATGGGATCTGAATCAAGCCCAAATAACTCAGAACTTATTTGTCCATAAACACTATTGTTTCATACAAAGGCAAAGAACTACCAATGTCTTGACAGCTGTAAACATATGTTATTCATCTGTTATGATCAATGCAGTGGTTAGCAACTTTAAGCAGCCCTTACTGTCAGTGTCATTTCTCCTTGCTATATACCTACCAGCTGAAGATCTAAAAGAGAGCTGGGTGAAGGCAGGTAGCAAGCATTCAAAAAAATCTGAAGTGAAGTCCTGTAAGTATTTTAAACAAGAAAACACTAAGTAACAATCTGAGGCTTATCTCTGTTTCTCTTAAGGCTAACACAGGTATGTGCTATACTGAAAATCAGTCTGTGTGTAATGAAGACCTTAGCTGTAGAGTGAATAGCATGTTTATGTATCACTCCCTTATACTGTTCTGAATTGTAAGATTCTAGTTCAGTTAGAGGACTGGGTGTTTAGACATAGCTAAAACTATAATATATGCATAGAGTTGTGTGTGTTAATGTTTGATGTGTATTACAAACATGCATATTTCAAATAAAATGTACCACTAAGTAAACTAATTCAACTTTGAATCTAACACTAGAAGCCATCTCAACCCACTTAAAGCAGGGCCAGGTTTGTAGCTTCAGACCTGATTTATTTAGGGGAACTGTGATTTTTCTCTCTCAAAATATATAATTTCATTTATTTATAGTTGTATGCATGTAATACAAATACAATGTACTGCCTTTAAAGGACAAGTCTGGCCTGGATCTTGGTAATGCAGCAGTGAGACAGACGACCAAAATGCATAATAGGTCTTTGGGAAGACTCTGAAGGAAGAATCACATGTCAGCACAGCAATAGTGGGACACTACTTCTGTTCAGTGGTAAGAAATAGAAGGAAGCTGTCCTATTACAGTAGCTGAAAATCTCCTTCTTGATGTTTTCACAATTAAAATTAAATATATAACTTGGATATGATGCTGATTATTGTTAATCAATGGAATGAACAGAGAAATTAGTTCACCAACTTATGAACTTATGAAGACTAGAAATGTAGAAGCAAAACAAACCTCAGAAACTGAAAAGTTTATTTTGCAGCAGAATACCTTCTCTGATCCACAGCTTCTCATCTTATTCAAGTTATCATCAAATAGGAGTAACAGAACATACCACACAACATCTCTCTACGGGTCAGCATTACGTTTAAATGAACAATACCCATTTAGTTATGACCAAGAAGTCTCTAATATTTTTAAAGGCATCAAAATCCCTCATCATGTGCAATTTAACCTGGAAGTAGCCCTCAGATCTGAAGCTTTGATATAAAAGTTTGAATTTCCAATATTCATTCTACAGTGCCTATATCCTATGAGGAGGGCAGGCATATTCTATCCTCCACAATAGTGTAAATCAGTAACTCGGTCCAGGTTTTGGTTTCTCTGTTGAATATTCACATTTCATTTGATTCCATTTTAGTTTAATGTAGTACCAAAAAATAAGTATGTCTTTGAATATTTTGCTGAATCCCACCTTTAACTGCTGTTGAAATGATAGATTTGTCTGCGGCCTACTTTGCAGTTACTGGATATGACCTAGTGATACAGGAAATCCAGGCCTGGTTACTATCTTTAATAAAACAGAGGCACAAATCTGGAGCTTGAGCTGTGTGGAAGATCAAGTATTTTGCTGTATACTTTCCAAGGATTCCTTCTTCGTTTGGCTTCCTCTTATCTTTGCATTTTTAGTGACAACTTTATAAGGGCATTTGCAGAGGGTTTTGTTTTAGTTCTGTTTATATACAGTCCTGATTCCAAGGGCATTTTTCATGAGAGCATTTCATACTCATCCTGTGGTGCCTCCTCTCCAACTTTCTGCACATTTATTCTCACCCCTCCACTACTCATTCTTTATGTTGTTTTTATACATATTATATAGATGTTCTTGGAGGCTGACAGGAACCAGTTTAAGAGAATGATCCACATTAAAAACACTCTTTCCATGTTTATATATATATTTTTTTTAAGGTTTAGTTATATCTTGGGTCAGTTCTATGATTCACTTCTCTGCCTGATCCCATACAAAGTTGCTGTGGAACAGCTAAAGAGCAGATGTGGGAAGGGAAACACAGGGTATCTGAGGACAGAAACTATTGCTCTTAGCACTGCTTTCCAGAAACATGTACATAAACCCATTCCTGGGAGACAGCTCCTTGTCTTCCCTGTTTCTGAAGATTGGTGCTGATCCAGAACTGAATGATTACGGGTAGACCTGTAACAGGCTGAGATAAGAGGTTCAAGTTCAAGCTCAAATCTGACTCTTTGAAGTTTATGACATATCAGAAACTGAGGATGTGAATGTAGTTGCAATGGAAGTAAATCAATTGACAGAATGGTGGAGAGAAACCGCTCGTCATTCATGGAAGGCAGGTGATCCACAGAGTAGGCAGAGCAGGAGTGGTTACCCTGAAGGATTTATGTTGCCTGCTAGACTTGGGCCTGGAGAGGGTAGAACTAGTTCAAGCATCAGAGAAAGGGCTTTTTTACAGCATTATTTCTTCTTGTCACCCAAGGACATCAAAGGAATGACTGGCAGACAATCAGGAGAAGTTTTTGACACACAAAAGACAGATGATGGTTGGATAGGCCTAATATGGATATTCTTTGCAATAAACTTAGAACAAACCACAAGAGAAGGATAGTCTAGATAAATCCAGACATTTTGTAGTAGCCACACATTGTCAATGTATACACATATCACCTTTTGATTTGCTTTACATATAATTAACGAGCATTTTAAATACTGTGTTGCTTTTTTAGAGAGGTAAAATGAAAGACGCTCCCAGGTTCCCTATGAAGCCATTGCAAATTCCTCTGTGCTAAATGATAATGCATGCAGTATTTACAACACCAGAAGGCTCAAAGTGTATGCAAGGAAAAGGGTGGGAAAATCTACACTGAGTGTTTTGCAAAATGACTCATAAATAAGTGATTCTGATTGAATTGTTGTGACTTGAATGTTTAATCCTTCAGTTTATTTTCGTTTAGGAAAAATTCTTGAGTAAGTGGTGGGTGAAAATAGCAAGGTCTGAGTTTAGGGATGCTAAGATTTTGTCACCTCAGACTGTTTCAGTTGTAATTCTGTGTTACAGGTTTTGCTACATTGCATGTATCTGTTCAGAATTGTCTTTTTCACAGCTGCAGGAGCCATAAGTTTCTTCTGCTGGTGTATCGGTGGTGGAAATATGATGCTTTTAAAGGGAGTGATTTCTGGGCTGTGTCACTGCAAGACCTCACCTCATCTCAAAGCCTGCTGACAAAATCTTCAGGATTTTTTGCAATGAGTTTCAACAAGGCCAAGTGCTGGGTCCTGCACTTGAGTCAAAACAACCTCATGAAAACCTACAAGTGTGGGGCAGAGTGGCTGGTAAGATGCCCAGTGGAAAAGGACCTGAGGGAGCTGGTTGACAACTGACAAGCTAGCAGTGCACCCATTTGACCAAGTAGCTCAAGAGCATCCTGGCTTGTACCAGAAATAGTGTGGCCATCAGGACTAGGGAAGTGATCATGCCCCTGCACTCAGCACTGGTGAAGCCACACCTGAAATACAGTGTTCCGTTTTGTGCCCCTCACTATGAGAAGGACATTAGAAACATAGAATCATAGAACAGCTACAGCTGGAAGAGACCTCGAAGGTCATCGAGTCCAGCCTTTGTCCTAGCCCTATCAACTCGCTAAATGATGCCCCTCAATGCAACATCCCCCCGTCTCTTAAACCCCTCCAGGGATGGTGGCTCAACCACCTCCCTGGGCAGCCTGTTCCAATGGCTGACAA
>VWZO01015807.1:0-11110 GCA_013396975.1 Bucco capensis | reverse complement strand
TTTTTAACTTTTAAATTAAATTTTTTTTCACTCTGAATGCTCCTTCTCACATGTTTTTCTGTAAGATAAGACACATTTAAGTTCTCTAGGTGGAGGAAATATGCTATATATTTGCTCATGCTTACAGAAATATTTGGTTCTTTATATTTTGTATATTTGATGCTTAATTTAGGACTGGTTATAAAATTAAAATTTTTTTCACTCTGAATGCTCCTTCTCACATGTTTTTCTGTAAGATAAGACACATTTAATTTCTCTAGGTGGAGGAAATATGCTATATATTTGCTCATGCTTACAGAAATATTTGGTTCTTTATATTTTGTATATTTGATGCTTAATTAGGACTGGTTATAAATGTGTAGTTCTTTGTGCTTTTGTAATAAATATGTAAAACAATGAAGTAAAAGACCAGGGGATGTGACGATTAGGGGCAACCTTGTCTAGAGAGACATTGAGATGGTGCATTTCAGGATCATGTGAGGAAGTAGCAGAGCAATGAGTGGGATTGCAACCCTGGACTTTGACCCCCCTCAGAACCTACTTGGAAGAATCCCATGGGTTGGGACTCTAAAAGGTAGGAAAGCCTGTGGCAAGTACAGTCTCCCATGGCAGAAACTTTAACAGCACAAAAGCCTGACAAAAGCCTAAAGGAAGGCCAGAGCTTCCACAGAGCCTAATAAAGAGGGAATGGGTGCAAGCTGGACCACAGGAGGTTTAGTATTAACATGAGGAGGAACTTCTTTACAGTAAGGGTGACAGAGCACTGGAACAGGCTGCCCAGGAGGGCTGTGGAGTCTCCTTCTCTGGAGACATTCAAGAGCTGCCTGGACACATTCCTGTGTGAGCTCGTCTAGGTGATCCTGCTCTGGCAGAGGGCTTGGACTAGATGATCTTTCTAGGTCACTTCCAACCCCTAACATACTGTGATACTGTGAAACATCATCCTGATCCCCTGCAGTAAGAGTGCTGGGGGTTGGGGGATGGTGGTGGAGTACTAAAGCAAAGCTAGACTCTAGTTATTCAATTTCTTTCTTTCAGTTAATAATCTCTGGAATGATGGCTATTATGGCAAATGTGAAAACCTATTTTTAGTATTTGAAATACATTTTTTAAAAAATAGTTTTGCTTTGTCCTATATTTGATTCCTAATTTGCTATTATAACATCTCTTTTACTGCAAGATAAACCTTCTAGTTTTTCTTAAGTTTGGAAAAGAGAATAGCGAAATCACTAACTTGCTAATGAAATTCATCTTCTATGTATATACTCTGTTCAGAGTGTACCAGAAGGAGAAAGTTATAACATTCTTACCTACTTGTTTTAAAATAGGGAACAATGGCATCTAATTTTTTAGGGTGAACCAGGAATATGTACTTTTTAGTGACTAAACAAATAAATAAGTGTAAAGGGCTCTTTTGTGATTTTAGAAATTTTGTTCAAGAAATGGAGATGGAGAAAATAAGAAATCCTTAAAAATCTAAGATTCCACATTTTTGAGTTTTTAAAGTATTTACCAATGGGCTACAATTTTACTTGATATTATTGTTTTTATGGTATTAGTTGTCCTGGCTAATGTGTACTGTACAGTGTAATACTGAGATGCCTCCATTGTGGAGCTGTTTATATGATTAGAAAAAACCCTCAGTTTCCTGCAGTTAATTTAAGAAGTTTACATTCTGACTTCCAATAAACATCATTGCCAGAAGATTAAAAGCCATCTGGTCTGCAAGGCCTGACTAGAATTGTTATATTTTAATTGCCTTATCATGATGGCCAAATTAATTTTTCATTTCATTCAATCCCTTCCTGGAGAAAATTAATATAAAAAGCAAAAGGAGTCTTGCCTCCATTTCAGAAGCCCTGTTTCTTAGGCACTGAAACAACTTACCCTGTATTAAAAAAGTATCCTGCTGTGTTCCTAACATAGCTGCTTCCATGCCTGTGCAAGACTGAGGCAGATACCCACAGCTGTGCTAGTAGGAAACAACATACACTTATGACATTCATTTACAAGGCAAGAGACCTGGTTGATTCTGAGTTTTCTCTCAGTTTTGCTGCTGCTGTTGTCAGAAATTGACCCGTTAGGCAAGATTCATTTCATTTTGGAGGTGTTTCTTATTGAAAAGTAAATATTTTCAATATATGAAAATGTTATTCCAGTTGTTATTATATGACTTTGGCTTTCACATTCATAAATATTTTCATTATAACATAGGCAGGAAGAATGTCAGAATTCTGTACCACAGTTATGTGCACCTTTAAGGGTACAGTTGCAATATTTGTCCCTCTGTTTCTCATTTCTAACATGGGGATGATCAAAAATCTATACAACACAATAGAATTTTGAAGATAATTGAATTCAAGTACGAAATTATGACAATAACAGGAAAGTATATAAGTAGTTTACTTAGGTTGTATAGGTATAAGAACGGAAAGAATGCAGGAACTAAAGACTGCTTCAGATAGGACATGTATTGGAGCATGAACGAAAAGTTAATATAAAACATTACAAAATCAGATGGTTTCTTTAACTATAATGTTTAACTAATATGCTTCCAGCATATTTAGTACTCACATGCAGTTCACATATGTTGATTCTGTGATCTTTCAGTAACAAAATTTTGTGAAAACGGAACATTCTATAAAATCATATGTTTCTGAATTGTCAGCTAAATAGGCTAGTTACGACTGACCACCAGAGACAAGAAGTACAACTCATCATGTAAAGGAAGATTTTTCTGCCGGGCATTTCCTGTGCAGAAGCTGATTTAATAAGCTTGATCATTAAGAAGTAAATTCTGCATTCAATTACCTCTATGCCCAGATACTATTCCCATTAGAATTATATATATGTATAAATACAACACAAACATGATTACATTACTTAATTTGGATGTTCCTAAAGAAAATTTGTTATCTATGATACTAAGAGAGTGCATTTCATTCTTGGAATGAAGCCAAGATAATATCACAGAAGACCTTTGGCGGGAAGAGTTGATGTAAGGGGTGATATGTGAACTTCAGTTAGCTCCTTTTTTTTCAACATCTGTAAACTAATGGTTCAGTTTTCCATCTGCATCTTTGGAAATAGGAAGACTAACTTCCACTACCTGTTAACTTGCTGTATGATGTTGCATCAGTGCAAATTAGTTGAGGGCCAAGGAATTGTGAGCTCATACCACATACTTCCCTGGGAAATAAATAAGCAACTAAAATAATCTTCAGAACTGTGTGAATTCAGCCTTGAGGGTCCAGGACCTCTGTGTGTGTGCTCAGATGTATCATTTTGCAGGTGGTTTGTTTTGTGGGAGGGGCAGAGTACCAGATCTTTGTGCAGAGAGGGAAAACATCTGTTCTCATGAGAGCATCAGGGTAAGAATTACATTCATATTGTTTTATCTCTCTTCTGCTCTGGGTTGCCTGCATAAGGAACAATGAGATTTGGTGCCAGTGTTTTCCTTTCTTGAAGTTGTGAACTTAACTGGCAGAAATGCCTGCTGTCTTGGCAGAGAAGCAAAAAATGAAGGAATTTACTGTGAAGACAACAAAACAACAGGTCTTTTCAGTTCATGCTGTATAGAAGGCAAGGACTTGCACCTTGCTTTGTCTTCTACTAGCATTTGGCAAAGAAAACCTGTACTCAGTGGAAATGAAAATAGGCAATCTCTCTGCTTTAGTGTCTATTCAGTGCTCTGTGACAACTGTCCTCTTCCTTTTCAATGTGTGAGTCAGAGCATGGTAGAAATCTGAGCAGCAGGTTTGCTTAAACTTGTCAGTGAGGGTGGGAATGAGTGACATTTCCACTCATTCAAGCCTGACTTGCCCTGGCTTTCAGGCAAATCAGTGAGCCTTCTTCTGCTTTTGAACTGGAAGGTGAAGGTCTTGTTTGAAGAAAGCAGAAAAATTCTTGACCAAAGCACTGCATTCATGTCTTACAGGTAAGTTACTCTGTAATAGGTTACTTGGCATGCTAGTTTTACAAGTTCACTGAGCATTTACAGACACTGAGACATTGAGAATTTAATGTATTATCATAGAATCATAGAATGATAGAATGGTTTGGGTTGGAAGGGACCTCTGGAGGTCATCTAGTCCAACCGCCCTGCAGTGGCCAGAGACATCCCCAACTAGATCAGGTTGCCCAGAGCCCTNTGCACTGTTTGCTCATGTCCAGCTTCTCATTCACCAGCACCCCCAAGCCCTTTTCTGCAGGGCTGCTCTCCATCATCTCACCCCCCAGCCTGTATTGATAGTATTAGTGGTTACTGAAAGCATTAAACGGGTCTTTGTTTACTGTTTCATAAAAAACGATTTTGAGTTTGACTTTTTTTTACTGCTGCATTTTCAAGATTATGAAATTGTTTAAACAAATACGAATCCTGCTGTGCAATATATTACTCTAATGTATGCCATTGCTTGTACTAGAAAAATAATCTGGGCCTTACCTAATTCTTCATGAAGTGGCTATTTGTAATACTTCAATCAGCACACTCATGCTTTCAGTTGAGAATCTGATCATATTTTTAACTCTTTAATGAATGAATAAAATAATTAAAATTTTATGTGTAGTGGTTATTTTGCTGTGCGTAACAGCAATTGTGCTGGACCTANAAGCTAAAAAAATCAAAATCAAAACTTCTGAGTCATCACCTACTACACAAGAATTAAATCAATCTCTCACTGCACCTGCTAAAAGAGATTTTATTAAGGACCTGAAATTCAGTATCATTTTCTGAATAACTTCGAAAATAACATTTTGAAGAAATTTGCATTATATGAGTTACACCAAAAATTCCACACTTGACTTCTATTTTCAGCTTTAATTGATGCTTTGCAAGAAGAAAATTTGGAGTAGGAAAGTATTACTAGGAGGTTTATGTTATGCTTGTAACTTGCATGTACATACTTGCTGCAAATATGAAGACTTCAGGATAAAAAGCCAAAACGATTACAGTTATAATTAGTAAAAACTCAGGAAGCAGGAAAAGAGAGATGAAAGACAGAAAACTTTAAAACCTGCATACAAAGATCTCCAAGGATTTATTGACAAGAATAACTGAGTACCCGTGCTTATTTGCTTTGTTTTGACTGCTCCAGTCTTAAGGCATGCATAGTCTTTGCATTGGGCCATATATTGACAAACGCTGAAATCATATTCATAGCTTATTGCATCCATGTCAAACCCATGTGAAATCCTTTTTTCAAGAATCCTTCATGCTTACATCTTACCAATGTCGTATAGCTGTACAAACCTAAGGCTAGCCAATAGATTAAGCTACAATGACTATGTGCTTTTATAAAGAGCTATAAGTATTGAGATAGAGGTTAAAAAAGCCCAACACTTAAATGCTACAGGGAAAAGGGAATGACCACTTACTTCTCTTGCCAAGTCATCAGTACTTTACTGGGGTAAAGTGTGGACTGAACTGCTCCCTCAAGGGGCCTGAGGTCAGGTGGAAGACTATGGTTTTTAATCAGCTACTAATGATTCATTTGTGGTTGCTGAACTAAGTTATTATCCAGCAGGATGTATCAGGCATTCAGTGATCTTGTCATAAAACTCAGTAACAGTGTGGTAGTATAGAGAAGAGAATTCATACAGGATATAGCTCTCGTCAAGAATAGGGGCCCAAGTGACTCACATTTTTTCAAGTACTGTGGTGTTACATAGGAAAGAGATTACAGAGAAAACTCCTCATTGACGATAGTGGGTAATGCTAGAAAGCTTAACAAGGATCATCTTGCAAAATGTGAAGTATCTGTGTAACGTTCTCCTCAGTTACTGTATGCTTTCTAATGCTTCTGTCTTAAGAAGGTGTAGAGAAAATCTCTTTTAAGGCAAGAGGTAACTCAAGTCAATGATAAGGCAGATACAGGATTTGAATAACCAGCATGTGAAAAAGTCCTGATAAACACTAAAGAACCAGACAGAGACAACTTTTATTTGTCTAAGGAGTTAATTTTTCGCAATGTATCTCAGGTTTTATGTTCTGAGCAACATTACACTCAAAACACAGAGTCACAGAATCTTTTGGGTTGACTAGGACCTCCAATGGTCATATAGTCCAGTCCCCTAGAAATAAGCAGGGACTTCTTCAACTAATGAGGTTGCTCAGAGCCTTGTCCAGCCTGACCTTGAATGTTTCGAGGGATGGATCATCCATGACCTCTCTGGGTAACCTGTTCCAGTGTTTCACCAACCTCACTGTAAAAAATATCTTCCATTTATATAGTCTGAATGCACCCTCTTTTAGGTTAAAATTATTTCCCCTTATCCTATTGCAACACGCCCTGCTAAAAATACTGTCCCCATCTTTCTCACAGGCCACCTTTAAGGACTGAAAGGCTACAATAAAAAGTCCCCAAGGCCATCTCTTCTCCAGGCTGAACAACCCCAACTGTCTCAGCCTTTCCTCATAACAGAGGTGTCCCAACCCTCTAATCATTTTTGTGGTCCTCCTCTGGACCCACACAAACAGGTCTATGTCTTTCCTGTGTTGACAGCTTCTGAGATGATCACAGGTGGGGTCTTACCAGAGTGAAGCAGGGGGTCAGAATCACCTCCCTCAACCTGCTTGTCACACTTCTTTTGATGCAGTAGATAGATCCTCCACATGACACAGAATCCCGTACCCTCCTGCCACTAGGCAGAAGGAGGAGACCTAAGACATTGCGCAGGAACATATACAGGTTCCTACTTGGCGTGGCAGATGAATTCCTTCCTGGCCTCTCTTGTCCTCCTAGGTGCCATACATTATAGGTATGAGGGTCTGGAACTTGAGGGCCAGGTAAATGATGAAGTAGATGAAGGTCCATCCAAGGAGTGAGTCAGTCAACTCCATGTATTATGATTGCCTCTGCAAAGAAAAAAAAAAAGGTTAATTGTGATAGGTGACTTGATTCTGAGAGGAACAGAAGGTCTAATATGTCCACTGGGTTCATCCCACAGGGAAGTCAGCTACCTCCCTGGGGCTTGGCTAAGAGGCACCACTAGGAAACTCCCTGGTTTGGTACAACATTCTGGTTATACCCACTATTGGTTGTTCAGGCTGGCAGCAACAAAGTTGCAGAGAGAAGTCCAAGTGTGATCAAGAGGGACTTCAGATCACTAAGGCAATCAGTTGAAGGAAGTAGAGCACAGGTAGTGTTTTTCTCAGTCCCATTAGTAGGAGTGATGAATACCAAAATTAACAGGAAAATCCAACTGATTAACATATGGCTCACAGCCATCAGTGGAATTTGGGGTTTTTTTGAGGTATCTTATACAGCACCAGCCCTGCTGTCTCAAAGAGGGAAAAGGATTCTAACCCAGGAACTGGTGGGGCTGACTGAGAGGGTTTTAAACTCATTTCAGAGCGTGAAGGGGATAAACCCAGTCTCACTGGAGATGAGCCTAGGGATGACATGGCAGCGTTGAAGGCAAGATCAATAGCAAAACTGAAGTGCACATACACCAATGCACACAGCACAGGCAACAAACAGGAGGAGCTGGAGGCCATTGTGCAGCAGGAAAGCTATGACATAATCACCATAATGGAAACGTGGTGGGATGACTCTCATGATTGAAGTGTCACAATCAATATTACTAAGCTCTTCAGAAGGGATAGGCAAGGAAGGAAAGGTTGTGGGCTAGCTCTGTACATTGGGGAGTGTTTTGACTGTAAACAGCTCAATGATACTAATGACAAGGTCAAGTGCTTATGCGTAAGAATCAAGGGGAAGGCCAACAAGGCAGACATCCCTACACCCAGGATGAAGAGGCACATGAAGCATTTCATATGTGGCTGGAAGAAGTCTCATGATTGCTAGCCCCTGTTCTCATGGGGGTCTTCAACTTACCAGATGTCTGCTAGGGATACAACATATGAGGGAGGAAACAGTCTAGGAGATTCCTGGACTGTGTGAAAGACAACTTCATGACACAGTTGGTAATGACCCTACCAAGGGATGTGCCCCACTAGACCTGCTGTTTATGAAGAGACGACTGGTGGGAAATGTGTTGGTGGAAGGCCACCTTGGGCAGTCACTGTGGACTTCACTTGACTGCCATGAATTTTCAAATATCATGGAGAGTGACATGGTGACTACATCAGCCAATTAATTCCCTCAGAAATCTAGGAATTGACCACTGGTCAATTTCAACTTTAGCCGAGCTTCAGCTTTGCATATCTTCTCCTTGCATATGCAAAACATGGCTCTGTTTTCCTGAGAAGCCTGCCCTGGGGGCCTTTCAGAGACCCACAGCCTGCAGGGCTGGGGGGGTCCTTGCAAGATGTGGTTCAAGAGCACATAAGAGTGTCCCAGTGTTGTGAGGAGATGCTATTCAGGGGCTTGTGGATACGCATGAGGGTCCTCATGTTCTGTCTCAGAGAAGGCCCCATGGCAGGGGAAGGGAATGGAGAGGAAGCAGTGGGCATGGAAATACTACTTGTCTGCCTTTCAGTCTGTCTCAGAGGGCCGGGGTGATGCTGTTGTGAAAAGAGATAGGATTGCTTCTCTCCATCTTGGCCAGAAGAACCAGCTGGGAGGTGTCAGTTGTGCCAGGGGCACCAGCACCCTCCTCGTACTTACAGCCCAGGGATGGTCACCATGTGGGAACCACAGCCAAGGCTCTGCCTAAAATACAGCAAGTTCACAGTACTGCCATGGCTTGCATGTAGTCTGTGTGCACCCTGTGGAGCTCTGGATCAAATGTGCTGGGGCAGAGCCTGTGGTTGCTCAAGAGTGCTGAGGTCAGTGTCATCACAGATGCTCTCCAGGAATGCCACAGAGTCCTCTGGGGCTGCCCCCTGCTGGTCCAGTGAGGACTGTTCTATTCCTCTTGAATCCCAACATTCTAGAGGAATGTAGTAGAATACAATATTTCAGCCGGAAGGGACCTACGATGATTATCTACTCCAACTGCCTGACCAATTCAGGGCTTACTAAAAGTCAAAGCCTATTACTAAGATGTCCTGGAGTGATTAAAATTCAAGAAAAGAGTGTACGTCATGTTCCCTTTTTGAACTTTTGAATTTCGGACACTGTTTCTTTAAAAAAGACTCAGCAGCTAGACTTCTTATGCCCCCCCCTTCTTCCCCCGCGAAAGAATTTGCTGGGAGGAGCTGAGAAGCTGATAAGAAAAACGAAACCTTGCAGATGCGCAGTGTGAACGGAAGCCTGTAAGCNAAGGGGGGGAAGGGCTGAAAGCCATCTTTGAACTAACCACCTTATCTTTCTTTATTGCTTATCTCTTTCATATTGTTGTACCATTTAAATTTAGATAAAGCTGTTCTTAGAAATTCACTGTCTGCGTGCCTAGTGGTTTTGTTTTTGTTTACTGCTGTCCCTGTCTTACTGGGGAGAGGGGGTATTGTGGCAAAATCCTCTCAAAAGATTGTTCTTCTGACCCTGGCTTCTGGTCAAACCAGGACATAAAGGCATTATCCAAATGTCTATTAACATTGAAAGACTTGGAGCATTGACCACTTCTCTAGATAACCTGTTCCAGTGTTTGACCACCCTCTGAGTAAAGAAATGCTTCCTGATGTCCAGTCTGAGTCTCTCTTGGTGCTTTGAACCATTTCCTTATGTCTTGTCGTTGGTTAACCAAGAAGGGCTCAGCAACTCTCCGCTTCCTCTCCTCACAAGCTGCAGAGAGCAATGAGGTCACCCCTCCCAGTCTTTCTCCCCAAACTAGACAAGCTCAAAGTCCTCAGCCATTCCTAATACAACATGCGTTCCAGCTCTTTCATCAGCTTTAGTTCACTAGAATTGAAGAGTCTTGCAGCACCACTTTCTCTTTAGCATACAAACATTAATACATCACTGTAGAAGTTTTGTCTGGCCCTAAGAACTTTTTAATACATATGATTTTCTTGAAAATCGTTGAGCATCAGCATACAAGCATATGATACATGTTGGGAATAACCCAGTGCTGATTTGAGCATCTTGGCGGGTGACTGGGTAGTTAAGAGTGTGTGAGAACCACATTATACCATGCATGAATGAAGGAAAAAGAAGTTGCTATGTAAAATGAGTCTATTGAGTTGTATGGCTACACTGCAACATATCAGTCCAAAACTTCTTATGATATATGGGAAGTGGTATAGGCACCATGCAGGTAAAAACTGAGGGAAAATCTGTTTCCTTCTATGTGCTCTATCTTTGCAAAAGAGAACTGAAAACTAAGAAGGAAAAACATGCACAGGACAGGAATGAAGCTCTGTAATATATATATATATATATGCACACTAATTTGACCAAAAACATATATTGTCTGTAGCACAGACATTGTTGTCTCATGGAGCTAAGGAATATGACAATGTTTTTGCACCAAGCAAAGCTATTTTATTTGCAGAGGTTAACTTTATTATATTACTGTAAATTATAAGCTATCACTGTAAAGCTTGTTCTTTTTAAGTCACAAATGTAAAAGTAATATATTTCATGAATATTTATTTAGAAATACCTTAACACTGAGAATGGATGGGAATCTCATTATACTGTGCAAGAATGGAGAAAAAAGATTGCATAAGATATTCCGGAAGCATGTATTTTTAGTAAAATATTGCATACCCATCCCAAATCTTAAACTTCAAGTTCTTGGAAGTAAAAGTGATAACCTAGACTTTAACTTAGTTCTAGCATTTTTACCTTTGCTACTGATGCAGTATTCTCTGAGGAGCCTCGAAACAGAGAATAGTTTAACATGCAAAATAAAATTTAATGATCAGATACAAAGTAAATGTTCAGCAAACTGGAACCTTTGTGTTTGATCTAGTTCCTGTCCTGGTTTGGGAGGACAAACCCAGAAGGAAGCCCCTTTAGAGCCTCCCCCTTCCAAAGAGGAAAGAAATCACTGAACATGGAGACTGAGTTATAAAGAATAACTATTTAACATAGAAATATATATATATAACAGTGGAAAAAAATACAGGGTGTTACACACCCTCCCAGTTCCCACCCCCCTCACGCCACTGGCCACCCCCTCACTCGCAGTAAAACCTGCTAGGGTTCAGTCTGGTGAAGATGAGGTGGCAGATGAGGTGAAAAGTGAAGGAAGCCTGGATAGTGGATGGTGATGGTGAGAAGATGAAAGGGTGGTCCGGCCGCTGCACGTGTTGCTGCCA
>VWZO01015798.1:0-15818 GCA_013396975.1 Bucco capensis | reverse complement strand
GGCACTCGGCCCAGGTCAACCCACCACACTAACCCAATCTGGTGTTTTCATCCCACATTATCCCCACTGCCCCAGCCCATGGCCATCCATTCCTGCCTCATGGCTACCTTCTCTTTCTGGTGCAAATGTCCATGCAGGGGTCCTCCCTGATGACATGCTGTGAAGAATCTAAGCATAGCACATCTATAGGATTTGCCAGCAAGAAGCAGAAAACAAATTACCATAACCTAATGAAAATCTCCTTTCATCTGGCAGAAAACATACATATCCAGGACACAGTAACATAACCATTTCTCACAGACAGGCTTCTTACAGGTATGATAATACAGTTTCCTTAGAGATGGGACACTAAGTAAAGTTGCTTTGCACCTGGGAGCACTTAAATGAACTTTGCAATAACCTGAAAGATATAAACTAATCTATGAAACAGCTTTTAAACTACAACAAAATAGCAAAAGGAATGGTCATTTCTAGGCAAGTCTGACAGATCCTGGCACTCTGGCATGCTGTACAAGATTCAGACACCTTGAATGGCTTTGAGGGATTTCCTATTTGAGATAGGAAAAGATTTAAATAGGTAACCTGAGGATGTGGTAAGATTTTATTCTTCATTTATGACAAAGTGACTGCCTGTTGTTTTCTTAATATTAAACCACAACTAGATCCCCTTCAATATGCAGTGAGGTCAGTTTTCAATTGTCTTTAATGCCCTAAAGTTATCTTGTCCTTCTGCTTCTGCAGTTTCTCTCCAAGGAGTGCAGAGTGCTGGGATATTTTCAGAGGTACAACCCAGCCAAAATACCTCTCTTTGGTCTTTCTCCAAATATCTCACAGGGCCACAGCACAGATTCAGTTTAAACTATGTTCTGAGTCCCATTAGCACACCCCTATGTAACTAAAAGTTCAGTATGATGACGCTGAGAATGACTGTTTCTTTTCATAGAAGTAGACATTTGTAAAACCCTTGTTGATATCTGTTGAGTTCCCATGTAAGTACTAAAACACAGTTCCTCAAAAGCCTCCATGAAATGAACTTTGCACATGAGAAGTTCCCATTAAATAACTAATGCCAAAGACAGTCATTGTAAGTTAAAACTGTACTGGGAAGTTAAGGGGTAGTCATATGTATAACCTGTGGCTCTTGATGTCGAGAAGTGCTTGTGCCTCCATTTTGATGAGAATATTTTGAGTTCTTCTGTGTTCTTGCTGTCCCTCCTGGCTTGGCACAGTTCACAAATGTGAATAACTATGATTTCACTTCCGTAAACTAGATCATAATGAAAATATTGACTAGTACATCACTCAGGATAGTTCCTAGCAGAATCCGATTTAATAGACGTTTTCACTTAGACAATGAAAAATTGATCATTGAAATTTCTGACCAGTCGAGATATTCCATCTTTCAAAGAAATATAAACCATTTGACCATATGATTACTACAGTCATTGCATACTTCGCAGCAACACACTGTATAATATAATTTCTATCATACTAGCAGATGAAAGGAAGTTGAAGATGTTAGGGATCAGAGAACCAACATTTGACTGGTACACAGAGACAACACTGAACAGAAGGGGTCATAGCATCATATCTTGGGCTAGACTGTTTCACAGAGTGGAATTTCTGAGTAGGATTCCTCTGTTGCAAGTTGATGACTAATTATCACAACACAACTGCTGAGCTACCCAGGGTTGGACAGGGGCTCGTGCAAGATTTGAAAATTCCCTTGGAGTAAATTAAGGTGAAATGACACCAAACGGCTGATTAAATCAAGTTTATTGCAGGCAAGGACCATTAGTGCCTTAAAGATAGAAAGAAAAGGAGAAGGAGAGAGGAGAGAAGAGAGAGAGAGAGATCACCACCTTTGGTTCCAATGACGTCTTGCAGGGCCGGTCTCAGGTCCTCAGGTGGTGGGTGGAAGTCCAGGGATGTAGTGCAGAGGAGGTCTTGAGTTCAGTGGTGGACGCACGCTGGATGCACCCTGGTTGCACCCTGGATGCACACCGCTGGATGTGCCATCATCCTTTTTTATACATGCAGGACATGGGTGGAGTGGTCACAGCTGTGTAAAGGGGAGATTAACTCAGGAAAAAGAAGTTGTCCCACCTTCACAGAACTTAGCTCTTTCCAATATTAATCTCTTGATGGGCAAGGAGCAAGTCTTGCCTCAGGCCAGTGGGGAGCAGGGTCGTTGTCCGTCATTGTCAGTCATTGCCTGCACTTCACATCTTCCACCTCTGGGGGAACTTTCCCGTTTTCCACCCAGGTGACAATATCATTTTACTAGCACTCAGAGTTTGAGACATTAGTTCTTTAAGGAGGTTTCAGGCTCTTACAGTAATCCACCAATCTGAAAATTGGGCAGCACAGATCTGTAGCAAAAGTGCCGAACGTGCACGTGGCTTTCTGTGTGATGCCACACAGAGCCTGGTGCATAGTGGTTTAATCTACCTTAAATTCATACTTAACTAAAATCACAACTGCCAGAATACTTTGAGTAGCTTATACTGATGCTTATTTTAACACAGCATTTCCCAAACTTAATTTTCAGATGTAACTTCTCCCAGTGCCTTTACTGACCATCTGACCTGATTACTCTTCCCTCTTTTGTCTGAAATATCTTTGTGATTATGGCAGGTCTTTCAATATTGTGCTATGGTGCATTGCAAAATAGAACCCATTTCCTACTGGGTCTTCCCAAGCTAAATACAGCAGGTCCAGAACATCTATGCTTGTGTGTTTTAATTCAAATTGAGATTTTCTTCAAGAAAACAAAAAAAATGTCTTCTAACCTATTTGCCAAAGCCATAGAGAGGAAAATGTATTTGCTTTTGGTACATTCCTACCTATACCTGGATTACATCAAATAGTACAATAGAATAGATGCAAAAAGACTATATTCAAAGGTAGTGCCGACTTATCTTTTTTTCAAAACAAAGAGGAAAGATATTATTAAGAGTTTTCTTCCTGGAAAACAGTGCTAGAATATGTGTTACCTAGACTTCTTTGACTTAACACTTTTAATGAGATTCTTCAAATGAAAAGAATGTTTTGTTTGAGAAACCTCCACTGAAATAAGTTACTAAGTGTAATGGGTTCTTTACAGCATGTTTTCTACTCTTCATTTTTTCTCTATGTGAATAAAATGAAGTTGTCTGAAAATATTTAGTTTCAAATATTTTAACTTGGCTATTCAATTATTCTTCCATACCTTTTGTTGGTGTTGTTAACCTCCAAATAAAGGACCGAAATTTTGTCTCGTTAGTAGTAATTATGATTATTGCAAGAAAACCCCTTAGACCTGCATACCGTTGTCCTCCTCTATAGTAGTAAATCTCAATGGAAATAGGCTTACTGATAGAGATTTACTATCACTATCATTTGGGGGTGAGGGAGGAGGAATGGGACTGTTAGAAATACTTAGAAATTGCATTTCAGAACAGTGTTGATAGATTTTAATTATTTTTTTAGTAAAGCCCTGTACCAGACAATGTATGCATTGCTGTCAATTTTTAAAAACAAAGATCAGTCATAGGATTTTTCCACAGATTTTAATGCAAACTCATAATTAGTCCTAGAGGGACAAGAAATGATGATGCCAGGAACATGAACCAATTTAAATTTCTTCACATCTACCACTGAAGATACTCATATACCTCAGGCTAGAATGACAGAATGATCAGCAACAGGAGTCTGCAACTCTGATCTGAGTAGGTATTTGAAGTCATGTAAAATTAGAAACATTATCATATCCTTCCCTCCCTGTCACTGCAAACAAACTGGTTTAGGATTTAAACACACTCTTAATTACTTCTGTACATGAAGAAGCAGAGCAGAGAGGCCTTTTCTGGTTCTAAATAAGGTGTAATGAAAGGAAGATATGATTTAGAAAGGACATGGATCTGATGGAGCAGGTCAAGAGGAGGGCCACAGAAATGATCAGGGGGCTGGAACACCTCTCCTATGAGGACAGGCTGAAGGAGCTGGGATTGTTCAGCCTAGAGAAGAGAAGACTTCGGGGGGACCTAATAGTGACTTTCCAGTACTTAAAGGGAACTTATAAGAAGGCTGCAGAGGGCCTGTTTGCAAAGGCCTGCAGTGAAAGGACAAGGGGCAATGGTTTTAAACTGGAGAGGAGGAGATTTAAATCGGACATTAGGAAGAAGTTCCTCACCACAAGGGTGGTGGAACACTGGAACAGGTTGCCCAGGGAGGTGGTTGAGGCCCCATCCCTGGAGGCATTCAAGGCGAGGCTTGACAGGGCTCTGGGCAACCTGATCTAGTTGGGGCTGTCCCTGCCCAGTGCAGGGGGGTTGGACTAGATGACCTCCAGAGGTCCCTTCCAACCCTAACCATTCTATGATTCTATGATTATATAATCTTGCCTTACGTAATTTCCTTTCTCTATGTTCTCTTGTGTAATTAAGTTAGAAATTATGTTTACATATATACACACATTTCCAAGATGAAAAAGCTCAGAAAAGATCTCATCGTGGCTAGGCTTCGTGAATGAAGATCCAGGGAGGGCTCCTCCCATGCTTCTCATCAGCGCCTTTTCAAAGCGCGCTGATAAATAGAGGGTAGCGGATAGCACCCTCGAGCCTGCGCAATGGATTTTTTTTAGGTGAGACACAGCATACGCAGAGCTGGACCCACCCTTTAGTCCTAAGGGTCATCTGCCAGGGCCTAGGAAGCTTGGATGCTGGCAGCAAAGTCCTTAGGATGGAGGTTTAACCTCTTAGATGGAAGACCTTACAGGGCTAAACAAGCTCCATCTGCCCGGGTTTGGAATCAGAGTTGTCCCTCTCCTAGAATGACTGTCAGAAGGCTAATGAGCTCATCCTACCCATACAAGGATTATAGGAACATGGGTATCACTCCCCACACTTTACCGTGGGCAATGAGTTTAATACTCCCTCTGCTGTCGGCACAGTTATTGCACCAGGGGCCACAGGAGACCCCAAGTGATTTTCAGACTGTGCCTCAGAAAAGATCTGGAACTCCTGATATGGTCGTATCTTAAAACACTAGGTTGCACACAGGAATCACCAGGCCCTCCACTGCAGAGGTAGAATGTTTTTCAGTATTTTTACCAATTTGTGGTCATATGTTCTATTTGTAAAGCTGGATCATATGAAGAGCTGTCAAATCTGTAGGTGGTAATTTTGAGATATAAATTTGACCATGTTACAGTTTAGACTACAGGAATATTTTAAGATGAAATAAAAGAATTACTTAATATCATTGGCCAGCATGCAGTGTTACATAGAAATCATTAAAATAGATGCTCATAATTCTAATGCTTCTTCTGTCATGCTGAGGATTTCTTGTGAATTATTTTAGTTTAAAAATAAAATTATCCAGGTTACCCAAGAACAAAGATACAAGGGAACACACACTGGTTTCTGCAGAAGTTATTAATGCTCCAGTAAAATAATTTATTTGAAAGATGTTTGTTGAGCCCTGTTTCACATGAAACTTTACAATTTTTTTACCTTTCACCAAATCGAAGAAGTCTTCTAAGGGGATCTACAGGTGCTCCTTTCAGGCTACTTGAAACTGTAGATGCCAGGTTTTTACTTTGGCTTCTAGGTAGTCACAGTGGCAAGACCATTCTGAAGGTGGGTATCCAGTAAGTTCTGAATCCCAGGTGGTGGCGAGATCCCTGCCTGGCGGGACTCAAACCAGGCCTCCTGACTGGATGCCAGCAGCTTAGCAGGTAGATTTCTCTCTTAGGTGGTTCTTAGGTCAAAAGCTGCAGACCTGTGAAGGTGAGTGAACAACAAAAGCAGAAGGAAGCTATTAAGAACTCCAAGTACAGCTAAGGTACTCAGGCTCCTTTTTCCAAAACTGAAACTCTAAGGATAGAACGCCTAGGGGAGTTTGTAGGATCCCTGTCAGCAGACCAGTCTGTAGATGGCACCTAGAGAGTGGAAGGCAACGATTGGAAGCCTGAAAGTCAGTGAGTGAAGTTGGTACTTGTTTCAGGTTTTGTTTTTTTTTCTGCTGCTAGTAAGCAGAACAAAGTCCAGGGTGTTTTTAATTCACTGGAAATTAAAGGAAATATTTCTTATATTCATTTTGTGCAGAAACACACAAGCTGTAACCACCACACAACCTCAAATTTGTCAGAATAATTCAAATACATGGATCTGAACATAATTTGATGCTCTAAATAGTCTGCCACATTGTATGCATCTAGACCAATACTGTCAGGAGCATTACACTAAAAGCACACAAAGCTCAGGAGAAACTACAGAGGTCACATGCAAATATATTCATTTACCCAACATAAAAGTGCTGAATTGTACTTGAACAAGAGCTATATGAATAATTTGGTACTTAATACATTAGGTAAAGTTCTAAAAACATTTTATAATTGCATACTACCAGAATGCATTGTAATGGACAGGTGAGAGACACCTCCAAGCAAGATAGTTTCATCAGCAGTGAGAAAGAAACCACCTTATTTGGGTCTCATGTTCTCAAAGGATGGGCCTTTATGTCAGCAGCATAGGAGCTGTATAGTGCTTTTCTGCTGTGGTGTTTGTCATAGAAGGTCTCTCTCATCTCTCTACTTTTTTGCTGTTTGGATTTCCTGGGGTTTTTTTCCTCATCATTTCTACTCCCCACAGCTTATACTCTCAGATACTCTTCTGTTGGAATTTCAACTTTCTTCCAAAACATGCAGAAGAATCCGTGCTGTGTAGACAATTGTTTTCAGACTCATGACAAGGAATTTCAGTCCTCCGGGCCTCTGTTCATACAACTGTGTTTCCTGCTCTGTCATACTATCAATTTTTTCCTTTCATAAGCCCTTTTAAAAACAGGCATATCTATGTTACTTAGTATGTCAGCTGTATTTAGAACACAAATCCATAAACATTACTGCAAAACAGACCATGCTTTATAACTTGTATTCTAACAACACATTAACCTCTGCCATTAATAGTTTGAATGTATAACATAATGAAATGAACTGTGAAGGCTGAAAGGGCTTCACTGTCACACCCTAAGGAGTAATGAAATATTGTCATTAGCAGGCAGTCAGAAACGTGTTTAAACAATGTTAAGAAAGTAGCCACTACTTAGCTTGCATTCACAGTATTACACAGAAGGCATTTAAATTACTACAAAGAGCAGAAGTTCTCCCAGAATTTCTGAGCACACCTGAAAGACTGTCTGTGTGATAGAGCTGGCTAAAAAAGTAAAACATAAAAAGAGAAGATATTCTTTTCCTGCTTCTCAGTTTGTTCTCTCACACAACAAATATCCTGTATTTGATCTGTAATTTGTAAAGCTTCTTTGACATCTTGGTTGTGAATTCTTGCTGTGAGTGTCACAGCTGCACTCAAGACACAAATTAACACCCTCAGTGTCACGCAGCTGTGGAAACAACGCATGTACTATCATTACCTACCTCTAGAGAAGCCCTCTTAAAAATCTTTATTCTGGAGATAACATGTGTAGGCAAGTAATTCTAGTTTCTTTTCCAATCTAACATTTCTAGTGCTACTGGATATGTTTGACTGCAGCCTAAGACGTTTTCAGCCATGCTGGCTGTGATTTGAACCAGGTCCCCAGGCTGAACAGCTGCAGAACATAATCTCGCTTCTTAGGAATTAATTAATTCACCTCATTTATATGGAAGTTATGCAAAACTACAACTTTAAAGCAAGACCAAACCCAGTATTTTTAAATGGGGTCAATATACAGTAGATTTAAACTGAAAGAGCTTGCACAGAATTCACAAAGGATTTGCTGTGTTAGTGAATAAACTGCACATACTGCAGTTAGAAAAATTCCTTCCAGTGTTGCCATCTAATTCTCTTTCTTGCCTACAAAATGATATCAATCATTTCTGTCTTTTGAGCAGAGGGATGAACAGCTGACTTCAACAACATTCCTTATGCTGGGGCTTTTCCTGTGGACCCGTAGTGGGGCCATAGGTATAAGGACATATTGCTTTCTGCTTGCCTGCTGCACTCTAACTTGGAGGTTTAAATGGCAAATAAGCCCTTTATTGGGAGTAGCCCAGATGGCTGCCAATACATCCCAGGAACACTTGTTTAGCATAGTGCAGTTCAGCTGAGCAAACTGCCTTACGGCTAACCTGGGTCTGCTGCAGCTAAGCTGGTGTTACAAGGAGGATTTCTTGCAGCAAGCTCATACATCAGCATGCTCTAAGATGTACCTGGAGTATCTTCAAGGTTTCTTCTTGTTGGTAGGAAGAATAAAGTTGAAGGAATAGTAGTTGGAGATAGATAGACAGAAAAATGATGCTACTATGGGCAGCCCAGTGCTGACACTATGCATTTTATATTTTTTTATATTTGGCTTTCCTGGTGGGAATTATTTTGCTATATTGTGTGCCACAAGATGCTCTGTAATGATTAGATCAATTAGAGTATGATAACAAGGACTGTGGTAAATATAGTCCTCAAATGCTATTCTGCTCAGTGACAGATATATAATGTTGTCTGTCAGAAATGTATCTTTCCTCTTTTTATTGCTGCCAGTGGTTTAGCTTACACAAGTGTTAGAGCATTCTTTAGCATGTCTCATAGATCCATAGCATACTGAGTGGTAAAGGGCACCTCACTGTTTTTCTTCACTTTTGTATTAGAAAGTATGGTATTGGATAGTATGACTATCCTTAAAAGTGTATAAAAGCTTTGTGAAGAAAATTCACATAATTGAATGCCTTTGTCACTGTACATGCTAATGCATTAGGCGAGAGCACCATTTTTCTTTGTCATTTTTTAAGAGTAGTAACTTCCAAAATGCTTCCAAAAACTTCAAAAATGCTCTAATGGAATGCTCAGTGCCATATTTTTATTGTCTCAACTGTTGTGCTTCACATATTCAAAAAACTGTTTGAGCAAATACTGAAGTGGAAAGTCATTGTCATTCTGATGGGATGCAGCAGCATCTGTATGGTTTGGTTTTTGGTTTTTTTTTGTCTGAAGTTCCACTATTGCCAGGATATTCTGAGAGAAGATGTCAAAAGACAACAAACTGAAAGGACAGACTATCTGAACTATCTTGAAACCTGCACCTTGCATACTAACAAATTTAGGGAGTGCTCCTTTTCTCACTGACCTCAACAAGAACAAAATTGGGCTGCTAGTTTCACTTAGGGACAAACTGGAAAGGATCCCACGTGGCATTCTTGAATGCCTGACACCAAAGAGGCAGCTAAGATAGTATCTCTGCTTCCAACAGCTTTTACACTTTCTCTGGATGTAGCTAAATTGTCCCTGCAAGAAGTTTATAAAAGCTGTTTACCTTTTGAATAGATTATGTTGTATGGTGTTTTTCTGCAGCAAGACCTCTGTAAAGTATAGCTTTAAGACTTCCTTGAATTGTGCAGACAGTGATCAGGTTTGTTTGTTAGCAAAAGATATAATTTAGGCCCAGATGCTATGCCCTCACTTCAATGGGCAAGTACACAAGTCTCTCAAAGACTCAGTGGTTTAAAAGGGAAATTACCCAAATTCATGTTAGAAAGATGATAGAAATTTAACTGACAGCAGTGTAGCTCTTACCTCAACCTTCATAAAATATATGTGGAACCACCTTTGCCCAAGTGATTTCTTTATCAAAGTGACACCTGCAGCTCAGAGACAGTCATTCATTTTTGTGGTTAATGTTGGTGAATCATAGTATAAATCAGTGCTCCAAATGGCCTTTCTTGCAGCTAGCACACAGTAGGGGCACAGAGAGGATATGCCCACCTGTGCTCCCATACCCAGAAATCTATAGTCAACTACCTGTACCGTGGATCATCTTTCATTTTCTCTTTACCTACTGCTCCTTCCCGCATGCAGTTATACGTCTTTATTTTGTGTGTTGCTCCATCCTACACACAGACTAATATTCCCTTGCAAGCCACACAACAAACTTCCTCCTGCCCAGGTCTTGACTGAAGACCTCACCCCTAGACCTGCCCAAACTCCACATCAGTCCCTTACCCCAGTCCTTGCAGGGTCTGTAGTCACTGCACTTCCCTTCTTTACTGGCACAATCACATTTAATACTAGCTAAACATTAAATGTTCTCATTACTTCTTCCCTTCCCCAGAAGAAGAGCCTCTAATGCATGCACTGTAGCATGCATTCTCTCTGCTCTTTGCAACTGTTAGCAAAGGCAGTAAAAGCTATGTGTGCAGCAGGCTGTTTCTTGGCAGGTTGGCTGCCCCTGCAGTCACCACTGGTTACAGACTGATTCACCACATCACTCCTGTATGCCTGCATTATAACACAATCAACAGAATAACCCTGACATTTGTGCACCTCTGAAAGAGAGTGCAGGCTGAGAGAGTGCCCAGTGAGCATACTGTGTCAACCCCAGGCTTCCCAGGCACACAAATGTTCTTCTACTGCTTATTTATGAGTAGTGAGGAGTGGACACCATGCAGTGTTGTCAGTGTCACCAAAACAGATTTCAGAAATTGAATACAGATGTTACTGGATGATGCCCTTGAAACTGCACTGTTGGTTTGGTGTAGAGGCACCTTTCCGCCTTTCGATCATAAGAAAGTATTTTTGTTCTAGACAGAATTCACAGTTTTCTTCATCTTTTGTGGAGAAAATATAGTCTGAGGTACATGAGCCTTTCACAGGATGAGTAAAAACGCTTTTGGGCACATGAAGCAAGCCAAAATACTGAAATGAGAACAACACCAGACTACCATGTTTTATCCTATGTTTCCCATGGTTGATGAAATAAAACAAGCATATTTGTTCAAATTCTCTTGAGAGAGACGGAATCTGTTGTAAAAGGTGGCAATAATTACCCTCTATTTAAATATGGCACTGGCATTCAAAAGGGGGATTCATTAGTATGTATCTCTGACTCATCATAAAGCAATAAACAATCATACCACCAAAACATAATGCTATCAAAAAGCTTCAGTTAACCCTCTTTGAAAACAGTAGGAAGATTTATTCTGCTCAGTCCACTTTATGCCAGACTCATAACACAAAAATAAGATATTTTAGACTTCCTACTACTTATTGTTCAAGCCTTCTTTTACAGTTTATTCAGTATTAAAAAATGACATGCATAATGTGAGAGAACACCACAATGTTCAAACTGGCACCACTCATTAACATTTTTAATAAGTCATTTCCTATATGAACAGCTAAAGATTTGGTGTGGCTCAATAAGTAGTTTTGAGACATATAGAATATGTATGAAAGCCTGTAAAGTACATTTACTCCTTTTCTCAGTCTTCATTAGAATCCAGGGAAATGCAGAGTGTGTGTGTGTGTGTGTGTGTGTGTGTGTGTGTGTGTGTGTAAAATATAGACTTGAACCTGTATAGCGGTGCTTTTATAACCAAAGCCGGAACATCCTTTCATAAAAATATCATAAGATTTCAGTCTTAAGTTAGGATTTGAAATGAATACTCTGTATTATTTTGATCACGTGTAATGACTGTACAAAACAAGTGACTTCTATTTGTCTGCTATGTCAATGAATTTAGTTTCCTCATACAGGATCCCAAGGCTCCAGGTTGCTTATCAGTTGCAATTCTTTTTGGCAAAAGACTTAAATACTAATGTGTAGCATAGCCAAAGTTACTTATGATACTTTGAAGTGCTACTGTAGTGACCGAAAACTACCTAAAGACAAAACACATGTGAAATTTAACTTACAAAATATCAGTGTAACTTCCTGTAAAAGATAAAGCAGAAGTACACTTAGAGCATCTGGAGTTTAAGATCCTGTCTTTTACAGCCTCAGCTATTGTGATTACTAGATGGTTACTAGCTCCTTGTAAATGTGAACATTTTCAGAAAATGTGATTGCAGGTGGTGAGATTCATTATTATTATTAGAGGCCAAATTAAAAGGTAAATGAGGAAAGAAGAGTTTTGAATTAAGAATGAAAAAATGCTCTGAGATTGTAAAAATAAATGAATCACAGCACAGCCACCACCCTGGAGGAGTTTTTATGCCTCATTTCTTGCAGTCCTATCTATATCTAGGAATAAAAAATGGAAGTAAAACATTTTGTCAGTATAGACCTAAGGGTATGGCTGTATCATGGAAAGTAGCATGTTACAGAAAATCCTGGGCAAATATGGCATAAACTAGTTTCAGAAACAACTTGTATAATCATCTCAGATCAAGAGTGAACCAAAACTCACAAGCACTGAAGTGTGCTATGTTGGCAGTCTGTGTCAGCCTTCGTTCATATCAGTTATCAGTCGACCCCTGCCCTGCACATTACCTCATCCTTATATTTTGTGCCCTAGCCTATAACCTTTATTTTGGGTGTTTTGCTCACTCATAATCTGTAACCTTTCTGTTCTCAACATTTTCTTACTCTGTTTTGGGGGGGGGGTTTGTTTGTTTTTTTTTTTAATTCAGTGTAATCACTAAGTTTCTCAGAGCTTCACATCTCTCTGTCCACAACTGCTATTAATCTCTTTCCCATTGGAAAATCCATAAGACTAATCACTACCTAATAGGTCCGTCTTGTGCTCTGCTGTTGCCCTTGCACTTGACAGAAATTCTTTAACCTAGGTAGCTTCTTCAACACCAGCTCCATTCTCTCCTTCATTCTCTTTCTGAATGATGGGCAAGCTTCCTCAGCAAACTGGTAACATACATCGTGAATACAAAATAGTATTTCTGAAAATTATCTTAAGAGGTGGAAATAAGTCAACATAACAATGCATTCTTATAATCAAGATATGTCAGTAATATTATTTACTCTTCAAGGTGCATCTGACAAATTTTAACTTTACTTTTTCGATGAAACAACTTTTGTTTTCCTATACAGGATATAGAAAAAAAAGTTGCAGGCAGTTAATAAGCTTGTTGGATATGCGTGAAGGCTCACTGATAGTTGTTGGGAGATTTATTATTATTTCCAATAGCACCAAAATCTTTACATAAATATAGTAAAAAGCTTAGTTACCCCTAGGGAGAATACGGATCTTTTTTCTTTCACTAACAATGGAGCGGGAATAGCACTGTTTTTATTTATATGGACATTTCCTGGCCTAAACACTTGCCCCTTTAAAATTTCTAGTATTAAATTGTGATCAGCGCTTGATGAAGAAAGAATCATGCGTCAACAGCAACACAGTTAACATCTCTGCTCAATGCATGTTAAAAAGAAACACAGAAGTCTAAGCATGTTTTGCAAATTTTATTAGCTTTTCCTTCAAAAGTAAGATGGAATGAATTGCACAGTTCTTTTTAACCGTACAGACTCAGTCAGTAAAATGGTAGATTACACTATGCTTTGCAATACTGAGTCCCCATATATACATTATAATGTATATGTGTAGCTGACCTCCCTAGAACACTAAATGTGCTTTTGCAACACATTGCATGATAGTAACTTCAACTTTGTACACCAGTAACACTGGACCAGGATTTAACGAGTCCATCTACATATCTGCTTCAATATTTAATACATGCTACTTGACCGACCATTTTCATACAGTTACTATGATCTAAATCTCAGCAGCTGAGATTAAAGTATCAAAGTAGCAGATAATGGTCACTGGATAAAAGTTCTACTATTTGGTAAGTTCACAAGTCTTTGTGTGAACTTTACCTAATTGTAGGACTATAACTTGGAATTATAGCCATATTATTGTCGTATAATTTAGCAAGTATGTGACAGAACACAAAATAAGGGTATGAAGAGATGTTTTCAAAACCCTTGACCATGAGTTCTGGATTTTACAACCAGCAATTTTTTTCATTATGTTTACTGGAAAGAATTTAAAGCAACTTAAGTACAGAAGGACCTCCACCGTCTCAATTCTACATTATCTCTGGCTGTTGAATCTTTCAAAAGACTTTGTCAGGATGACAAAGAAGAAAAGGCGAGTGGTTCGAAGCCCCTGTGAAGGAATGAAACTACTTTTTGCTTGCTTCTGTGTCTTGGTTTGATACGACAATTTTCAGGAAAGACCCAGATAAGGAGTCTCCCCCTCCTCAGAAAAGAAGGAAATAGAATAAATAACTTTGCACACCCAGGGTGACGTTGGTAAAGAATAACTTTAACAAAGAAATAGAACAAACTTGGAACAAACCTCACGATCCACCCACCACAAATGGGGCTTGCCCCCACAACCCATGATAAACCTGCAAGGATATAGTCCGGTTGGGGTGAAAAGGAAGATGAGGTGATCTGGGATGGTGGATGGAGGAACCTGGGTGGTGGATGGAATTGAATGTTGGATCAATGAAGAAAAGAAACTTCTGATGAAGATGGAGACCCTCCTTCCTGACTGCCCAGTTTCTTCAAAATGGTGACTGCCTTGTGGCAGCCTTCCAGAAGTGGAAGATGCCAGAGTTCTTTGTGCCATGTGGTCCTTTCTGGGCGGTCTGTTCGGGCCTCCCAGTGAGGAGTTGCCTGAATGAGGGTTGCTGCTGCCAACGTCCGGGACACGCGGGTGTGGGCTGCCCCGCAGTCACTCCTGCCACTTTAGCTGCTGCTACTGGCACTCATCCGCCGCTGGACTGCTGCTTCCCATCAGCATGCACGGACCCTGTCCATTTAGAATCATAGAATCATAGAACAGTTACAGCTGGAAGAGACCTTGGAGATCATCAAGTCCAGCCTTTGTCCTAGCCCTATCAACTTACTAAATGATGTGTCCCAAGGCAACGTCTGGATAACTCAATGAATTTTATAGAATCATGGAATGGTTTGGGTTGGAAGGGACCTCTGGAGCTCATCTACTCCAACCCCCCTACACTGGGCAGGGACATCCCCAACTAGATCAGGTNTCCCCACAATCAACAGCACCCTATAGCTTGGTGTCATCTGCAAACTTGCTGATGGTGCACTCAATGCCGCTGTCGATATCGTTTATAAAAATATTAAACAGTACAGGCCCCAGTATGGAGCCCTGAGGGACACCACATGTCACTGATCTCTAGCTGTACTTTGAGCCATTGACCACTACCCTCTGGATGCGGTCAGCCAGCCAGTTCCTTATCCACTGAACAGTCCACCCATCAAATCCATAGCTCTCTAAATTATCCAGTAGAAGGTTGTGGGGGACTGTGCCAAACACCTTGCAGAAGTCCAGATAGATCACATCCACAGGTTGTCCCTAGTCCACTGAGGTAGTCACAGTATCATAGAAAGCCACTAGGTTTGTCAGACAGGATCTACCCTTAGTTAAGCCGTGCTGACTGTCTCTGATCACCTCCATCTCCTCCATGTGCCTTAGCAGACCTTCTAGGAGAATCTGCTCCATGATTTTCCCAGGCACAGAGGTAAGGCTAACAGGTCAGTAGTTCCCAGGGTCCTCCTTTACACCCTTTTTGAAAATGGTGTAACATGCCCCTTCTTCCAGTCACTAGGGACTTCACCTGACTGCCAAGACTTCTCAAATATTATTGAGAGTGGTTTGGCGTCTATATCAGCCAATGAATGTATTTCTGGAGTTGCTGTAAAGTAGAGCCTAAAGCAATTAAATACTTTTGTAAATCAACTTCCCGCCTCATGTGAATGTCCCCTGGAATGTGCGGAGCTTGGTATGGTCTTCCATACAATATTTCATAGGGACTTATGTTATCTATCTGCCTTGGTTGTATACAAATCCTTAGCAGAGCCAGAGGCAAAGTCTGAACCCATGACATGGATGTTTCTTGAAAAATTTTACTAATTTGCATTTTAAGAGTACTGTTCATGCACAGTATCACAGAACAGTCATGGTTGGAAATGACTTCTCAGATCACCGAGTCCAACCAAAACAAAAAAACAAACAAAACCAAACAAACAAACAAAAAAAACTCCCAAACCAAATCACACAACCCCTGCCCTCACTAGAG
>VWZO01015797.1:15325-26025 GCA_013396975.1 Bucco capensis | reverse complement strand
CTCCAGTTAGACTCTGCTCCACCGACCACATGCTAGTGGACTTAGAATTAGATGATCTTTAAGGTCCCTTCCAACCCAAACCATTCTATGAGTCTATGAAAACTTAAATGACACTTTTTAGTGAGAGAGAGCAAGCTCAGGATCTCTATGTTTGGCTTATCCAAAAGGAAACTGAGAAGTGATTTGATTACAGCATCTAAATACCTCCACAAGGAGAAAGTGCAGGTTATTAGGGAGCTCTTTACCTAGAGGAGAGAGGCATAAAAAGAATCAATGGCTGGAAGCTAATGCCAGAAAAATTCAACTAAAATGCAAGGCACACACTCACCACAAGAACAACTAATCATTGGCAGTTTGTTGCAAAAGGAGGTTATTTTCTCTCTTCTTGCCTTCACACCAAGACTGGACATTTCTCTGAAAGGTGTGATTTAGCTAGACACAAGCTCTGTTTCAGTCAAGCTATTGGGTTCAGTACAGAGGTAACAGGGAAAAATTTACTGGCTTGATATATGACAGATGAGATTCAATGAACTCCCACACCCCCGCAGGCTGAACTCCATGAATCAATTTATTGGTGCTTTATGTTGCCATCCATTGCTACACCATCTGAGCACTTTCCTAGTAAATCAGTAGCAAAATCACTCATGAACTACAAGGAGTTTCTGCAACTTTTGCTTTCAGGATTAAAACTAATTAGGGGAGGATTTTTGAGGTCTTAAGGTCTGTATTCATCCTTCTTCTTATAAACTCTATATTATTGTATTTCCTTTCTGCTTACACAGTATTTTGAAGGGATGAGCTAGTGATCTCAGGCAGGCACAGTGCTAAATGGTTCTGTTTAACAAACACAGGTATGTTTGTCTCCTCTAACACCTGCAAAGGTGCCAGTGGGTATCATGACAGAACTGTCTGAGCTCCACTTTCCAGTGTTGTTTAGGGAAAGGGATACTTGCTCTGTTGATACCAAGGGAGAAAAAAAAATTTGCATCCTCAGAGAATCATCATTTAAATGAAAATGAGGAGTAGCAGCAGGCCCAATGCACCATATAATCTATTCCTTAGGAATTACGTATTCTCAGAGCCAAGACACCACTCTAAGAGGATAATGTGTCTGTTCTACAGCAGTTCTTACTCCAAAGCAATTGGATTTTGAGATCTAACAGTTAGTAGACTTAAGCTACAGGATGCAGTGCCCTCAAAACACCTGTATTTTGCAAAAAAAAAAAAGGTATGAATTCAACCTTAGACTCTACAAAGAGAGAAGTATTCTTTTGTACAAAAGTTCTTCTCAAAGCACTGTTTGACAAATGCACATTAAGCAAGTTCTAACTAATTTAGAGACTGCCTGAGGTCTGACACACCAAAAAAAAGAGCAAATATTCTAGATGTTTTCTTTTTCTCACAACAGCAAACTCTTAACACTTTATTCTTAAAGCTAAATCAATTTTCTTTAATTACACCCTATCCTTCTGGCCAAAGAAAGATCAAGGTAGGCAAACAGGATTACTGCAAAAAATAAGCTATTGACCTAGTTTTTAAGCATTATCCTACCATTACTCATTCTTTGCTCAGTTTTATTCATTTATTTCCCCCTCCCCTTTCAGCAGGAACATTAGAAAAACTACTAAAACCAGTATGATTAAATAGCAGCAAGTTCCCTTCCAACCCTGACAATCCTATGAGTTTATCCCTGGCTGTCCCTCCACAGCCAGGGGTTGACACAGGAGAAGACAAATTACTTGGCCAAACCAAGGATGATAATCCTTACATCACTAAATCAGAAATTAGGCTCAAGGACACAATACTATTTCAAAACTGTTCACTACTTTGCAGAAATCTGTAGTTCTCTAAGCTGTTGTGAAAAAAAGAAGTCTGCATTCATTGTTATCTCAGTATTTTACCTGGACTGTGAGTCCAATTGGAAAAGAAATCAAAGATGGATATCTAAAAGTGGAAACACATCAGGTCCCTGGTTTGTGCAACTAAAGTGGCACCCAGGTATGGGATGAGTGTTTAAAATCCACATCTAGAAGAAGTGACAGTCCCTGCTTTGATTAAAGGAGCTTTCAATCATATAGATCAAGACAGCAGCCAAGCATTTATCAGAAGAGAGGACAGGGATCATATTAACTGATTCAGCAAAGAAATCACCACTCGATCAGTCCAGAAACATATCAACTTTACTAAAAGCTCAACAATTCCTCCTACTTGAACATCCTTAAATATCAATGTGAAGGGAAAAATAAAATCTAATCCCAGTAAGACTACAGGTCCTCCTTTAATTACAGGTCTCTCAAAAGAGACCTCTAATAATATCTCCCATCATTTTTATAAGCATTCAAATGAAGGCAGAGCTTAGTGATTAGCTTCTAAAAGCAGTGCAGGGAGAAAGGGGAGGGAGAAGAAAGAAGCCTTGTAGAAATTTGCTAGCAAATACAGAGGATGTACATTCATAACTTGAAATGAGGACTCTCTAAAGAATTGAAGGCAGCTGTGCATAAAGGAACAGTAAAACTGAAGAGATACAAGTGAACTTCTTCAGGGGAAGAATTTCCAATTACTTAATATTCCTTGGAGAAACTCAACATTTTAATAGGCCCACAAAGGCTTAAAAATGCAGTGGAGAGCCACAAATCTGTGATTTTATGACAACTTTGGAGGACAAGCTGTTCTTCTATAGATCCACTAAGTGGTTACAAGAGAGAGATTTTCAAGAACTACTTGAAAATGAGATTTTTCTCCTCTCTTCCTGAAGTGGAAAATTCACTATTACCTCTGCAAACACCTTCTGCTTTTAAACCTGAGGAATAGTTTCTAGGAGTCTGTTAGGACTACAAAGCAACTGTGAGGTAATCTGCATTTCTACAGAAAACATTCCTACATTCTTTCAGATTTGGCAGTTAAATCCAGAAAACCACTTGTGTTTCTTTGTGGAGCTAAACTTGGATCAAACAACACAAGGAATCTAAAGTGCACACACTAGCATCTAATTGTTTTAAATTTGCCTTGCTGGGTTCATGCTTTGCCTGCTTGGGTAACTTAAGCAAATAAATTAGTTTGGGGAAAAGGTTGTAGGAATTTAAGTTATTCTTTTCAAATATAGAGATAAATTCAGTGGGACAGAAGTGAAGTGTGCCAGAAAAGAAAGGGAACAGAAGATATCCAAAGAGATTAGAAACATAACAGGAAAATAGTTAAGGTTCCTTCTGAACAATACAAGTAATAACATCACAGAGGAGAAGTAACAAAAAAAGCTGAAGACCAATTGATATAAAAATCAGTATTTATGTAAAAAAATAATGCATTGCATATTGTAAAATCAGTCAATAACAGTATTCACCTTCACACAGATCTCTGGAGTTTCAGACTTCAAAAGGTTACAGAGCAAGGGAAAGAGACCATAACTGCATCTAAGGCAGACTCCTTCCTAGCTTCCATGGCAGAAATGTACACCCTGAGCCAGCAGGGAGATGAGCAGCAGAATATGACCTCTGCTTACAGTGGAGCCTCTTTGGCTACTGCTAAAGCATTCAGCCAGCCCACATGGAGCTGGGAGTCAGAGCCAGGCTGTCTTTGTCAAAGAAACAGCTACAAAAATTCAGCTTCTAAACCAGGGTTGGGAGGAAGGTGCAAGTCAGTGAGTGGATCCTACATGGTCAAGAGACAGGAACTTGTCTGGAATAGAAACCCCTCACTTTATGAAGACTTCATCTCAGTTAAGACAGGTTATCTAACTTCAAATATACTTTCCAAATACATTTCTAAATAATATTGTATTGGAATGCTAGAACTCAGCCTTTTTTCTTCACCTTTTTCTCTGAAAAAGAAGTTTGTATTACACAAACAGAACATTTTTTTTCCACTAAGATAGCTAAAGAAAGCCTAATCATTACCTGTTGTAAATCACTCTCAACCTCTTGACAGTAATGCATTCATGTAGTTGAGGGTTTGCCCCAAAACTGGTTTAAAGCCACGTTATTAAAAATAAGTGGTAACAGGATAATTCTCTAAGAAACCTATCTAACAGTCTGATGAGGCATCAGAACTCTTATTACAGCTACTAAGTAATATCATAACCAGCAGGTAATAATTCTTAGTAAGGAAATACAACAGCAATAGCTTTCCACTGATTTGGGGTTTTTTCTACTTCCAAAATGCTCTGTAAAGCTGCAAAATCATGTAATGCTATAAAAAAACTGTAAGATAGACAACTTCCAACTAAATTTCTGTTAAAAAAAGCCCTCATCTCTGCTCTCTCTTCTGGCCACAGTGGCTCAATGATGTTGGAACAAATGCTGTGTATTAAAAAGTCTCCCTATCATCCAGCAGAGAAAACTATCACGTACTAGTCACTCCTTACTCAGGAAATCCTATTGAGCATGCACTTTACATCTCAGATAAGTGAAACAGGATTGTCAAAAGAGTATTTCAGCATGTAAGAGATGAAGATCTAAAGGCACATACAGATTGTCAATGATTATATCACATTTCTTTGAAAACAGAGCATTTGCTGCAGTTGTAAACAACTTGCTTACACACAAGGCTCACACCTTTAAAGTGAGGTTAGTGCTGCTGACTCAGTTATTGCTACATTCACAGTTGCACAGAGTTTTAGGCAATAGATGAGGTACACTCCTAAATAGAGCCATCTTCATTTCTTCCTTCTTCATCTGATCATTAGATAAGTGAATTATGCAGACTAAAACTACTGCCCATAGAAAGCCAGTAGCACCCAAATCACTGGATCCAAGGATACACATTGGCAGTGATTAAACTTCAAAATAAAAAAGCAAAGTCACCTTTCCTCTTCTTCATTACATGAATATTTTCTTCATTTTGGTGTAGTAAACTTTTCTCTGGGCACATGAAGAGTTGATTCAAGCCAGGTGAGATTTTTTTTTTGCACCTTTTGAGCAGTAATGTTAATTCAGTCTCTTGCTTTAACACCTTGGGATAAAGATCAGCTGCCCTTTGCTCTTCTGGCATGCAAGTCTCTGATGCTTTTTGTCAGCTGCTTTATGAACACTTTGTATACTCTGCCACAGTAGGTATGCATGGTTTTCTGTAATTCCAGTTCTAAGGGCTGCAACAGGGAATGAACCAGATCATCTCCAAAGGAATACTGTCAAGAGGTTAAGAAAAGAAGATTTAAAGTCAATACAGGAAAGTGTAATTATTCAGGCTTGAATTTGTGTTATAAAAATGCCTTTGAACATTGTATTTGCTTTCTGTAGGTTTAGTAAATCTTTTCAAGAACTCTGAGAGCTTCTGCATGGAGTATTTTAAAATCACCTGTAAATTACAGAAATATTCACAAGCAAGATTTAGGGTTTGTTTCAAAAAAATAAGCAAATGAATAGATCCAGACAGGCACGGAGAAAATCTAAAGTTATCTTAATAAATGAAAATTTACATTTCTAAACTAATTTCCAGTGATCTAATTTTCTAAGTCCCTTTCCTGAATGACATTATAACTTGTAAAGAACACACTTTTAATCAAATTCTAATGAAAGAGTATGAAAAGTGGTAGTGAAGTTTCATTAAACTGAATGATGGTCAAACACATGCTATGTTTAACAGGGATATGAAATAAAGAAGTCATTAATTCAACAGTGCAATGTTTTTTTAGAAACAAATAAGCTAAACCAGCATATCATTTTGTTCATCTTATTACCACTGAATCAGCAGCAGTGGTTTACAGACATTTCTCTGACATATTCATAAACCAAGTGGAATCATAAATAAAAAGAAGTCATCTTTTCCTTCTGGTTTTGACAATGCTCTGAGGAAACAAAGAAATCCTGTTTTGATGGAAACACATTCACTTTTCCCTGTAATGTAGTCTCAGGACCCCAAAAGTACTTTTCTTCATTTTTATACCCATATGACAACATGTAATAAAGCACCATTAAAATATACTATTGATTTTGGAAGGTTATACACACACAATAGCCTGCTACATTAAAATGTGCATCAGTGCTAAATTTTACAGCTCTTCAGTGACTATACTGATGTAGTGATAAATAGTTTAGTAGATGACTTATGTGCAGAATGAAATGTAGTCACTGGGCTTCATATTTAAAGGAACAGCAACATATTAATGCACTGAAGCTCTAGAAAAGGTCAATCCAAATCTAGCTACAGTTAAATGGCAAAATATTGCAGGAAATCCACACAAATTTTGTGAAGAAGGGTGGTTTTTTTTTCCTGCATTTTAAAAACCTCCAGAAGTACTGAAAGACTTAACACTTAAAAGAGAAAAAAATTCCTTAGTTGAATCCAAGGTAAGTATCAACAAAACCTGTCAAATTCATGCAGCACTGTAGAAGAAAATAGGTAAAAAAATAACTTTGCACAAGTTTGGTGCTGAAAACACTTACATTTTTTATTGCTTCATAGACAGCCCTAAAAGTTGGTTGTTTATCATCATGGTAAACACCTCTATTTCCATGAAGAATGAAGATACCTTCTTCTTCAGCTTCCTTACAGTTGCTGCCATAGATGCAGTGGTCAGGTCGATAATTCCATTGGCATGGAAAGACATAAAGGCTTTCTGTGTACAAAAAGGAGGAGTGTGGATTAAGGATCAAAAATCATTTCAGGAAATACACTAGTCTTTTTTCCTTAAGGCTGCCTCAAATTCCTGTACAGTTGTTTTGAAACCTAACAGCTAACTACACTCTAGCAAGCTCCAATGCTCTCAAAGTGAACACTTTCAGGAAAAGTAAGTGCAGAGTCCCTTGAACACTTTCACTGCAAAGTCTGCTAAAGGAGTATTCTCCTGGATTTTTGAATATCACAGAATTACAGCCACCTGACAGCCACCCTTTAAGTATTGATAAGTACTGATAAGAAGCCCCCTCAGCCTTCTCTTCTCCAGGCTAAACAGCCCCAGCTCTCTCAGCCTCTCTGCATAAGAGAGGTGCTCAAGTCCCCTAATCATCTTTCTCATATCAGACCTAAAATTAATATGGATTTACCTGGATTATGAAAAAACATAATGTTCAATAAGTCCTGATCACCCCAGGTTATGTTCAACTTGTACTTCTTCAGTAGTGGCATAAGAATTTCTCCCCACTGCAAGCGAACTGGTGTCATATCATTCTGTTAAACAAAGCAAAGCAAAACAACACAGTCAGGACAATTATCACTTATATACAGAAGGAAATGCTCTACAGAATCACAGTAATTTGCTTTTCAAAGTTGTCTCAACAGTATAGATGGTTTCTTCCTTTTAAACAAATGAGTATCTCAAAGGAAAACAGTTAGGGACATTGCTATATGCTTTCCTTATAAGATGATAATTGAGAGATTAAATTATATGCATTTCCTACTTCTGTTTAACTGTTCCATTAAATTTATCTTCATGATTTCCCTCAAATAGATTAAACCAAGAGTTCTAATAGCAAGGGGTTTTTACACAGCAGTAAGATCTTACACAAAACCCTGCATTAAGTGATGCACATCAATGGGCACTACTTGAATAGCCACACTCATGCAATTTATCACAGAGTGATAACATACACAGGTTTTAAAGTTAACTTCAACAATTCAAACTACATCGATATAAAATTCATTATTAAATAGTTCCAAACACATGCAGCAAAAAAATAAACCAATACTGGCTACAGAGCAGTGGATAGAAACATGGAAATCCTTCAAAGGTTCTCTAAAGTATTTTCATTGAGTTGAAGTCACTGTTTTAGTTACTGAATTTTAACTTCCACAGCAAAGGCACAACTTTTCACTAGAAAAAGGCACTAACACCCTGAACCACTAATAGCTGTTACTTCATTCCCAAAGTCTTGATTTAGTAAAATCACTTTAAAGGAGAAAGAGATCTTCTGAAGTTTTGGCTGAGGTGGCACTGTTTGGAGAAAGCTGGTCCTCCACTGAACTCCATGTTACCAAAAGGGTTACTGACTGCAGTGGAATAGGTTACATATTCTAAAGTTAATTTCTTCTCTTAACACCACACTGAAATTCAACTACAACAGAAATGGAACAAGGCTCCTCACTCTATTTTTTACTTCAGCTGAGAAAATGTCCTGGTTTGAGCTAATAGAGCATTTGTCACTTGTCTAGGGCCAGCCCAGCCCTAAACCTTGACAGAGAGTGAGGATGAAATAACAGCAAGTCCCAAAGACAGAAAATTCCTGAACAAGTACAGAATTGTACCCTTGACTCTTTTAACCAAGTTGCCACAAAAAAACCCAACCCCCAAAAATAGAATTCCAATATCATTTGGGATCTGTATACAGCAACACCTTGGTAAGAAACAAAGGATTCCCAGGAGCAAAATATTCAGTTTTATAATTATTGTATCACAGACTTTCTTCTCTGAGCACAAACTAGAAAGTGCAAAAATGAGTAGTGCTTTTTTTAGTCTTCCCTCAAATCATTTCAGGCATCAAATAAGAAGAGCTTCCAGAATTGAAGACTAAAAAGAAAAAGACATACGATCAGATTTCAGACAAGAATTAATACAAAAAAGATCTATAGCTTATATTATGTAAGAAGCCAAACAGAATATTACAGTCTCTTCTGCCCTAAAAAATTTATGACTATGATTGCTTGCAAGTAGTTGATGAGAGCAGGCAGAAGAAATGCACAAGAGAGTTCTCCAGCAAGAATTATCATTAGGCTCAGTGCAATGTGCTGAAACAAAAGAAAACACAGGCTCAACATGAAGCTAAAACCCTCCAAAAAACCAAATCAATTGGACTGAGTCAGTGGGTAAAGATTACTCCCTCACCTGAACTTTGGCATTCATAGAATACTGAGCTAAGGTTTAAATTTAGACTTAATGCTAAGAATTAAAACCAGAATTAAGCTAGATCAGTGATACCAGGATAATAATGATAATGGAAAATAATACAGTAGTAAAGTTTTAGAGCAACTGATTGAAAATGGGGACTTCAAGTTATTAAAGTCTTTATTTCACCTAATTTTCATTTCATTTAATTTTTTAATAGCAACACAACCTCTTTAAAATTCTTCTGTAACCAGTAGTGAGGTCTAAGAGAGCATGAGAAACAGAATGCTTTAGTTCAATCAAAATTGATATAAAACTGCTTTCAAAATTTACTCAAGTAAATAATTCTGTGGTAACTTAAGGATTTCCAAAGTATTAGTTTGGTCATTACTGCTTTCTGCCCCAGAAGACTTCTGCTCTGGCCAAGGCTGAAGTCAGGCTTAGCCTGTAGCAAGCTGGTATTACCTTTCTCTTAATTCTAGTAAGAAAATATAAAGTTGAAGGAAAAAAGATATTGCTGTGTGATTTGAGGAAACAAAATGCAGCTGTGACCCACAAACAGTTGGTCAATTTACATTTCCTTCATGCTAAATGAGAGGGAGCCCTCCTCCTTCTGGCTATACAACTCTGTTCTGGTTATTGCATTAACAGTGTAGATAGTTTTTGTGACCTGATTTACTTCACTAATCCAGCAGAAGGACTTATTTTTCTATTAATACCAAATTTAATTGAATTATAGAAGGGACCAACAAACACCAGAGGCTAGGACAAAGTAAATAAGAAAAGCAGGGAAAAGCAGCTAGTAAGAGATGGGAACCTTCCTTTTAGAAGCAATTAGCTTTTGCACAGGTTCACCATATTTCTTGGAACTATAGCCTTAAGCAATACTGAATGGTAAAAAAAGAAAGTGTATAATAGCTTAGGTCATAGAAACTCTGAACTCTGATTCTGTTTTTTCCCCTAAGCATACCCATGAACCTCTCCTTTGCACACTATCTGGAGTTATTCTGTTTGGAGTTTGTTCAGTTTTTCTAAAAGCTCATTCCTTCCCATGACTGCCCACATCTCAGGCATCACAATGACAAAGCTCCTTAATAAATTCAATAATTTATCGTTCTCTATTCACAAAGCCTCCCTGGTCTAGGACTTTTTGTTAAAATACCCTATCTGTGGTATTTGCTACATCTCTTCCAGTCTAAAACCATCTATATCTGTATGTATACAAACATAAACCAAGCACTTACTATTACCTCTTCCATCTCCTAAATTCTCTTGCATGTTTGACATTTCTAATTGCTGCTTAGGCAGGCACTAAACCATCAGAGGTTTCATTAGTGATTCCAGTCTTGTGTCCAGTTACATCCTGTTTAATGATCACACTATATTCAATAACATATATCCTCATGCTAAAGTTGCTGTAGATCTGTATACACTTGTGTGCATATATAGATATATATAGTGCATACATTTGTGCTGAATATATACACTGAGACTCTACAAACTCAAAGAAATAGTTTGGAGCAGGAGTGACAACTTCCATTAGGCACCATAGATAGTCAGGCAGCTCAGATGCTTGGCTGAAATGACCAGACCTGACAGTTCTGAGAAGATTGAGGTTTGAACAAATAAGTGGATAAAAGACAACTTAATCCTGAAGCAATACCTGGAACTACAGGTTTTCTGCTACCCAGGTAAGCACTATAACCATTGGCTAACATCTCTGGTTCTCCTTTTTATTTACTCATCTTCTAGTCCCTCCTGACTCTTACAAATCAATGCGATAACAGAAGAAAAGATACTTAAAGGCCTGAAGCAGCTCAGCCTGTATTTTGGGGCTGAAGAAACTACAAAACTCAAACTGATTCAAAACTTCCACTGTTTGGACAAGTGCTCTAGCCACTAGACAGTCACACACAACCATCTACAGGTAGCCCTGCAGAAAAGG
>VWZO01015795.1:8061-21604 GCA_013396975.1 Bucco capensis | reverse complement strand
TCATTTAGCCCTGTAAGGCCTTCCATCCAAGTGAAGGANCTGTGTCCAGTTCTGGGGCCCCCAGCTCAAGAAGGATAGGGAGTTGCTGGAGAGAGTCCAGCACAGGGCCACCAAGATTATTAAAGGAGTGGAGCATGTGCCCTATGAGGACAGGCTGAGAGAGCTGGGTCTCTTCAGGCTGGAGAAGAAGAGACTGAGAGGAGACCTCATTAATGTTTACAAATGCATTAAGGGTAAGTAGGAGAGAGCCAGGCTCTTCTCAATGTCATCCAATGTTAGGGCAAGAGGGAGTGGGAGCAAGTTAGACCACAGGAGGTTTAGTATTAACATGAGGAAAAACTTTTTTACAGTAGGGGTGACGGAGCACTGGAACAGGCTGCACAGGAGGGGTGTGGAGACTCTTTCTCTGGTGACATTGAAGGCCTGCCTGAATGCTTTCCTGTGTGACCTTGTCTAGGTGATCCTGCTCTAGTAGGGGAGTTGGACTAGATGATCTTTCTAGGTCCCTTCCAACACCTGACATTCTGTGATTCTGTGAAGCAGTTCACGTACGGGTGACCAAGGACCTTAGAAGCTTTCAGAAACAAACCAGCTACTGGTAGGAAGAGTTAGATATATTGCTTCATCTCTTCCATGAGGTAGCTCCCAGAGCACAGTAAAGCCGTGAAAGTTAGTACAAAGCAGAATGTTATTGTCAACATGTTCCCAAGCAAAGGAAAACAAAGATTAAATGAGTAAAACAAAGGTCCATGACCTTCACAGGAGCTTGCTGCCTAACTATTTAGCTGAAGCTTCCGTAAATTAAAACTGCTGAGTCAAGTCCCATGTTACAGGCACCAAAAAGAACTGTGGTGGACCAACTTTTGCTGAGCACCAGGTACCCACCAAGGTTCTCTATCACGTTGTTACCCCACACCTCCCACAGCATGACAAGAGGGAAGAGAACAAGATGAAAGCAGCCTGTGCGTTTTAGTAAAGGCAGTTTAATAAGCAAATAGAGAGAAGCAAGGCCGCATGCACGAAGCAAAGGAAAGCAAAATTGAGCTTTAGTCTCTACTTCCCATAACAGGTGATGTCCGCCCTCTCCCGGGAAGCAGAGCTCTGAAACATGTAACGGTTGTTTGGGGGACAGATGTCTTCTTCCTGCTGATATTCCACACACACTCCCCTTCCCCCCCGCCCCGCCTTTTATCCCTGAGCTGACGTCATATGGTATGGAATAGCCCTTTGGTCAGTTTGGGTCAGCTGTCTCGGTTGCATCCCCTCCCAAGATTTTGTCCACCCCATCCCCTTGGTGCTGTGCCAGCCTTGCAGCAGTCACAACATCACATGTTATCTTCAACCCAAGGCACAGCATTTCTGAAAACTGCTATGGGGACATTAACTCTGTCTCAGCCAAACCCAACACAGAGCCTCACTCTACCTCTTGGGAATAATTAATTCATTTTGGGGGCTGCTCACGTATTTCTATCAGTTTTGTTTTCACAGCCCGAAGAACAGAAAAATGTTTGGATCATTCTGGCTAATGATACTCGTCAAGATTCCTTGTGCCTTAGCATGGCTGCCCCACAGAACCTGTTTACCACATCTTGTCGGAGCTCTGTGGGCAAGGACTGAATTTATCAACAGCAGTACTCCACCTCTGGAATGGAACATCTCTAGCTCCTGGGATGTCAGTTTACTACAACTTGGGAATAGTACAGCCCAACGACTGCAGGAACTGCGAATCTGGAGGGGAAGATTGATGCACTTTATTCTTTTTTGCTAGCATGTGGACAGGGATGTGAAGACTTCGACAGATTGTGCTGCATGAATTTGAGTGATCATTCACAATCAGTGCATGCAGCTACTCAAGAAATATGATAGCTGAATTTACAACTCCGTGAAGATACTGGATGGAACCTGTTTGCTGGATGGACCTGGGGTTGTGACTGGTTAAGAAGGTTAATCATGGTATTGATTGTAGGGGGGATTTGTATGTTATATATTCTGTGCCATATCCAAAGTTTAAAGGCCCTAATCTGCAACACACTACTCAAAACTTTGATCAGGGTGGTGGAGTATCAACTTGTTCCAACAACAGATCATGGGGTGGCATGTGTAATGGATAAATAAAATGATCCATTCTTTACCATGGCATGAGAAAACAACCTTGCATAAGCATAATGTAAGCATAGGCATAAGATAGGCATACGGATGAAAAGAAAATAACAATAAACTTGGACCTTGGTTCATGTCTCTTGGATAGTACTGAAGGCACAAGACCAGTTTGCAAGGGCAGACAGCTGCTGGCTGCTGACAGGGACAGGCAGCTAGCTGGAAACACCTGGCGCATACCTTGGCCCTGTGTGCTCCAACTGGGTACAGTACCGTCTCACTCTCTCATGGTTTGCCAAATAAAAGAGAGCCTGCTTCTGGTGGAGTTGGGGGGAGACCCAGCAGCAGGGTCTCCAGGGGACACCCTGTGATGCTCTGAGCCTATCATCCCCCTACCAAGATGCTGCTCCAAATGCTTGGCTTTGCAATGGTCTCCCTGGGTTTGGTATGATATGCTCTATAACTGCATGTGTGCTTACTAGGATTGTTTGTCTTTATAGCAACAGTTCTTCTAATGCTCGGCTTTGTAACCATCATCGTGGGCTTTGTATGGTATGCTATAACTGTGGGTATGCTTGCTAGGATTGCTTAGTGTCTCTATAGCAATAAAATCTTCCTTGTTTTGTTAAGCTGTGTGGCAGAATTCTGTTCAGGATGAATCCCTGTACCCTGCTACAGGAGGAATAAAAATTTAAAATCAAATGGAAGAATATATAGTGATATTCCCACCTTGATATCAAGATTTCTGCTGAAGCTGCCATGGCTTTAACTAAAACGGAGTTATTCTAGTATCTAAGACGGGATGTAAAAATATTAGAAATAGAAAAATTTCATTTCTAGCCACTATTGGATAGCCTTTCTTGTGGCTTTAAATGAATGTTGAAAGGAATTGTTATAGTGAATGTGAAAATTGCCCGAGGTATCCATCTTTTGCCCCTTCACCGCCCCTGACCGTTAATGTGTTTATTTGCAAACTTGGTGAGTGGTAGCCCTTCCCATTGGCTGAACTGCGCGGGTAGGAGCCAGGGGCCAGTGAGTTGGCGGGGTGATCTCCGCCCCCGCTGGTTGGTCCCTGCCCAGCAGGGAGACGCGCAGTCTGTAGCAGAGCGGCAGTACCTGCGGGGTTGTCCCAAGCTGGAAGCCGGTGCACACCCCACCAGCATCCGGCCAGCAACACGGACCCTGCAGCAGCGTGCAGCAAGCAGCNTTTTGTGGAAGGGGGAGGCTCTAAAGGGGCTTCCTTCTGAGTTTGTCCTCCCAAACCAGGACAGGAATATATCAAAGAATATAGAGTAGATCAGAGGGCATGAGAGCTGCTTGTAGCTATAATTGTTGTGTTCACAGAGGTGATAAGGTGACCAGAGGAAAGGGCAGCACTATACTCAGTGTTTGTTTTTCCTTGTATACATCACTGTTTGGGCTGGTCCCTGAAGGGACCCTCTCAAACTGCCCCATCGCTTCCCCCATCCTCTGGTAGGTGAAGGTGGAAGGGGAACAACTGCCTGCATAAATCTTGTTTGCACTGTGTCATAGGAGAGGTCTATAATGTCATTTGAGAGCTAGGAGATGCTCCAAAGGCTGAGAGTGTAAGCTGGGTCAGAATCAAACTAAATATTGACTACCACTGAATTCAATAGAATTTAGCTCTGCTTCACCTGGTCTAGGTTTCAAGTCTCAATACTATATTGTTAACTTTCAGATTACTCCTACACTTGAATGGCTCTTTAGTAGAGCCAAAGCATACAAGTCTCTTGACAGAGAATTTTTGATAAAAAAAAGAGTTTTGATTAAAAAAAAAGAATATGAGTAACAAGAAAAGAGCTCCCTCCTTTCTATGAGGCCAAATACTGCTCAACAAACAGTTAACTTCAGTGATAAAATTTTGAGAGATTTTATGCCTTTGTTGTCTTAAGACTAACCAGCAATCTAATGCAACTACAATTTTACTGTTTTCAAAAACCCCTGCAAGACCAGTGACAAAGCTGAGGGAAAGTTACTAGTTCTTGTAAACAAAGATGAACACCATAGTTCACCAATTTTCATAATGAAAACCTGACAGTTTCTAGTTGGTTACAGTGGCCCAGAACTCCAACACAATGAGGTTATGATACGCTATGTCACATTCTCTGTGCAGTTTCTTCACTTTACAAAGCATGAAAAAAGTGTGAATGGTAATACAAAGATGGGACTCTTTACAGAGGATGGAGCTGGGCTCATTAACAGGTTTCCCCTTACTTTGTCACAGTTGTCAGCTCACCTCAGATTATAAAAATTCTCTCAATATTCCTATCTGCATTAGCCTGTCATTAGTTTTACACTTTGTTCTTTTGTCAGTGACTCTTAATTACCATGATTTTGCTCTACAATCCTTAACAAACTCATGCAGTGTCTTTTTTTTTTCGCATTTTCATCCTATTAAATTGAAGGGAGTGAGTTCAGTAGTTAAAAACAGACTTAACACAGGACTAGAATATCCCACCACACACAAATGATTAGGTGCCCACATCATGGCTCTCACTTTCATGCAGTTATTTCAGGAGATAAGGCTTTGATGTAAGTTAAAGAAAGGCCAATGCCTGGCACATATGGAAGGGAAGAAGAACAAAACATAGAATCATAGAATGGTTTGAGTTGGAAAGGACCTCTGGAGGTCATCTAGTCCAACCCCCCTGCAGTGGACAGGGACATCCCCAACTAGATCAGGCTGCTCNGCAGGGCTGCTCTCTATCCTCTCATCCCCCAGCCTGTATTGATAGTGGGGATTTTTCTGACCCAGGTGTATGATCCTGCACTTGGTCTTGTTGAAGCTCATGAAGTTCACCTGGGCCCACCTCTCCAGCTTGTCTAGGTCCTTCTGCATGACATCCCACCCCTCCAACTTATCAACAGCACCCCATAGCTTGGTGTCATCTGCAAAACTTATTTCACTGTATTTTATCTGGACCTCGTTGTGGCTTCAGTCCAGTGTCCTGTACAGTTCTCTGCTGGCTGTTTCAGAGCAGGCATCAGATGTCCCTGCCTGCTTGACAGTGCCACCAGCCAGCAGGAATAGGCTTTAGCTGTTTAGCACTTACAGAGATGGACTGGGGTAACACAATGCTCATTCCCAGATGACAAAAGCAAAATGCTGCATAGAGTTACAAACACAGATATTATTCTGACGATATCTGATATCTTCCAGCTGACAGGTTCAAAGCAAGTGCATTCAAAGATAGGATGACCCTACCTAAAGACAGCCTTTGTAAGACAGCTGTGTTTTTATAGGTTTTTGTTTTATGGGGTTTTTTTGGGGGGGGGGTTTAAATGGTCCGTGAAGGCAAAAATGAAAATTCCCTCTTACTGGCATTGTTTCTCTCCCTTCTTTTTCAGGCTAGAGATATCAAAGACAATTTTGAGAGTTTTTGATTTTGATCCTTTAATTTTGTAGACTTTGGAAGTTATTGTGGGTTTAATATTAGTACTGTAGGTCTAGAATTTCTATGTAGCAACTTCAGTAGCTTAATGTTTACACATTCTAACCTATTCCCTTGCTAGCTGCTTAGTCTTCTTTTCAAGATAAGACTGTAGGAAAACATCATGGGCTGGCACCAGAACACATGAACATTACAGAAGGATCTTCACATAGAGAAATTTGGAAGTCCTCCAAGGAACAGTACGTGTCATGCAGCAGAAGAGGATGAAGTAAAAGCGGTCTTCAGATCCCAGACTCAATTCCTGAATGGGTGTGTTGGAAGGCAGAACGGGACAGGACTGAGACAAGTGGTAATACGGGATTGGATGGACATTATTATAAAAGTAATGGGACCAGGGGCAGAGGGTGAGTGCATTTTTGTATTCCAGGGGTAAAGACTCACTAAAGCAGCTTTCTTCTTATCTCCTACTAAATTCGACTGAGTTTTTCCTCCTCTCTCCTTAAGGCAACAAAAGTGAGTAAAGTTTTTATGTGATCAAATTAATTGGACTCTTGAGCTTGATAGAGGGGCACTTAAAGTGGAAGATCTATGCAACAGTAGACGTAAGCCTCTGTAAGCTGACACTGAGAATAGTTTTCTGGAACACAGAGTTTTTGCCATTGAAAACATTCAATTGCACTTCAAGTTGCAAAGGGATTTAGCTGCAGAACTCATTGATCTTAATGCCAATTCCATGGCTAGAAAGCATATATTTCTTTGCAAATGTATGTATAGCAGTTCAGTCATATTTTGGTTTTATTTATTTAGCAGTTCCACCTACTGAAGACACTTATACATGAAGGAAAACAATTTGAAGTTACTAAACCAGAAATTTCTGTAATGTTCAAATTAATTTCTACAATTAGTGTTTCCTTACCTAAGAGAGTGTATGCTATCACATTATAGATAAAAGCATTGTCTCTGTAAAGTTAGCCTCATGAGATTCCAAATCAGTATTGATTTTTAATAAAGGGCAAAGCACAAATACAACATAAGGCAAAAATCATATGAGTTTTTTTGTTACTGGGGTGCATTGAGGCCCACAAATGGACTTGGCCGCCTACTGTACAGAGTACAAACACAGGGTAAAGAGTAGAATGGGCTCAGGGGCCTATTAGCCATGTGTCAAACAAGAAAGGAATGGAACAAATCGAAGATGTATTAGTCAGCAAAGGCAAGAAGAATCCACTCCAGACATCCACATAAGATGTTCATTTAAAGATGTAGTAACATATTTTTGGCAACAGTATCTTAAGTTGACAGGCACAGTCTGAAGATTACTTGGGGTCTCCTGTGGCCCCTGGTGCAATAACTGTGCTGACAGCAGAGGGAGCATTAAACTCATTGCCCATGGTAAAGTGTGGGGAGTGATACCCATGTTCCTATAATCCTTGTATGGGTAGGATGAGGTCATTAGCCTTCTGGCAGTCATCCTAGGAGAAGGACAACTCTGATTCCAAACCCGGGCAGATGGAGCTCGTTTAGCCCTGTAAGGCCTTCCATCCAAGAGAAGGACACTCTAATAAAACCTCCATCCTAAGGACTTTGTTGCCAGCGTCCAAGCTTGCTAGGCCCTGGCAGATGAACCTTAGGACTAAAGGGTGGGTCCAGCTCTGTGCATGCTGTGTCTCACCTAAAAGAAAATCCATAGCACAGGCTCGAGGGTGCTATCCGCTATCTTCTTTTTATCAGCGCGCTTGGAAAAGGCGCTGCTGAGGAGCGTGGGTGGAGCCCTCCCTGGATCTTCGTTCGCGAAGCCTAGCCATACATATACATCTTAAGTTGATGAAAGACAGGTGGTGTGTAGGGAGGTAAGTTCAGCTCCCAAAGTGCAGAAAAGCAGCATTCATTTCAGAAAATACAGAAGATGGATGGCTGACATGATGCTGAGCTCCTAACTTATGTTTAATCCAAGCATATCATAAAAAAAAATATTATTCCATACTGTGTTATGGATTTGTCTGGGTTTTCAATGGCTCTCATCCTAACTTTGAGTTCTAGCATGGCTTCTATTGAAATTATTAATCTTACCAAGTTAAAAATACACACATTACCAAATTTTTCTTCACACAATAAATATAATTGCCCTTATCAAAACTATACACTTCATGTGAGTTACAATCTTTTTAAAAATACTTCTGGAAACTGCATTATGCAAAATGGAGCACATGTCATCAGTCAAAGGTTACTCAAACCAGACAGGTAACAAAGCATTATTGTTAACTGAAACTGATAATGCAGAAACGGATGATGGTGAAGATGATGTTTAAAGGCATCCTGTTTCTAGGAAAGGCATCTTAATCTCACAGGTTTTTAGCAAGTTGGCAAATTGCATTTGAACTAATTGTTCTTATGGTCAGAAATATACTAATTGATGAAGGAAGTCACGTTTGACTCCATAGAATCATAGAATCACAGAATGTTAGGGGTTGGAAGGGACCTAGAAAGATCATCTAGTCCAACCCCCTTGCTGGAGCAGGATCACCTAGACAAGGTCACACAGGAATGTGTCCAGGCGGCTCTTGAATGTCTCCAGAGAAGGAGACTGACTCCACAGCCCTCCTGAAGCAGCTTGTTCCAGTGCTCCCTCACCCTTACTGTAAAAAAGTTTTTCCTCAGGTTTTCCCACTAAACCTCCTATGGTCCAACTTGCTCCCATTCTCTCTTGTCCTAGCATTTGTTCAAGAATAACTGGAAAAGTTTTCCACCAGCTTCTGCCAGCTATGTCCTCTGAACCATTTCAGCTAGGACAGCATGGGCATTCTCAAACAGTGCTCTGGCTTCAATGATATTTGTATCCTCATGTTTTCCTATGAACAAGTTATCATCATATTTTCCAGGGTAATCCATAGATTTTTTCCTGACTTCTCTTTTTTATCTATGTAACTATGGCGTGCTGCAAGGTCTGTCATTATACTTCTCTAGCCAATGGGAATTTAATATTAAAAGTCATCTCCAGCATCTTTTCCACTGTCCTTTTTTGTTGCACCCCTTGTTATGCAAGCCTGAAAACCAGACTATCCTTTCCTCACGTGATATTTGGCCATATCAAATAATCCATCTCTTCTCTAGGTAAGGAAGATGTGGCACAACACCTCCACAGCATTTACTTCTTTCTATCATCCTGTGCTTCCTCAAGATACATTATATTTCTCTCTAGGCCTGGAAGCACTAGCTGTATATTTGCAAAGGCAGTGCCTGTTGGATATCCACAGTGCATGCAGTGACTGTCAATTAATCTCACGTGATCCAACCAGTTCTGGCATAAATTAGAGCATATATAGGATTGCTGCAGTGTGTGCTTGGCAGCTATGTGAAACTAGCATAGTAACCCTTTCTCAATGTTGTCATATGGTTTTGCTAACTCCATCCCATGCCGGAAAAACTGAAGATAGGCACTAACAACATCTTACAGCCTCTCTAAGTGCTGTTGCCAGCCATCATTCCTGTTCTTTTGCTGTACAGACATATGCACTGTCATTCCTGCTTTCTCCTCAAAATTTTTAGATACGGATTTTTCTCCCAGTAATGAAGCTCACCTGAGTGGATAGTTCACAGACCTTCTCTTCCAACAGCTGCAGGAATCCTGTTGCCTCTAAATCTGTCCAGTCCAAGTAACTTGTCTCCGCTTTTCCTGAAGCTGGAGTGCAGCCTTTTGTAACTTTAGCACACACAAGAACCTTAGTAGGGCTGAAGATCCATTAAGTGATAGAGCTGAAAACAAAGTGGGCTTCAAATTTATTTCAGTTTTCAGTATAATTTTGTTCAGTATTTTCAACCCTTTGCATTCATCATTATCTGTTTTCCCCTAGATGATGTTTTTTACATCTCTTTTTCAAAAACAGGTATAACCTTTACCACTAGTGCAAAGGCGCTGCAAAGCTTCTGAGACAGTTTAGGAGTTTCAATAACCAGCCAAGTAATGTTATTTGAATGACATTCATCCTTCACTCCATTCCTCTTTCCTGCAGAATTCCATTTTAAGGAAAAAACTCCCTGCAGAAAATCTTTAAGACCCTCCATGAAAGCCTTCTGTTAAGACGGTTTTATCTATAAATGGCCCATAAAATAACAGAAATTCCTTGTGTCTTACTCTCAAAGGGAGGACTGATGAAGAGGCAGCTATGGTTCACTCACATGACTGAACAAAAGTGGTATAGATTTCAAAATTATTTTCTAAAAGTGAATTTATTACAAAAAGTACATATTGCATCACAAAAATATGGTTTATAGAGAATAAAGCCTACTGCAATCTGTCTTACCTGTCTAATTTATGAATCTTATCTGGTTGCAAAAAGCACTTTCTGAATTGCTTCACTTTGATGTAGCTTTTTGATGTAGAAGCTCACTAGTGCATCAAAATAGGATAAACATACCCTGCTCTATATGTCTGCTTTTCAGTTTCTCACTGCTATAAATGATTGGTGTGACGATTAAGATAGGCATGGACTCCTCAGGCAGTCAGCGAGAGAAGACAGTTTATTCAGCTTAGACACTTTCTTTCNCTCTATATGTCTGCTTTTCAGTTTCTCACTGCTATAAATGATTGGTGTGACGATTAAGATAGGCATGGACTCCTCAGGCAGTCAGCGAGAGAAGACAGTTTTTTCAGCTTAGACACTTTCTTTCATACTCTATATATACGTATAACTCCATTATACGTACATAATGAGGTATACTTCCTACACAGTTTTGCAAGTTCAACTATGCTGAAGATAGTATCTTCGGTCACTAATTGTTTACAGTCCTTGACACTGATTACTAATTTATTTCTTTGTATCCTGAGGTTCTTATCAGGGTTTGTGTGTTCTGTTCTTCTTTAGACTGATTGTTCATACCAAGGTTTTCTTCCAACTAGTTGCAATATACCTGATGTTGAATTCGTTCTTTCATCCTTAAACAATCCTTCCACAGATTGGTATTCAGTTTCTCACTGCTGAGTGTTTAGAAAAACAAAGTAGTACAGCTACCTTGTGTCTCTCACCCCCCACTAATCTAATCCGTTCAAGGTGACTATGAAAGAATAGGAAACTTGCTGGAGTTTTGCTGGAGGACAAGCTGGTATCAAAATACCAAATAATAGTGAGATAAAATTTTAAAATATTTTTAAGATAAATATTTTGCAGGAAAAAGACAGGTAGAGCATCTCAACAAGTTTTGTTGGCAGTGTTAAAAAACTTTCTGCCTAAGTAAAGTTTTATTTCTTTAGAAGATAGATACATAACCAGTTACTGAGTGCTGTCCAAATGTGTTCTTAGTGTCTGCCTTGACACTGTCTACAAGTATTACGACATTCCCAACACCCACCCCCAACACCCCATTTTGCTTAATTCCTGAGCAAACTGAAGGCTACTGTGATGCCACTTGAACTCCTACATCAAGTAGCAGAAACTGTGTGTCACTCTCTGTGATGCTACAAACTGGGCAGGAATCATATCAACTTTATGCTTCTCTTTCAGTGCTAGCATAACCTTAAAGACTGGAAGGTTTAAGCTTTATGTGGCCTGACTCCTGTCAAAACTAGGTAAGTGAACTAGCAAGAAAGATGATAGAATATGCCAGTGAGTACATTTATAGGGAAAAGCCTTCTAATGCCAGAGACATGTAAAACACAGAATCTATATTACTGATATTAATCTGTAAAATCTGAAATTGTTCCAGTGATCTGGAGGGTACAGCTTTCCACTACAGGATCACTTGCTTTTTGTTATAGGAAAACTTAGAGCACTTCTATATGGAGTTCTAAAATATGCTTCAGTCTTAGAGGTATCCTTAACAGCTTCACAAAACTGTCATTTCTTAATCCTCATAACTGTTAAATGCCACCAGCAATAATTTAATTAATTGCTTACTGCCCTCCAGAGCTTTTACTTTTATTTATCTGTACGTGAACTTGCTTTGATAGCCTTATGATGAGGCCAATTTGGCATATATTTGTTGCCACTACTAATGACCACTACGTTTAGCAAGTCTAAATAACTCCGAATACATACAAAAAAAGGAAGGATTATATAGGACAGTAACTGAAGGAGTCATTTATTCGCTTCTGTAGGCAGAAATGTCACTGCCTATTAATGTATACAAACACCTGAAGAGAGTGATCAATGAAAATTGATCAAGGTTCTGACCTAGGTTCTAAATTCTGTGTTTTAAAATCAAGTCTGTGAGACATTTAGCCGAAAGTAGGTACAGAGAGTGTCCTGGTTTGGACTGGAGCAGAATTAATTCTGCTAAGATGTTATTGCTTCTAGCCAGGGTTCCTTTAAAAGTGACTGTATTCCTCTGAAAGCTGGCAGTATGTTTTCAAGACACATTATCGTCTTCTAATAGCTTAAGCCTGAATGTTTGGGTTACAGCCTGAGAATTGGAACGTAAACTTTTCTGTGGGTTTGCTGAGAAGTTACAGGGTGTGCAGGGTGAGAGCGTACACCTACAGGAAGGAGACAGGCAAGGCAAGTGACCCCGAACTGACCAACTGAGTATTCCATTTCATACACATCATGCTCGGTATAAATTTAGGGGGGCCATCCCCCCCTTCTCTCTCTCTTCTTCTTTGCCTCTCTGGCAGCCCTGCTTGGCGCCCCAGCTTTGCTGCTTCTGTGCTTCTGAGTCCAGGCCTCCAGGGTCCAGCTTCCTCCCTTTCTTTCCCCCCACGCCAGTGGAGTTTGGCTGCAGTAATAGAGTGACTGAGAGGGAAGGTGGGAGATTTGGATCTTGGTGCTGGCTCTGTATCTTTGCTTGTATATATTTGCCTGCTGCTGTTGTTTTCTATTAAAATAGTTAAACTTACTCAGCCTTTTCTAATCCACAAGTCCTGTTATTTCATCCAAACCATAACAGAGAGTTAATTCATTACAGCTTGTTACTTTTACTTGGAGCTTCACAGCCATAGGATTGTTTCTCTTCCTTCACCACTTGATAAGGGGAGTAAAAACCCAAGGACAGGTTCCTAGGGTTGCTAACAAGAGTTGTAAAGGATGAGCAGTGAAGCATGCCGTAAGATAGCAGAAGAGAAGACACTATTGTGAAAACCAGAAAGGACTGGTCCTTAGACCTTGGGAAGCTGCCAATCCAGCAAAACTGGCTAAATGCAGCAAGGTCGACCTGAGGAAGACTTCGGACAAGCCCCCAGCCCTGTTCAAAAGACCCTGGCCCAGACCACCAGGAAGAAGTGCGCATGCTCCAAGAGGAGGAGACCTATGATAATGAACTGATTATAATACCCCCGCCCATTCCTCGGATATGTAATGCACATGTATAACATAGATGATGCATATTTATAGTTTAGTTTGATAAACAGTGTTACAACTATTCTACCTCTGAGGTAGTTTGGCGAAATTATTCCCACTATCTCCCAGCACTGCAATAAGCATACCTGCCTTACTTCGTGAGTTGTAGAGTTTGTTCCACACACCAAGAGGGTGCAAAGAGGATGGAGTGAGGCTTTTATCAGCGGTGCCCAATGAGAGAACAAAAGGCAATGGGCACAAACTGAAACATAGGTCAATCTATACAAACGTCAGGAATCACTCTTTTACTGTGAGGATGACTGAGCACGGACACAGGTTGCACAGGGAAGTGGTGGAGTCTCCATCCTTGAGATATTCAAATGTTGTCTGGACATAGCTCTGGGCAGTAAACTGTAAGTGCCTCTGCTTGACCTGAGCAGAGGGTTTAGACTAGATGACCTCCAGAGCTCCCTTTCAACTTCAACCAGTTCTGTGATTCTGTGAATTCCGGGTATTGGAGACAAGTGGGAAATTCTGGAGCAAGAAAAACTTACCCTAGGTGGAGAAGGACCAGATTAAGAAATATATGAACAAACTGGATATATGCAAGTCCATGGAACGAGATATCATAGAATCATAGAATGGTTTGAGTCAGAAGGGACCTCCGGAGGTCATCTAGTCCAACCCCCCTGCAGTGGGCAGGGACATCCCCAACTAGATCAGGTTGCCCAGAGCCCTGTCAAGCCTCGCCTTGAATGCCTCCAG
>VWZO01015791.1:111820-128775 GCA_013396975.1 Bucco capensis | reverse complement strand
CCCCCCCCCCCCAGCTTTCTCCTTTCTCCATGTGCTCAGGGCCAGATGGCTGCACTGCTCCCTGGCTCTGTGCTCCTTCTCCTTCTCGCAGTCCCAGCTGACCACTTTGGCTGTAATAGTCCTCGGAGGGGAATTACAACTGAGTATTAAATGTGTGGTTAAAGAAATCGCATTACACAGTGTGACTGTAAGGGAGACGTTTCTCTTTAATCTGTAATCCATGGAAGTTATTAGTTTAGCGAGCGGAGCGGCTCGGCACTGCATTGCCATTAAGCTAGAACCCTGCGCAGAGCCATCACCTGCAGGAAGCTGCAGCCAAGCCATGGCGCAGTGACTTGCTCCCTGGCACAGCCCTCACTCCCCTCGTTAGTGGTGTCTCATTATCATGTTAGGGTTGGGGCTGTTTGATGTGGCAGAGAAGAGAAGGGAAATACTCACCCTGGATGGCTGATACCGTCCTGTGAAGTAATGTTTGTGTCATGTATCCTGTCCTACAGGTCTATGCAATCTTAGTTAGTCACCCTCCTGCTCCCAACGATCACCTCACACCAACACCTGTCTCATACACAGCTGGCTTCTACAGGATCCCTGTCATTGGTCTGACAACACGCATGTCTATCTATTCTGATAAGGTAACTGATGCATGTTTCTAGTCCAGTACCTCATACGTGTGATGTGAATCGAGAGTGCTCATCAGGAGGGTTAATGATGTCTACACTGCCCTGCCTTTCTCTGTGTCTGTCTGTCCATCTCTCCTCTCCAGTCCAACCTCTGTTCCCTCTCTCTTTCTCTCTCTCTCTCTCTCTCTCTCTCCCTTCATTCCCTGGTATGTGATTTTTTTGCAGCTGCCGGTGCTGACCTACATAGTGCTGGATGATTCCTGCAGCGTTTCTCTGCCAGGCTGCTGGGCTGCCTGCTCTTCAGCCAAGGCATATGCACAGTCTTGCTTCTGCCCTACTCACTGGTCAGAGCCAGGGGGTCCTGGGTGCTCCCTGGGTGTGTGTTGTGGGTTGCAAGGGGCAGGAGTTTCCTAGTGGAGCCTATACATTGGGCAGGAGTTCTCTGGGCCTTGAGGGTTGTTTGGCTATGTTTGCTTCTCTGTGTTTATGTGATATTGGTCAGTGAGATAACAGAATTGTCTTAACAAGTCATCCTGAGGCTTTAAATGTCATTCAGTCCAGCCAACACTCAAGGAAGAGGTTCAGATTCCAGGATCTCAAACCACTGTCTGCTATCCCTGTGGAAGCACGGAGACTTCCAGGCTGGATGAGGTCCTGCTGTGTTAAAGGAGCCAGGGTCAATGAGAGGCAGTCCTGGGCAGACACTTTGGAATTAGTAAAAGCAAAAGGAGAAGCTGGGCAGCCCACATGCCATTTCAGCCTTGGTGGAGGTTTTGGTCCAAGTGCCCAAGCTTAGTGGTTGAAATCAGGCTGTTCCAAAGCACAGATTGGTCTTTGGAAAATGTGAATATTCACGAATGCAAATATTCAGTGCAAAACCAGTCACTCAACCTACACACTACATGAAGTCAAATTTCAGGAGGGAGGAGCAGAAGCACCCAGAGATATACCAGCAGGACTGCTCAGCTGTAACAGCAGCACGTCTTTGCATCTCCCACCAAGTACAGCCACGGTAGGTTGGCCAGCAAGCCAAGAGCAAGGCAGGGACAGCAGTGGTGGCTGGCAGGGCTGACTATCTGCATGCCCTGGCAGGATCCAGTCAGGCACTGTTAGAAGGAAGAGGATGGGAACAAAGCTGGCAGACCAAGAGAGAGTACAGTCAGCAGGTGGGAAATGTGCAGAAGGAATTTGATTGATGCTGCTGTGGGGAGGAGATAGGTCTGATCAGCAATGTAATGGAGAGAGACCTTGTCACAGTGCACTTGATTTCGAGGAGAGGAACCCTGCATGCTACTGATCCAGCTTCACCTCTGCAGGGCTATGCTCACCATGGCAAATTGGCCTTTTCCACAGCACAATCTTGTGCTGAATTTATGTGCTCACCCTGAGGGGCTGGGAGCTCCCCCAGCAGACTTGGCTTCAGCCTTTTTTTCATCTTTAAAAGGTGTTTTCTACAAAAGTGGCTCCTGAAGGCCATATGGCTGACTCCTGAGCTGGAGGAGTGACCCACTGCAGTTGTAGGGAGGTGCTCCCCACTGAATATTTGAGGGTGTTGGGCAAGGCCAGGGCTGTGGGGTGCACTAGCCTGGTAGAGACTCAGCAGGGAGGACACACTGCAGCATATGTCACCCCTGTGAGCACTCCTGCCTGGCTGGACTCATGCTCAGCTTCCTTCCCACCAAGGCATCCAAGGGCCGGAGGACTTTGAGCTCTCTGCAGGGCGGGGGGGGACGGGACTTGCAGGAAGAAGATGGGGCAAAGGCAGAGCTTGGGTAGGTAGAGGAGCTGGGACATTGAATAGTGGACTGGCTGGTGGGGACAGCAAAGGTGGGAGAGGAGTAGAGGACAACAGAGCAAAGGGACAGGATGGTGCAAGGCTTTGCACAGCCATGCAGGACACGAGGACATTCAGCTGGTTCCCTTTTAGGTTTCCAGTGATCAGCTTGCTTCTTTTTAATTCAGGAAATAATGCCTTTCAGCTTAGTTTCTATGGAAACAAGCTTGTAAGATCACTTTGTGTGCATGCCCCTGATTGGTTTTGAAGGCATCAGCCAATTTTAGATAAATTTCACAGGGGGTTGAAGTCTCGGAGTTAATTATGGTCCTCCCAAGGCTAAGCTGTCAGGGAGAGAAAGGTGTAGGCCTCAGCCCAGACAGGCTTGCCCAGTCTTTTGATGCTCTAGGAGCACCTCCAGTGAAGCACAACAACACCCAGGAGCTGTAACCAGTCTTTCAGCAAAGATCCCCAAGAGAAGCAAGCCTCAATTGCTCCCAGCATTCAAAGAACCATTTGTTGTAGGAAGGCAGCTATCAAGCTGAGCACTCTGCCTTGGCAGCCTTTGTTTGGCCTCCTTGTGCCTGAATCTTATGAAATCATCACCTCTGTGTTCACTGAGAACCTCAAGTCAACCCAACTGGGCACCATCCTGTGCAGCCTTCTCCAGGTTGTCCTGCTCTTGCAGGTAGGTTGGACTAAATGATCTTCAGAGGTCCCTTCCAACACCTAACATTCTGCTGTTCTGTGATTCTGTCGTTCAGCACAGTCCTGCCTGCATGGTGAGAGGGTCTCTGAAGTCATGGTCACCTCTGAGTGCAGGAGAAGAGAGGAGTGTCCGTCTCAGGGGAAGGACAGCAGAGCAGTACCCATTGCTGTGGTGTCTGTCACTATGGAGAGTCCTTTGTGGACTCCTCATGGAGTCAAAAATCATGCTCTTACCTTCTCATGTTGAGCCCCCTGCACGGACAGGTTGGACTATTGCTTTAGTGCTTCTATTTACCATGTGTCATTTGAGATGTTTCTATCTCCTTCACATCTCAGGCAGAACAATGAGATTATATGGATGTCTTGAGAACATGAGAAACAGGAAATGACACTGAGCAAGAGCAAAGCTTGTGGGGAAATGCATAGCTCCAGAGCTGAGAAGGTCTGGTGACATCACCAGCACATGATGGGGGTGGAGGGTCATGCTGGGTGCCCCGAGGTGCTGAGCCCCAGCCCATGCCCTCGTCAGAGACAGTGCAGAGGAGAATCAAGGGTGGCCTTTAACAGAGACTTTGCTGCTGAAAGAGATGGGAGATGGAAAATGGAGTAGAGTCATTCTGCACTTGGAGAGTCATTTCAACGTCCAGCTTCTAGTCCTGGTAGTTGAAATGAGCTCTGTCTTTCTCTCACTCTGTCCAACCTAGGCCTGGGGATGACTTTTCCCTCTGGTTCCTTGTCTCAGGAACCACTCAATGCCCTCCTGAGGGTTACTGCTTACTGAGAGGGGTATTGTTCTTTATTACTGGTCTCACTGGCAACCCATGCTCAGCAGAAACAGTGTCAGTCAGCGTGGGAAGCTGCACTGAAAATAGGGAGAAAAGCAAGAAAACCAAGGTCAGGGTCAGGACTCCTTCAGTGGCACCCACAAGAAGTGGCTGGAGAGGCTAGTTAATGTCCTGTAGAGACATTTGCCCCAGGAATGGGTTTCACAGCCACAGCATCAGCAGAGACAGCCTGCAGAGCGTCAGAGCAGATGAGGGGCTGAAACCTCTGCTGATGGCAGTGATGGAGCCCACTCATCCCAGCAGAGAAGAGCTCTTCACAGGCTCTCAGGATCCAAGCTAGGAGGAGGACAGAGCAACCCCACCACTACATAAGGCTGCTGCTGCAGTGCTGGGCCATTCCCCAGAGGCTGACAAATCCTTTCCTCGATGCACTGCAGGGAAAAGCAAACAATGCCTTTGTGCCTGAGCTTCCCATGTGTCTGCCCCCACAGAAGTCCCTCCCAGCACACATCTCAGCTATTGCAGGCTTGTCTCAGTTCTCTCCTACATCTGCAGCTCTCACATGGGGCAGTGGGCAGGCTGCTTTCTGGTGGGGCTCAGCGACACTTGTGCTGGGTGGTGGCATGCTGAACAGAGCAGGGGACAGGGCAGCCCTCTCTCCTTCCATGGAGTGACTGGCCAAGGCTTATGACTTTTGAGCAATTATCAGGAACTTTATCTGTTGGGATCTGTCATGTTTGGATCTCACTCATGGACCTGTACTGGTCCTTAGTTGGACATGGATGCACAGCCTGCACACTCCCTAGACATGTGCACATCCCCTGTGCACACAAACTCCACCCATGGCACCCACTGCTGCACCCTCACCCCAGCAGGGCAGAGTCACCTGCAGACTCTCTGTGCGCAGCTATTCCAGAACCCAAGGACCTTCCCTGCGTGGGTACATCCACACCCATGCCTTCTCCCTGTGTGTGCTCACATGTTGCACACACACACACACGCGTACACCCCCCCACACACACACACATATGATCTGCTCAGACTCAGCTCCTTTCTTATCTACTTATATCAACCAAGTCAGTAGCACTAATAATTTGCAGTTCCTACAAATCCTGACCCAATAGAGGTCCCCAGCATCCCAATCACATTCACTCTTAGTGTGTTTAGGCCCTGTGGGTTCCTGCTGAGCTGATGCCACATGGAAGCCTGGATTCCAGATTGACTTCTATTTACTTACCTTGTGCAGACATGGAATGAAGTGAGGAAGCACAGGGCTGAGCACTCAGGGTTTGGTGGGACATAGGAAGAGATTGCAGCAAGCCGCTCCTTGGCTCAGGGTTGTGTCAGTGATTCCCACACTCTCACCCCAGCCTACCTGGGCACCAAGCAGACTCAGAGGAAATGATGTGAAGCTTGTGAAGTATTTTGCAAGGTGAACTGCTGATTTTCAATTAGGAGCATTTTTGGCTGTGTGAGGGGATTTTTTTGCTGCTCTGAGGGGAGCAGGTTATGACCTCTGACAGCTCCGAGTTTGAGGACTTGTAGCAGTGCCTCAGGGATGGTGCCAAGGAGTGGAGCAACTGAAATGAGTGTCAAGTGTCTCACAGATGCTGTGTTACAAAAATTTGTTCTTTAAAACAGTTATTTGTGCAAAAATGGGCTAATTATGATGGATAAATCATTGCATCCACACACTTTGCAGTACAGGCCCAGGTGTCCATGCCCTGCATGGCCAGGACAGCTCTGTGCTGGCTTTCAGAGGGATTTACCAGAGCCCTGTGGGAAGTCACAGAATCCCAGAATGGTCTGAGTTGGAAGGGACCTTTCAAGGTCATCTAGTCCAACCCCCCTGCAGTCAGCAGGGACATCCCCAACTAGATCAGGTTGCTTAGAGCCCCAAACAACCTGACCTGGAATGGTTGCAGGGATGGGACATCACCTCTCTGGGCAACCTGTTAAGTACTGCATATGCAGTTAGAGGGGTACCAAACCACACAACCTCCTAGCTGTCTCTGCATATCACCAGTTGGACTTGTTAACCTTTGGAAGACTCTCATTTTTCTGCCAATCTTTGGGCCCTTCAGAGAAGCTCAGGAGTCCCAAGTGCTTCAGAAGCTGAGCACACAGTGTGAGTGCTCCTCCTGAAATCTGGACTCAGCATTTGCTGTTAGTTATTCTTCATGATCCTATTTTCATAGCTATAATTCTGTAATTCAGGAGCTGAGATATCATGCTAGCAAGTCCATAACCCGTTTGACATCACCTCAGAAAGCAAATTTGACTGAACTATTGCTCTCCAGCAACTTTGCAGGAAATTTTGTTCATCTGAACCCAGTGATATATATTTACAGTGCTTAAGAAAGCCATGATCAGTTTAAACAGCATTTTTGTGAGCTACTTGGGAAACTAGAAAATCATTTGATGCAATATATTGATATTTCAAAGACATTTTCCTTTCAAAAAGGGTTTGAAATAATTTTAACTTAGAATTTTGACTTTTTTAGTGTCCTTTTTTCTGATTTTATTTACTATTATCTATTCTGTTCTTTTGTCATTTCTTTCCCCTCTTCTTTTTTTTCCTTTTTCATTTTCATCTTAAGTTTCCATATAAACCAATTAAAAATGCTCAGAGATTAACATGAAAAATGCTCAGATCCATCTTGTGTGCCCTTGGCCTGAGCTGTGGAGATGGACCTAGAAATATTTGGGCATCACTGCTGACTCCAAAGATAGCTTGAGTACCCTCTTGGTGTGCAGACCATAGCTGTCCTGCCAGTGTTTGTCCTTGTGGAGCTTCTTCCCAGTTCCTCTGCTTAGTCCTGGGTTTATGGACTGAGCTCTTTGTGTATTTGGGAATGTGTGTGTCAGTTGCACTGCTCTGAGATACAGTGCTTATGGTTCTCCTGGTTCCTTCCACAGTTTTCTCAATCTTTTCAGTCATTAGGAAACTTTTCCAGTGCTTTGGTATATTTGCTGCTGCCTCCATCATTCCTGTGTTTGGGGCCAGGGCAGCAGAATGGACCTGCAGTCCCAGTGCAGAGAGATCTGACCAGGGCAGGGGGCTTGCACTGTTTTCTAGGGTTCAGTCTGACTTTGTCACCATGTTGAGTATGAGGAAAAGGCAGTGCCAGCTCTGCCTGTTCCTCCTCTGCATGGGTCCATGCAGAACGTAGTGCCTTTTCCCTTCCAGTGTGATTTGCTTTGGGCCATTCAGGACTGTTTCTGACCTGTGCTGGGTCTGCTCTCTGGATGAGCAGATCTGGACAAGTCCTGTTTGGTCCAGGGACCATCTCAGCCTTAAAAAGATAAATATGATGGTGCTTTCCATTTTGTCCTCTACCTTTCAGACTTCTGCCTCCCTCCAGCACTCAGCTGCTTTGCCAAGCAGTATTCATTCTGAGCATAACCACTTTCATTTTTGAATATTTGACTCCAGGGTCTTTTGGGAAAGCTGCATCCTTTGAAAGCTCTCTGTCAGCTACAGCTTTTGGTCCAATTGCTCCCATAAGAGTGCTGTACTTAATTAGGCTGGAACTGCCATTGGCTAGTCACCCAACCATAACAATGTCTTTAACCCAATCCAATAGGTTAGCCAGGATATGAGTGTGGAGCTGCCTCCTCTTGCATGCTGCTGCAGAACAGGCTGACCTAGAAACAGCCAGATGCCGCATTATAAAACTGCTTTTCTGAACTTCTCTCCTGAAAAGGAACTAATACACATCTATGTGTACCTGCAGCTGCTCCCTGCTGCTCTCTGAAGGGAATTCATTTTCTTTTTGATGTCCATTTCCACAAGTGGGGATGAAAGGCTGTATTTGCACTGACTGTTGCTGGAGAGGCTGTTTTCACCATGCACTTACAGACCACAGAGCAAAAGCTCTCTTTGCCGTCAGCTGAGGTAACCACTGAGAAGTAGCAAATGGCAGCCAAGGTGTGCTTCAAAGCCAGAAGAAAGAAGTGCAGGTCCCAGAGGCTAGGTCAAGGTGTACAACCCAGAGGTCTACCAAAAATTGCTACTCTGTCTCTCCGTGGCCTTGGGATCCCAGCCCTGTCCCTGCCCCCTGGCTGGCCAAACAACCGACCTATGTTGAGTTTTTGTTCTTCCTTGCAGAGCATCCACCTGTCCTTTTTGCGCACGGTCCCACCCTACTCTCACCAGGCCAACGTCTGGTTTGAGATGATGAGAGTCTTCAACTGGAACCACGTCATTCTGATAGTCAGTGACGACCACGAAGGTCGTGCTGCACAGAAGAAGCTGGAGACCCTCTTGGAGGAGCGAGAGTCCAAGGTCAGTTCCTCCACATTGTCTTGTAGCCTTGTTTAAGCAACAACAACAAAACTAGAAGTCTTGGGCTGTTGTATGTATGTAGATTTCTGTATGTAAAACACCTTTTCTTTCCATTGTAACATGGCTAACATGCTTAAAGCATCAACAGTGTCTGACTATTACCTGACAGAACTTTGTACTTTATTCATTTCACTTGCTTTGCCATGGTCAAAATCTCCTACATGTAAATCGACTACCAAATGAAGGGAAGGATAACCTGGAGCTCTGCAAATGCCTCGCCCGAGATTCCCACCTAAGGAGAGGACCAGTCGCTCAGCTTAGGGAAGCACCTGCCCCATCACAGCCACCCAGGGGCCAGGCAGACCCAGCAGTGCCAAATCGACCCCGAAAAGCAGCTTCTGAATTGGCTAACCAGAGCTCCCCTTAGCGGCTTAGGAGGGGCAAGGGCAGCGGGCGGTCCGGTTGCCCGGAGGTGTCCCTGCAGCCTCCCGCTGAGGCTGTGGCTCTGCGGCTGCAGGCTCCTGCCCCCTTCCCATCTCCATCGAAGCACATGCCAACGCTGCTTTCCTGACACCCCATGCTGTCGCGGGAGGGCGGTTGTGGCTGCTGGGAGCACTGCACCTGCACTCAGTACCCCACGGGGAGCAGGGAGGGAGCAGGGGAGGTCCCCAAGCCTGCTGGAGATTCAGGAGGACTACCACAGGCCTGCTGCCGTTGAGTCAAAGGAGCAAACGTTCAAGACAAGCAGGGAAGGAGAATACACAGGGAGCCGTTTGGCTGCAGTCCTTTTAAGAGGCAAGGAACCACCTCCTGCTCTCCGGGGTGAAGTCCCAGCACGTCCTTTTGGCCAGGGCAGGGCGAGATCCTCTTCCGGTGGGCAGAGTCTGAGCCCATCTCAGCAGCATCAGGGCAGGTACCTATTGCTGGCTGTTCCCTCCGGGGTCACAGGCAAGGGACACAACATACTCTTCTCTGGCCCCACCGGCAGCTGCTGGACGTTGTAGCCGTAGACAGTTCTTGTACTGGGAGTTGATGGCTGAGCTGAGAGACCAGAGAGGGCAGCCTGCCACTGCTCTTCATCACCACTCATCAGGACACTGGAGGAACAATTGGTGCAGGGCTGTGGGTGGTACAAGTTACAGTGACCTGCAGGCTTTTGGGTTTGATAGTGGTTTCCAAGAAGTTTCATCCTTGCAGCATCCTAGGTCATCATGAGACACTGATGTGTTATCAAACATGATGGGATCCTCCTGCCTCCAAAGGCAGATTCCCGCTGGGTGACAGCAGGCCACTGTTTCTCTCCAAAGCTTCTTCTCAGCATAGTGTCCCTCACCGAGGGAAAGCTGTGGAAAGATTGTTCCTTCTAGTCAATCTGTTGTCCCTTTCCTTGCATCTTTTGCTTTCCACTTTCTATTTTCCTGCAGCTCCCATGCATCCCCTTTTGCTGCTCTGTCTCATGCCTCCACTCCCTGCTGGCTCCATGCAATGCTCCCAGGAGCAGGCTGTGTTTTTTCTTCAGCCTGCCCATCCTACAGGAAAGTCTTTGACATCTGGGGGAAGGAGGGTCTGTCCTCAGACCTGCCCTGCATTTGCACTGCATCTACAACATGTCTTGGTGTTTCCTGGCAGACAGTGGGCTACTGTAAATGCCCTGGCCATCCTCCAGCCTGAAGCATGTGCCCTGTGATGGTAGGCCACCTTGTCTTCTCTTTGGGATGTGGCACCACATCTTGGGTTTTTTTTTCCCTTGGAGGAGCTTGCTTTGGTTAAAGCAACTGGTCTGACTGGTCTTAAAGGTGATAGATATTCCTGTTGGGGCTTTCCTGTCTTCCTCAGTCTCTTCTGCTGTCTAATTGTTCTTCTAATCACTGGTGTGTGCTGACTCCCTTCATGCTGTGCAGTGGTACCCTGGACCCCTCCCCAACCTCCTCAAGGGCAGCCTGGTCCTTGGGAGCAAGCAGGCAGGAGATCTGCTCTCAACATCTTCAAGGCTTGGATCACAGCCCCTGAGGACCTGAGAGATCTACTATTGGTCAGAGGCTCCCATGCCCAACTGAGCTCTTGGATCTGAGCACGGCTAATCCCTTGGAGTCCACACTGGTCCTGGGTGTCATTTAGCACCATTGCATGGATTTGGACTTCGAGTAGGTTTTGGGAGCCCAGTGCTCAGACCAGGCTGGCCAGCCCTAGCACATCCCATGCGTGAGCTTATCTTAGGTCAGTCTGGAGTTCCTCTCAGCTTGGAGCTGCTGCTTCATCCCAGCAGAACTCTGCTCATTCATCTGGACAGGTCACCAGGGCACCAATGCAGCTCAGGTTCAGGAGGGAGTGCCAGACACACCCAAAATCAGTTTGTCAGAGGTGGCAGGTCCCTGGTGTACTGGCTCCCTTTCTCTGGGACAGGGGTGTTCACGGAAGTGGTAAATTTTTGAATGAATGCTGGAGAGCATGATGGAAAGTTAATTTTGAATTTATGGATCCCTGTGGGCAACATAGGCTGAGGAGCAGGGAAGGGCTGCAGAATGACACAGGAAAATGGGAAAGAGAGGAGACACTGCTTGCCTAGTTCTGGCAACAGGGACAATGACAGAGAGAGGCAGAAGTGATCTGGCACCATCAGGTCCAGCTTTGCTTCACCCAAGACTCTGCTTTACTTTGCTGATGAGCTTGGGTCAAGGTGACAGCACAGCCTGGGCACACAAGGCGATCTGTGACTGGAGGTTGCAAGATGGATGACCAAGTTTCTCACTAAGCTGATGGTGTCTGAGGAAAAGTGGCCAGTATCTCATCAGTGGAGAATATCCGTGCTGTTCTACTGCAGCTCTGCACTCCTTGGAGGCAGTTGTTACTCCAGGTCTCACTGTGATCTGAGTAGACTCTAAGAAGCCACTCCAGAAATCCTCACCGTGGACATCATCAGAAGTGAAGTCAGATATGGGCTCCAGGCAGATTTTTCCTTCTCAGATAATTTTCCTTGCAAGGACCCAGCTTCTTTGAGCAATGAAACACCTGTCAGGCTGTGTCCACGAAAAGATCACACAGAAAAGATCACACGAAAGATCACAAAGGAAAGATCGCACCTGAACAAAAGGACACCTGGCAAAATGTCCTGCCAAAGGCTGCTCTGAGTGCTCAGGAAGAGGCAAGCTATTTAGTTTGGAAAACAAGATGCAGAAATACAACCTGGCTGCCTCAGGAACAAGCTGGGAGCATGAACCCTTGCATTATGGGGGTGCAAAGAGTTGGGTTCCTGGCAGGGAGCAGTTGCCTTTGCCATAAGATCCTGCAAAATGGAGATAAGAATAGAAGTGTGTCACATACTCCATACACAAAGATCAGTGATGCCTAGGGTGGGACAGGACCAAAAATAAGAGGTGAGACTACATCCCATGAAAACCTGCCAAGGACTATACTGCAGGCACCATCAGGCTAATGTTATTGGCCTGACCACAGAAGCTGCTGCCAGGAAGATCCACAGGGCACTGTCCGTGCTGCTGCAGGGTCAAGGCTCCTGAAAGCAGAGGCTGTTGACCCTCAGCATACTGCCTGGAGGAGAGGAAATCTCCAGAAGTAGATTTCATGCCCCTGGCTCCTTTGGGGCCAAGCAGCAGAAGTGGCTCAGGCAGGGGATAAGGAAAAGAGCAGGCTCTCTGCTGCAGTCCGTTATCTGCAGGGTCAGGGCATGCTGAGCCTCCTGCCCTTAGTCCAGCTGTGATGCTCCAGCCAGCAGCATGGAAAGCACCAAGCAGTGAACCCTACTAGACCTGTGTTAGGGCCAGGTTATGGGCACCATGGTCTCCAGCAGCTGCACCTCCCTGGGCCACTCGTGTGCTGGAGAGCCACGAGGTGCCCTCGGCCCTCTGCAAGCACCAGGTAAAAGCTGCAATGTCATCCCATGATCACCATTGCTTCATATCGCCACGCTTTGAGCCAACACAGCACCTAGAGAGCTTTGTTCTTTCTCTTTTGGACGGCAACAGAGCTCCAAAAAGCTGGTCCCTCCTTGCAGGAGGGGAGAGGTTCAGCTGAGACACCTCACTGGCTGTGAACTCTTTTAGGGTGAGCAGGACTGTAATGGTACTAGTGACAGTAGTAATGCTAATACTCTTGAGTGTAACAGTTTGCCTTTATCCAGCACTTTGCATACACAACATTTTGTCCTTTACTTCCACAGTAATTCCATGGAAATCCCACCACTTAGGCCCTTAGAGATGCGTAGCTTGTTTCTGAGTGTCAGATAAACATTTCTTGCTGAAGAATTCCCCAGTCCCACAAGGGAAATGCAACCTGCATCGCAACCGCTGTGATCCTCAGGCTTGCTCTCTCCGGTACGGCTTCGCACCGTCATGCTCCTGTGAGAGCTGAGGCACTCTCTCCTGATAGTGGTTTTTGCGAGCTCCAGCGTTATAGAGACCCTTTAGCAAACAGTGGAGGAGGAGGTGGATGTTGGATTGCTTTACTACACGTCATTTTCAACTGTTTATAATATTCTTCTGTGTCTACATATTTTCTCTGTGCACATTATTCATCAGAGTAAAAAAAGGAACTATGAAAACCTCGACCAACTTTCCTATGACAACAAGCGAGGACCCAAGGTATATATGCATGGAAATGCACGTCGCCCACCAACCTAACTAGCAAATGAAAAATAGCCACAGCCAACCAGAAAAATAAATAAAGAAATAAAAAGAGAAAGAGAAAAAAAATAAAGAAAAGAAAAGAAAGAGAAAAAAAAAAAAAAAGAGATCCATGACTATGTTCCCTGGTAGCACGTTTTGATGTTGAGATAGTTTGGTTTGGACTTGAGAATGACAACCTAGCCAGAGCTGAGCCTGGAAGGATTTCTTTTTGAAACATGCATGTGAACCAGTAATTAACTTGCAAGTTTCTTTTTTTGTTATCATTTTTATTTTTTGGAAAGTTGAACCAACCCCATTCCTCCCCAAAGGAAATGGTTCCTTGGTGTAAGTTGCTCACTTTGACTCCCAAAGGTTAACCCTGTGCAATATGTTTTTTTTTTATTTCCCATGTTTTTGAAAAACAACACTCGTTTGAGTTTTCAATTGCATTCCAAAGCCTTTTTCTCTTTCCTGTACAATGCACGCCTCTTCTTGGGTCTTGATTGACTTCAGTTTGCATGCACAGTGCAAAAAATAAAAATAAAAACATAATAATAATAATATTAATAAAAAAGACCAAACCAAAAAGCCAAAACATTAAAAAAGGAAGAAAGGAAAGAAAGAAAAGAAAGAAAAGCAAAGAAAAAGGAAAAAAGTAGCTATAACCAACCTTATGTAGCAGACTTGTGTGCAGTTTAATGAATTCTCTTGACCCTTTTCTAGATAGCATGGCTCTCACACACAGTCCTGAGGCTCCCACACTAACCAATTTTGCTCACACTAATCATAGGCTGAGAAAGTGCTTCAGTTTGATCCCGGAACCAAAAATGTGACGTCACTGCTGCTAGAGGCAAAGGAGCTGGAGGCTCGTGTCATAATTCTCTCTGCCAGGTGAGTCAGAGCTGTCCCTTCCCCTCCCCACTCTGACGGCCTCACTCTTCCCTTTGCAATGTTGGAGTCAGTGCAGATCTGAGGCTCATTGTCCTCTCAAGGAGTGTGGGAGAAAACCCCCATGAAGCTTCATGTCCCAGGCAGGTGGTTGATGCTGTGCTAGGCATGCTGCTGGCCAGGGAGTTTGCAGACATGAACATGATTGAGGTGTCTGGCTGTCCTGCCAGGTGTCAGCAGCTGCAGAAGCAGCAATGGTTACTGGTGATGTATCCCGACCTAGCTGTGAAAGAGGGGACTCAGGGTCCCCATGCCTATGGTGAGCTATAAGGAATGGGCCAGATGTGCAGATGCTCAGCAGTGCGGGGTGCTGTGGGATTAGATGAAGCGGAGAGGAACATTCCCTTTGCATCGATAAATAAGCCATTGCCCAGGAGAACCAGTTATCAGATGAGGGTTGCCTGGGGGTGTATTTTGCCTACCCTGCCAGCCCCTTGGGATCTGACACAGGAGAAAAGGGGCTGTCTGGCACATGGAGCCACATTGCCCCCCCCTTCTTCTCGTTGCAGTGAGGATGATGCAGCCACAGTGTACAGATCAGCAGCCATGCTCAATATGACGGGCTCCGGCTACGTGTGGCTGGTGGGGGAACGGGAGATTTCGGGCAATGCCCTGCGTTACGCCCCGGATGGTAGGCACCCGCTGCAGGCACCCATCCCGCTGTCAGCCAGGCTCGGAGGAGCCTGCTCGGAGCCGGGACAAGCGGCACCTGCTCTTCCCGGGACCCCTTGGGCTGGGGGAACGCGATGCCGTGGTGGTCGCGAGCAGGCAAAGGGACCCGCACACTGCTCTCCACTCCCTTTGCCCACGTTGGGAGACAGCAGCCTTGACCACGCTGCCGTGCCCCAAATCCAGCTCACCAGGGCTTTGCAAGATGACTGTTTGACCTTCGGAAAAGGCTCGAGCAAGGGCATGGGGATTGAGCATGCGGTGTCAGCGCTCTGCAGAGCTGTCCCCGGCCCCCATTCAACAGGCAGGACAGTGCCAGCCCCGTGCTGCTGCAGCCCCTCACCCTGCCTGCCCCTTCCTAAAGCTCTGGCAACTCCCCGAGCACATCCAAGGGTTCCTCAGCCCCACAGCCAGCTGCTTGCTGGCCCCCGAGCCCTTTGCGGGGGTTACTGCCGGAGCAATGCCCTGCTGACCTGACTTCTCCCCTCTGCCCGAGGCAGGAGTGATCGGTTTGCAGCTCATCAACGGCAAGAACGAGTCAGCCCACATCAGCGACGCTGTCGCGATAGTGGCTCAGGCCGTGCACGACTTGTTTGAGAAGGAGAATATCACAGACCCACCTCGGGGCTGCGTGGGCAACACCAACATCTGGAAGACAGGACCGCTGTTCAAGAGGTATTTGGGGAACAGTCTTGCTTGAGGGAGCAGTGGACCTGCTGAGGGAGAGCTGGAAAAGGTGGGAGCATGTGCAAAAGGGCAGGATGGTGACATCACTAAAGCTTTGGTGCATGTGGCACAAGATTGCTTGGACTCTCCTGCATGGTTTGGATGCGAGGGCTACATCTCTCCTAGAAAACTAGCCAGGATGTGGGCTCGGGCACTGGCCTTCTGTTTGTCTAGGATGTCTGGACATCATCCTGGTGCCTGGCATTGCTCCATGCTAATCCTTGGGTAAGGCTTGGGCAGCTGGGATCAGTGTGGGAAGCGAACAGCTGCAGGAGGAAGAGATCTTGGGACCGTGGAGGGATGATCTCCTCTGCTGTGGATCTTAATTCTTTGTGTGGAAGAAAGAAGAAAGGGAGTGTTCTGCCCAGTCTGGGTAGAATGGTATTTCTGTCAAATGGGAGCTCAGTGCTGCAGACACATTTCCTGCTGAACATTTCAGGGCTGCAGCATGGGTCAGTGTGCTGCAAGCAGGACTTGGGGGCAAGAGATCTCCATGCATGGGGCAGGCTGCTCTCTGCTGTAGCAAATCCTGGTACTGTGTTTCTGGGTGGTGTGGTCTCAGCAGATCAGAGCATGAGTGTGTTGGATCTCACTGCTGTGAGCAGTGTGATTGGCAGATGCTGCATGCATTCCCCAGACCCCAATCTTTGTGTTGCATGAGGGCTTGTGCTGCCTTCCTGCAGAAGCTGGAGCCACAAGGGTCTCTTCTGTAGGCTGGCTCTTGGTAGAGCTGCAGTTCCCTTTGCAGCATGGCTCCCTGGGTGGTAGGCTGCTCTCTGAGTGTGAAACTTGGCACCAGCATGTTCCTTTTGGCAGTGGGGTCTTGTGCCAGGGGTTGCTCTCTGCAGACATGGTTGTCGTGTCTGTGGGATGACCTTCCTGTGTATCTGGGTTCTGCTGACCATGGGACTTGCAAAGACTGAAGATTATTATGGATTTATAGAAAAATTTCTGGCATCCTCTGCAGTGACAAAATCTTTGGCATGAGTTATTCGAGGTTGTTCTCTATGGTACGTTGCAAGTGGCTCAGGAAATTCTTCTGTGTCTTCACTATCATCTTTCCAGGATTTCAGTGGCTGGTTCTTCCCTTGGTGGTATATGTGCATGCCAGGGGCACTGCCTAGGCTGTGATGGGCTGGGGCCAGACAGAAGCACCAGGAGCAGTGGCAGGGACACGGCTGCCAAGGCACCCAGCTCCTAAGAGAACCCCAGATGAAGGTTTTCTTAGGTGCTGTGAGGTTTCTGAGGTTCTGTGCCTTAAGGGAATGGAACAGATCTGGTGGAAAACAAGGGGCAATGACAACAGATATGGTAGTGCAACACTGGGGAAAGCAACTCCATCCACCAGCAGAGGATGACCACAGGCCTATGGAGAGACCCTAGATAGCCTTGACTAGACTTCTGTAGGGTAGTGAGCATATGACAGATAACTGAGAGAAAGCATTTGCCTTTCTGATACCTTCCTAGGTGTCCTAATGGCCACAGCAGGTTTTCTAGGTTGGTCGTACTGTTTCTCTCTCCATAGAGTGTTGATGTCATCCAAGTACTCAGAGGGTGTCACCGGACGAGTAGAATTCAACGAGGATGGGGACAGGAAGTTTGCCAACTACAGCATCATGAACCTACAGAACCGGAAACTGGTCCAAGTTGGGATTTACAATGGCAGCCATGTACGTACAGGTTGGGTAGGAAGGATGTGCACTGGGGTATCTACCTATGTCCTCATGTCTGTCTCCTTCCTCTGGGATCTATCACAGGTGTTGACCAATGACCGGAAGATTATCTGGCCGGGGGGAGAAACTGAGAAACCTCAAGGCT
>VWZO01015791.1:66367-111798 GCA_013396975.1 Bucco capensis | reverse complement strand
ATTTCTCTGCATGCAAGACTGAGACTTTATCTGCCTCGCATTTCCACTGTTTGCAGCATCTGCAAACCCAGGGCACCTTGCGATCTCAAAGAGGATAGTGCAGAGCAACTTAAAGAAGGTACTGGAGGGTGTTGGAAGCTAGAGCACAAATTCCAATAGGAGATAAGCTAGATAGGGTGGCAGGCAGAACACAGTAGAGAAGGGATGGAAGGATAAGATGTTCACAATTCATCATGCTTGGAAGCCAGAGGGCACACTGCACGGGTTTGCAGGAAATACAAGGATGGTCTCTTTTGGCCAAGGCATCATTCAGTTCTGGAGCCCACTGCTGCCAAACAGGGCAGAGGCCAGAAGGAAAGAGGTTCAAAAAGAGATCAAATAAGCTAGTGGAGAGTGGGTGGGCTGGTGGCTGCAAATTTGGACTCAGGAAATTGCTGATGGCCAGAAGCTGCAGATGATACTGGGAGAAGGTCCCTCCACTCTTGCTTTGCTTTTCATGCCCTTCCCTTAAATGTACCCTAGCAGGCACAGTGGTGACTGGATTTTGTTAGTGACTAGCCTGGGCAGGTTACTCTTACCAGCATGACCCTTCATTTGTTCTACTGTCCCGGCAAGGGAAATCACACATTTCCACCAACAGTGAGCCTTGGTACAGATGCATTTGGATGCTGCTTTATTGAAAAGTCCTCCAGGGCAGGACTGAAATATCTACATTAGATTGTGCAGTGTGACAGCATCTAAAGTACCACCCAGGGCATGAATCCTGGATATGTTGTGGCTCGTCAGCCTGCTATTAGGGAGAGAAATGTGAAAAGCTTTGAGAATGAAGTGAAAGTGCCACAGGAAGGAGGATGCTGATAGAGAATCATGGAATTATTTTGATTGGAAAAGACCTTTGAGATCATCAAGTCCAACAATTAACGAGCACTGCCAGGTTACCAGTAGACTATGTCCCTCAGCACCACATCTACATGTCTTTTAAACACCTCCAGGAGCAATGACTCCATCACTGCCCTGGGCAACCTCTTCCAGGGTTCCTCCCTTTTGGGAAGGAAATTGTTCCTAATATCCAAACTAAACCTCCCCTGGCACAACTTGAGGCCATTTCCTCTTGCCCTATGACTTGTTCCTTGGGAGAAGAGACCAAACCCCACTTTGTTGCAGCCTCTTTTCAGGGAGTTGTAGAGAGTGAGTAGGTCTCCTCTGAGCCTCCTTTTCCCCAGGCTAACTAACCCCAGCTCCCTCAGCTGCTCCTCACAAGATTTCTGCACTAGATCCCTTCACCAGCATCATTGTCCTACTTTGGACATGGTCAGCACCTCAGTGTCCTTGTAATATGACTGTTCCTCATCTTGGGTACAGAGAAAGCAAATGTTCTCCATGTCAAAGGCAGGTCCTGTTGCTGGACTGAGCAGTATCATGTGCTGAGATGGCAGCTGAGGAGGGCACCATGGCATTTTGGCCACGCTTGCATGGAGAGTGCAGCCCAGCTCCGCACCCAGGGGGACATAGCTCTGAAGCGGAACAGAGACAAGTGGGTGTGCTTCACCTTTTAGATTGTGACAATCCACCAAGAGCCCTTTGTGTATGTGAAGCCCACTCAAGCAGATGGGACATGCAGGGAGGAATTTACCATCAATGGAGATCCTGTGAAAAAGGTCTTTTGCACTGGACCCAACGAGACCATCCCAGGTAACTCAATCTGGTGGTGAGTGCAACGGCTGTCCCGGCCCGCCCAGCAGATGAAGACTCTTATCCCAAGAAGTGATGCCCAGGGAGAGTGCTCAGTCACACAGCAGACCCAGAGGATGAGGAGTAGAAAGGTGACAGCACATTCAGCCCCCAAAATATCCGCTGTCACCTCAGCTCCAGTGCTTAATGTGCAGTAACTGGGCAGCGGGATTCAGGTTTTTGACCCCAACAGATGGTTTTCCCACTGTCTTCTGTGCGGGCTTCAGGGCTGTTCTGGGGGATTGCATCCCATGTTTCTGTCCCTTGACATGCTCCAATTCTCTTTGCCTTGATGTCAAGCAGCAGAGAGAACCCCAAGGTGTATCAGCACCTGCTGCACTGGTGCTAACAACACCGGTTTCAAAACATTGTATAGAATCATAGAATGGTTTGGGTTGGAAGGGACCTTTCAAGGTTGTTTAGCCCACCTCCCCTGCAGAAAGCAGGGACATCTCCAACTAGATCAGGTTCAGAGCCCTGTCCAACTTCACCTGGAATTTCCAGGGATGAGGCATCCAACACCTCTTTGGGCAACATGGGCAAGTGTCTCACCACATTCAGTGTAAAAAATTTCTTCCTTCTATCTAGTCTAAATCTCCCTCCTTTAGTTCAAAACCATCACCCCTTGTCCTGTCACAACAGGCCTTGCTAAAAAGCCTCTCCTCATCTTGTTTCAGGATTAGGAGTGAGCACCTAATGGGCAGTGTGAGCTGCTTAGCAATGCCAGGCTTGGCCAAACCCACCTGAAGTGCACCTATTGGGCCATCATGCTTTCCTGTGCACAGCTCTTCCCCCAGCCTCCAGAGATGAGTCCTGAGCTGTGTACATCTGAGGAGGTCATGTTGCACTCCTCCAGCACAAGCCTCCTCCATCCCCTGTGGTGGGTTGTTGGCACCAACTCTAACCCCACCTCACTGGGACATAGCAAATGAACAAGTCCTTCTTTGCCCTCAGCTTGCCAGCACCCAGAGGCAATGGAGACAGTGAGAGAGGGTGGTCAAGGCAAATGGCCCTGCCTGAACCATGTGATGACATCTCACAGGAAACCAGAGCCATGCATGTGGCTGATGTCACTGGGGACAGCCATGGATACTGCGTGGGGTCCCTGGCAAAGGGCTGCCTCCACTCGTCCCCCCCTTTTCTCCCCTCTACAGGCCGTCCCACCGTGGCACTGTGCTGCTACGGCTTCTGCATAGACCTGCTCATCCGGCTGGCAGGAGTGATGAACTTCACCTATGAGGTTCACCTGGTGGCTGATGGTAAATTTGGTACCCAAGAGCGGGTGAGTCTGGGCAGCCTGTGATATCTCTTTGCCTGTGTCATGTGCTGAACCACCTTCCAGAGCCTTTGCCAGAGCAGGGGTGGGGTGGGAGGGTGGTGCAGGGTGCCTGCCACAGGTGTGGGGGTCCTGACAGGTGGGGGGCAGGTGTCAGGGCAGAGAGCTGATCCTCTGTGGGCTCTCTGGCAGGTTAACAACAGCAACAAGAAGGAGTGGAACGGAATGATGGGGGAGCTGCTGAGTGGCCAAGCAGACATGATTGTGGCTCCCCTCACCATCAACAATGAGCGGGCACAGTACATTGAGTTCTCCAAGCCCTTCAAGTACCAGGGCCTCACCATCCTTGTGAAGAAGGTATGGGCTGGGCTGGGATGTTTTGTGGAAGGGGAGGTGTCCCTTGCTCACCAGCCTGCAGGTGTATGCCATGCCTGCACCATGCCCAGCTGTCCCAACTGCTACTCCTGCCCACCTCAGGGAAACCACTGCAAATCCCAGCCCTTGCTGTGGGATGCCAGACTCCAGGTTGCTGATTTTAATGCTGGGTCTTGCCTCAGCCACCCTGAGCCTTCCTATGCAGCAGAGCAGGAGGAGCTTGGAGCAGGGCAGGGGCCCCTGTGAGTCCAGCTGGGTGGACAAGGTGCAGGCATGATGTTCTCCTCTCTCCTGTGTGCTAGGAAATTCCCCGCAGTACCCTGGACTCATTCATGCAGCCTTTCCAGAGCACTCTTTGGCTGCTGGTGGGGCTGTCTGTACACGTGGTGGCAGTGATGTTGTACCTCTTAGACCGATTCAGGTGAGTGTGCTTTGGGTCACCCAAGGACTGGAGGGGACAGGCAGGTGCCCCTGGGAACTGTCCCCTGTGTTCCCACAGCATCTTGCTTGGGCACAGCCCTGAAGCCCTTTGGGAAGCTCTCACAGGAGCTAAACCAACTTCCTCTGTCCCACCAGCCCTGGACTGAGGCTCTCAGCATCTCTGGCTGCTGCTAAACTGAGAGGTGTGGATATATGGGATATCTAGCACCTGTACACCTGGGAACACCCCTGTCAGAGCAGGTGCCATGCTGATGCCTGACCAAAGGATTGTCTAGCTGGCCAGAATTAGATGATCTTTCTGGCCTGGAAAGAAGTGTGATGGGAGCAGCATGTGAGCTGGACATGGTTGTAGATGAGCAGAAAAGGCAGTGGGACATGAGAGGTGGAAAGCTGTTAGGGTTATACGCATAGGCTGTAGGGATGAATGAAGAAGGGCTGCACCAGGACACTTAGGGCACAGTGGAGATCCCTGGCAACCAGGATATGAGACATGAGAAGAGCTCTCTGTCTTGTTTTCCAGCCCATTTGGCCGGTTCAAAGTGAACAGTGAGGAGGAGGAGGAAGATGCCCTGACCCTCTCCTCGGCCATGTGGTTCTCCTGGGGAGTCCTGCTGAACTCCGGCATCGGAGAAGGTGTGTCACAGCATGAGGTGGGACTGCTCTGCCCAGTGGCCCCCGCCATTGGGCTGGGGAGGACTTCAGGCTGAGGAGAAACCAGTGCCCTCTTCCACTGCCTCCTTCTGTGACAGGGCTGATGCTCTGAGGGGAACTTATCTTCTGAGCCTTCCCTGGAGCAGGATGATGCGGAGGGATGTCACACTTGTGGCACTTGTGTGGACCATCCTGCCACCCCTTACCCTCAGTGATGGGAAACAATTCTTTCTTGGGCTACTTCTCCTGCCCAGGATTACACATCCACTCAGGATAGCCACATCATGCCCTGGAAGAAGCTTGGAGCTGGGTTTTTCTGGGTTTGCAGCAGCTCCTTGCACAGCTGTTGGCAGAGCAGATAGATGGTGACATCTGCCATTGGTCTCATGTGGGATGGATGTGGCTTTGGCGACCAAGTCAAGCCCTTGTTGTGCCACTCTGATCTCACCTCTCTCCCTCCAGGTGCTCCCCGGAGTTTCTCTGCTCGTATTCTTGGCATGGTGTGGGCTGGCTTTGCTATGATCATTGTGGCTTCCTACACTGCCAACCTGGCAGCCTTCCTGGTGTTAGATCGGCCTGAGGAGAGAATTACGGGCATTAACGACCCACGGGTAATGACCTCTCACTTGCTTTCGCCCTCCCTGTCCACTCCTGGGCAGAGGTGCCTCCAGTGGGTATCTCCTGGCTCATATCATGTGGCTTGTAGTGCCCAGAGCCCTGCTTTAACATGGCTGTGCCAGGGGGTCGAGCCCTGGGTAACTCTTCCTGGGACTGCTGTTGGTGGGTCTGAGCCACTGAGCTGGGTGGGAATGGACAGGCATGGGGAGGGATCAGCAGGAAAATAATTCTCCAGAAATAGCATGTCCTCAGCTAAACTGCCTGCCAGTTCCTGGAGAGCCTGCACTAACTGGCGAGGAAACAATTCATTATGGATGAGTTATAACTAATAAAATTGTCCCTGTGGTGCAGTCAATACTCTCAGCAGATACCAGCATGCCTCAAATCCATTTCCTGCTTTGGCAAGGACACAGCCACAGCTTATCAACCCAGGCATGCAGGAATTAGCCCACAGCAGCACTGACCCACAGCATCCCACATCCTGCTGAGTCCTCTACCCATGACACTGCTAGGCCCATGGCATCCACAGACCTCCTGCATCCTCAGTGCCACCGGGTTCCCTGTCCTATAGCATCCCCTGCCCCACCACCATGGTCCCAGAGCATCCACTGCCCCATGGCACCTTGAGTTTTGTTGAGGAAATCAAGGTCTTCCCTGGGAAACAGGTCCCTGAAGGAGATGGGAAATGAGGAAACACAGCTTTGAGGTGAGCCAGTTTGATTGATGGACAGAAGTAACAGAAGCCCTGCCCTTGCCTTTCAGCTGCGCAACCCCTCTGATAAGTTCATCTATGCTACAGTGAAGCAGAGCTCAGTGGACATCTACTTCCGACGGCAGGTGGAGCTGAGCACCATGTACAGGCATATGGAGAAACACAACTATGAGAGTGCTGCTGAAGCCATCCAGGCAGTGAGGGACAAGTGAGTGGGGCAGCACCTTGCCTGGCCATGCTGGGGAGAGCTTCAGGGAGCTGCAGTTTGGTGGAGCAAGCAGGGCTAGTGCAAAGCTGGAGGGAGTTGCATCAATGCATGGCTTGATGCATAGTCACATGCATAGTCAATACTGGGTGGGATCTTTCTAGCCCTTGTGTCTACTGGGTGTCTTCATGAAGAGCACAAGATCTGTGTGGAGAAAGGCACAGGTGGGAACCCTGGCCCTAGCCTCCCTTTCTGGCCTCTGCTTGCTTCTGTGCAAGGCTGGATGGCTTTACACACTCCTCTTCCAGAATTTTGCCAAGCCTTTTGCCAGCAGCACAGAGCCTACTGGGAGGAGGGTGATGTTAATCAGTGCTTAAATTAGGGCTGGGAGCACCCTCACTGATCCTGTGGTGGCTGCAGACCTTCTGGGCTGCCTAGCCTGACCTCTCTGTCCTCTCTCTGTGTCCAGCAAGCTCCATGCCTTCATCTGGGACTCAGCGGTGCTGGAGTTTGAAGCCTCCCAGAAGTGTGACCTGGTGACAACAGGGGAGCTTTTCTTCCGCTCCGGCTTCGGGATCGGGATGCGCAAGGACAGCCCTTGGAAGCAGAACGTCTCCCTGGCCATCCTCAAGTCCGTACACAGCTCTTGGCCTGGGGCTTGCCCCAAATGCTGCATGTGTTAGCACACAAGTAGCCTCGTGCCAGGCACTGCCACCCCACACTCCAAAGCCTCTGCAGGGATGGGGCTCTAGGTGCTGCCATGTCCCTCCTCTTGAAGGAGATGCTGCTGAGTGACGGAAGCGGGCACCTAAGGCCCCAACCTTGGCTTGCAGGGCTGGGGAAGCAGCACAGACCTCGTGGAAAGGCAGGGCAGAGCAGAGCAGGGCAGGGAGCAGGAGCTGTGCTCGGCCACAGAAGTGTGGGCAGAGCTGGCAGAAAGCAGCCCTGGGGCCATCCAGTCCCAGGTCCTTGCGAGCAGGGCAAGGGCTGCAGCAGCGAGCAGGGGTGCTGCCATCACTCTACTCCTCTTTCTGAGCTCAGCTTGACTGGATGTCCTGGCTTGATCTTCCAGGGGTTCTTCTTTCAACTCTGGCTATTCCTGTTAGGCAGAGATATGTCAGGACTCCTATTGAGTCCAACTAAGGCTTTTACACCAACGCTAGCCTGCAGCATGGGATCCCACCAAGTCAATCTGATATCATGATTAAAAAAGGATTTCCTTGTCTTAGTTTAGAAGTCCCACACTCATTTCAGACAGAGGAATGTGGTGATGGAATAGTAAGCAGCTGGGAAGCAGCAAGTGGAGGGAGAGTGACATACAATATTGATTTTATGGAGATACAGGGTCAGGAGCCACCAGGGTCATGCCCAAGATGTGGAGATGAAAGACCTGAGAGAGGGGATGGGCAGGATGTGGAAGAAACAGACAGGACTCAGGGTGATGTTAGGACCCCATCTGTGGGGTGGCCTTACCTTAGAAATGGGTGGCACCAGGACAGATGGCATTTGGGACAGTGAGAAGGTGGGGAGGTAGCAGGAGTCCTTAGTGTCCTCCTGGGAGAGGATGGGGAAGCCCAGGGATACAGGTGGCCCAGGAAAGCAGTGGAGATGCGCCGGGAACAAGAGGGAGGAAAGTGCAAGCACAAAGGGTACCTGTGGTAGAACGTTTGCTCTGTGCCCACCTCCATCCCCACTAGCTGTTCAGACAGAGATGGGCACTGCAGGGACATGGTTTGTTTCCTCCCAGGCTGTGATACCAGGTGGCTGGGGAGTCCCAGCCCTCGCTGTGCACAGCAGGGAGCTTCCAGGCAGCAGCTTTACTTCTGCCCTGATCTAGAAGGTGCTGGTGATCACCAGACAGAATTGGGCTCCAGCATTCTGAGCTCCCGAGTGTCCCTGGCAGGTGGGGGAACTGTGCAAGAAGGCACCAGGGATGTGGTTCATATCAGCCCTCTGCAGCCTCCCTCTGAACACACTCAGAGCCCTGCTTACACCCATCATCTCCATCCCTCTCCTTGGGAACCAAGCTCACATGTGGGTCGTTTTGCCAGCAGCAGGGCAGCTCTTGGCTCTCAGCCACTGGGCTGTAGCACCAGGCAGCTGTAGATGGCTGCTTGCAGCCACTGCACTATGCATGTGGTTCATGGCAGCACTGGCTGTGCATGGGGTACTGGGGAACACAGGCAACCACTGCAGACAGGCACACACTCTCTCCATGCAGAAGCCACACATGCATACATGTGCACACAGAGAGCCAGCCAGGCATGCACACATGCATCACCAGCTTGGGTTTGGGGGCTGCAGGCAGGCACTGACTCCTAGGACAGAGGGCATGAAGGGACAAAGAGCATGTGCCTCAGCTGCCTGTGGCTGGTCCCCAGTGACTGCTGTCCTTTCTCCTTGTGCTTCCAGGTCCCATGAGAATGGCTTCATGGAGGATTTGGACAAGACTTGGGTGAGGTATCAGGAGTGTGATTCCCGTAGCAATGCCCCAGCAACACTCACCTTTGAAAATATGGCAGGTTTGTTCTGCAAACCTCTTTCTTCCTCTTCGCTGGGTACCCTGCTTTCACTCAAGACATTCTCCCTCCAGGGCTCTCCTCTTGGGCCAAAGCTCTGCTTCTTCTGGGTTTGTGCTTTCCTAGTGCTGGGAGGCTGCTGTGTTGGGCTCCAATTCCACCTTGTCCAAAACAGCTCCATGAAGCTTCCCCCACCTTCCCTGGGGTGGCTTTCTCCTCAGTGGGGTTGTCCTGCTTTCAGCATTGCTCTCCTCCCTCTGCTCTGGCCAAACTGCGGCTATCACAGTGAAATCAGAGCTGTCGCCAAGGCAGAGAGAGGGGAGCAACACCTCGGGGGAGGCTGGAGCGGCAGAGGCGAGTGAGGACCATGCTGCAGGAGGGGGCTGACAGCGACGGGGCAGACCTGAGAAGCATTTCCTGGTTGGCCCAGGGCCAGGAGGAAGAAGGAGGTTGACCAGTCACAGGGAGGGTTTTCTTGGTCCTCCTTTGCATAGGCTGCAAGTTGCCCCAGAAGGACTCTCACTTTGCAGCGATGTGATACTGCTGGTCCTTCACCCAGCCAATGTGGAGATGCAGGATGAGGAGTGTCTACTACAACCCAGTCCTCACCAGCACCACGGGCCGGGGCAGAAACACTGAGAGAGGGGACACTTTGCTCTGTCTCCTCAAGACACCACTCCCAAAATGTCAGCCCTGTGGGTTGCAGCTGGCCAAGGGCAACACAGAGAGCTCTGTGTGTGATTGTCCTTCCCGATGTGCTAAACAGGAGCACAAGAGCTGGGTTTCTGGTGAAAACAACCCCACAGCCACCAGGGACAGGGTCTGCCCTGGTGCTAGATGTAGCACCCAGCAAAACATGCCTGCTTCAGCATCTCTGAGTCCAGCCAATGCCCCATGCTTGACTGAGAGGAGCTTGCACAGACGTCCTTCACCCCATCACCTTCCTGCCCATCACCATTGGTGCCTGACATGCAGCACCTGCCCCACTCTGCTGGCTTCCCCTCCCTGGCCCCTCCAGGACTGTAGTGGGACTGCGAGGGGTCGATGGGACCCTGGGTTGGCAGATGCTCCTGTTGCTGAGCATGATACAGAAGAAATGAAGTGTGGTGGTGCAATTTCCATGCCCCCCTGTAACTTTCCTGCTTATTTCAGGTGTGTTTATGCTGGTGGCTGGAGGTATTGTTGCCGGGATATTTTTAATATTCATAGAAATAGCTTACAAAAGGCATAAGGACGCGCGGAGGAAGCAGATGCAGCTGGCGTTTGCGGCCGTTAATGTGTGGAGGAAAAACCTGCAGGTAGGACAAACCGTTTTTAGAGCAAATCTCCACCAGGTGCGTTCTCTATTCCTTCACCAAACCAGTGAATGCAGAGATGTGGATTAGGATGGGGCCCTCTGTCCCCCACCCTGCACCCCAGTAACTCCAACTGGGCATTGCTGGGCGCCTAGCAAGCTCTAGGGTAGGGTCCCAACCTTGTCCTCGGGAGCTGCCCTTGACTGGTGCTGTGCTTCCCGGGAGCTGTTGTGCACAGCTCCAACTGGGACAGAGACCTGCTCCAAATAGCCCCAGCAGTGCTCGCGATGGGGACTTTACTCTGCTGGGGACCACATGCCAGAGCCACCTCTTGCCCTGGCTGAGCGAGTGATGCCAATGTGGGTCCCTTTGCAGGATCTCTCCCCTGCTTCTAGCTCCAGCTGTGCTCACTAGCAGATGGGAGAGTTAATCTGCTGCCACTGAACATCCCTGCACAATGCTCAGGTGGAGCAATGCTTCAGGGATGATTCCCATCACCTCCCACTCCCTGCCCACTGCCCAGGGGTGTGGTAGTGCTTGTGATACCCGGGACTGACTCCAAAAAGAGGTGGTGCGTGCTCTTGTCTTTTGGAGACAAGGACGTCTCCCCACACGGGAGCAGGCGATGCTGGTGCCTGTCAGCACCAAGGCTCCCCTGGGGCCCTGCCGTGGGGATATTGTTCTCCCCAGCTTCTCCCATCCCTGAAATACCTCTGCCGCTCAGGCAGGGGAGCCCAGGAGGGTCACTGGTGCCTGGCAGAGACACTGAGCCATGGGAATGTCCGTGGGCCACCAGTCTCACACTTCCCTTAGCCTGTTACTTTTGGGGGCTGAGCCCCACAATGCCCCCAATCCCCAGTTTAGGGCAGCTGGAGGCTCTCTCTGAATATGCCCAGGCTGCTTTTTTTTTTGTTTTCCTTGGGGAAGCAAACCAGTGTTAAAAGAGCAGGAGATCCTTTAGGTGACTAAAGGAGACTGCTGTTTGCAGAAGAGCCAGTGAATGAAGGAGAGAGACCAAGGCTCGGGGACCCCAAAGGGAGCCCAGAGCGGTGGCCCACGGAAGCAGCGCTGGCTGGGGTGAGCGGGTGGGCTGCCTGGGTGGAGACCACCTGCCCGAGAGCAGCGAGGGGAAGCATGAGGCCAGGCTGCTGTATCCTGAGAGCTCGCTGGGTTCAGTTCACTGAGAAGAGTCTCGGAAAAGCCATTTCTCTAATTTTTTTTTCCTTTTTTTTGTTTTTTCCTTTGCTTCTGAAAAGCAGCAGTACCAAGGGGGTTAAGGCTGCTGGGACAGAGCACACTAGTAGCAGTGCCATTTTTCACTTGCCAACCTTCTAGAAAATACTGCACTGGGTCCTTGGGCAGAGTCTGTGGGACTGTGAGCAAAGCATGCTGCCCTGTGGGGGTAAAACAGCCTCATGGTAAAGAGCCGTTTGACATTGTAAGACTTTTCCACAGGAGGAAACGTCAGAGCACTAGTATCTGGTACATTGCTAGAAGGTAGGCAAGTGGAAAGATTTATTTGTTAAAACAAACAAACAAAAATAATGGTTTTTGGGATCACAGTTTTGCCATGGCTATTTCCTGAGATGCCATGGAAGAAAAAGACATTTCATTCCATTCATCTTGCTTTCCTTTCCGTTTGTGCATGTCCGCAAAAGAGAGAACTGAGAAGGAGGAGCAAATGTATCCCCGAGCATGCTCTACGCACCAGCGGGATACATTTTGGTTACCCCCGTGCGGTAGCAGAGCCAGACCTGGTCACTCCGTCCCCCGTCGGCAAGGTCACACTCATTGGCACGAAAGCAATTGGGGAGGAATCGTTGTCAGCGCCCGCCGCAGAGCGCGGCCGGTCCCCTCGGCTCGCTGCCCCCGCACCATGGCGGCTGGTGCTCCCAGCCTGCGCCAACCAGGTCCGACTCGCTAACACCAATGGCTACATTTTTCAGTTCTGTTTCTCTTTGAGTTCATCCCGACCTCGATGACATCATAGCACTAACGCTTTGCCTCCTCCCTTTCTTTTCCTTTAGTTTTCTTTTTTCTTTTTTTTTTTCCTTCCAGTTTCCTTTTTTTTCCTTTTTTTGATCTGTTTTACTTTGGAACAAGACAACCCACACCACCACCAACAACCACGTTCGGCTTCGCACAACTGCGTCATTTAAATTTTTGAATACATTTTTTTTTACAGAATATTCATACAATGACTTCTCTTTCAATGCAGTCCTCTCTCTCTCTTGTGGCACTAGGATTCAGCATCAGAAAAGGCCCTGAGAAATATCTTTTTTTTTTTAGTGGTAGGTGCAGCATCCCAACTCTGGGTCTGGCCAGGCTAGCGATGGAAGCGAGGGGCAGGGTGCCAGGCAGAGCATCCCCGAGGAAGCGAGGTCAGCTGTGCCAGCCTGGACGCAGACACCCAGGAAAGCAGGGCTACTCCCTGGAGGGGTTTCCAATGCTCCAGCTGTAAGGCTGCGCCCAGAGCTGTAGCAATGTGGTGGCCATGCCATAGTCATGGGTCATGGAGGCCCTTGGAGGACTGGGAGTGACAGGAAACCTCCAGTAGCTTTCTCACCTGAATGAAGGACATGACATGGGGCAGTATTCAAATAGATTTAGCATTTCCAACAACACACTAGAGATCTAATCACTTATACATATTCATTTTAGGATAGAAAAAGTGGTAGAGCAGAACCTGACCCTAAAAAGAAAGCCACTTTTAGGTCCATCACCTCCACCCTGGCCTCCAGCTTCAAGAGACGTAGGTCCTCCAAGGATACGGTAAGAGGAAGAAGAACAATTCTGCCCTCTCTCTTTCTTTCTCTTTCTCTCTTCTGCCATTCCATCGACTGCCACACACCCATCCCGAAGCTGCCAGTGTACATGCATAGCTCATGTTCGTCACCAGTCAGTCAGTCAGTCAGTCAGTCATCCCGTGTACCTGAAAGGACGCTGGGATCCTGGAGGGCAGGCAGGAAGTGGCTTGGAGTCCTGTGATAAGTTGGGAGATGCAACTGAGTTGTTGTTTTGTTTCTTGTTTTCTTTTTCCCTGGATGATTTCTGATGTTCCTCTGTGTGCTTCTCTCACCGAAGTGCTGACCTCTTGAAACAAATGACATATTTTTTTTTTTATTTTTTTTTTCCATTCCTGAGTGTTTCTGTCCCTGTTTGTCATTGTATGCCTAAAACCAATCACCCTGATTTCAGTTGGGCACCGTGTCACCTCACCGAGAGCCATGCGTGTCCCATTCTCTACATGTGATTTTTGTTTGTGACCGTTAGCATTCAGGACGTAGTCCTGGGCACAGGAGTGCCACTGTCTCTGGTTATCGTCAGCAGTAACACAGCTCTAGCAAAGACACTCAAAGGCTTGAAAGAGGAGGTTGTTCAAAGATCCAACCTTGTTTCAAACTTGTGCTTTCTGCCTCAGAGTAAAACTGCTCGCACGTAACCAGAGAAAAGTTCCAAACTGCTGCCTCTAAAGCCAGCTGTTTTCCAAATGTGCAAACGTGTCTGCTCATGCTGGAGCTTGAGACACCTCAGTGTCAGGTTGGGCTGTTGGTCTGTTGGACTGAGCCGGTGTCCCTCTGCATGTTGCCGTCTGTTGTGTGACACTCTGCACTGTGGCTACTCTGTTGTCTCGTGTGGCAGCGGCCGCTGTGTTTTGCTGCCCGACCTCCCACCGCGATGGGCTTCGCCCCAGTCACTTTCCTGGGGTGACCGGTGGGTTTCTGCCCAGGGTTGCTCAGAGCAGGCTCCCCGCAAGGCTACCCGAGGCATGAGGCACAGTGGGGATGGGGGGATGGCAGCAGCCTGGGGATGTGCAGCCCCCCTGTGATGGGGTGGTCTGTCCCTGGCCGCAGGCTCAGGGTGCCTTGGGGAACAGCATGCAATATCTCAGCAGGTCTCATTGCCACGGCTCTGCATGTGAAATGGAGGTGACTGCCTCTGACACCAATGCAGGCTCCATCCCAGGAGGCTTCTGGAGCACCCCTGGGACATGGCCCTGGGGACAGCTGAGCCCTCCACCGGGCTCAGCTGCCACCATCTCACACAAAGTGCTCCTCTCGTTGTCACCTCAAAGCCTGGCAGGAGTGGGTGAGGGCACCTCCACTCATCCCCTGTACCCCATGAGGAAGATGGGCATCACTCTCATCTCCTGCGCTTCCTCAACACTAACTTGGTGGTACCTTGTCCCAGTGATAGCCCCATGTCGGAGGTCCCCCCACCCCACTGCAGCACCCCCCGAGCAGCTCTGCAGAAAGGTTGCAAGTTGTGTCCTGGTAGCTTGAGCCCTGACCGGAGGAGGAGAGACAGAAATGGGGTTGATGGTGCAGGGTGAAGAGTAACGATGAGGAGGAGTGACTGTTAGGATGCACAGAGAAAAGTGGAGAACAAATCATAGACAGATCTGTTGAGGGAATCGGCAGCATGTCCTTATGTTTTGGTGTGTTTGAACCACTCCATGGTTAGGAAATCAAGGGGTCCTGTTCTGGGAGAGCAGGAGTGTCATGGTGCAGTGGGAACCTGAGGGAATCAGTGCCCAGAAGCAATGGGGCAGCTGGCATATGGCATCCCTGGTAGCTCCCACATTGCTCCTTCTTTGGGAATCATCCTGGGCCTGATCCTGCTCTGTGGCATTACATTCACCCAATGCCACACAATTTTACAGGGCTCTCTGCCCCAGGGTTGAAGCACCACAGTGCCTTGAGCTTACCAGGTCCAGGAGCCACCTGCAACAGAGGTCCTGTGGGTGAGCAGTGAATCTGTGCTCTCCCCTTCCCTCCCTCAGGAGGTACCAGTGCAGCATGGGTCTCATTGTGCTTTGGGTGCTGGCCATGCTCTTCTTAGCACATTGCTCACAGGGTAATTGTGGAGGGAGAGGTCCCCACTGATCCCAGAAGATGGCCCCTACTTTGGGGGCAGCTACATCTGCAAGGTAGCTATGGACAATAATGCCCCACTGCTTGGAAGCCTGTAACATTCTTCTGCCCACCTTGGGGCAAAGGAGTCAACGTGATTGGGGTCTCAGGACACATTCCCCAGGGAATCAGGCTAGTTGGGTCAAGGACAAGCTAGCAAGGCCAACATCCAAGCCAACACAGACAAGAAGGAGGTTAGCAGGTCCAAGATCTGACTAATGAAGGAGGCCTCTGGTGGAGCAAGCTTTGTCGTGATGTTGGGCAGATCTACTGGGTGCTCTGCAGGGTGAGCAGCCAGTGGGAGGGTGCTGCCAGCAGCTCATGTTACAGCCTGCCACTTGGTGCTTTCCACTTCCATGCAGCAGCCCTGGCTCAGACATTCTAATGCCCTCCTGCTGTGGAAGGCCCCACGAATATGTAGCATGCTGGGACACATTGCCTGGGGTCCTTGTAAAGATGAGAAAGCAGCAAGGAGCTCTGTTCCGTGACACTCGGCAGAGCTGCAGGCCCCTACCAGGTCTCAGATGGACGAGGCTTGAGAGTCCATGGGGCTGGAAGGCCAGGCTGACCCCGGCCCCATGGGCTCCCCTGGCTAGTGAGCAAAAGATGCACATCTGGTGGCCTTGCTTCTTTCCTTTTCATTTTCGAGAGTTTTAAAAATGGATTCTGCTCTGCAGCCCTGCAGAATGGTCCCTCAGGAGTGCCAGAGAGACAGGCTGGCACCATGGAGCCAAGACAGCCCTGGGAAGCTACCGCCCCACTCTGAACGTCCTAGCGCCCACCATCACCCGAGCTGCACAGCCTCTCCGCGGCACATCATCCCCACCGCCCCAGGAGGAGATGCATGTGTTCCCCATAGGCAGCTCCTGCAACTCGAGTAGCACTGGCAGAGCTGACGTACAGCCATCCATCGCAGCCACCCACGATACTGCAACCCCACAGAAGCCATGTGAGATGCATAAACCACACAGACACCTTCCGAGCCGGCACATTCTGTACAGACACGTAACGAGGTGCACAGGTCCCTTAGCCCCCCCACCATCACCGCAGCTATCCTCAGCCCCCGCAGATCCAAACTGCCAGCCCTCGGGCCTCCTCCCCAGACACAGCATGACACACGTCCCACGTCACCGCCACACCAGGGCCCGGCGCTGCCAGGCCACACTCGCCCTGCAGCTGTGGGGATGGTGCCAGAGCTGGTCAAGAACCAAAGGGGTTCCTGCAAAAGGTCACCTGGTCAGTGAAGAATCAGCCATCCCAAAGCCAAACGCTTCTTTGCTGAAAAAAGAACCTAGTTTTTGGCCCTAAAGAACCAAAATTAGGTCAAAGACTTCCTTTTTTCTTTTTCTTTTTTCTTTCTTTTTTTCTTTTTTTTAAGGAAAGTTTAAGTTTTCTACAGCAAGATTGCACTTAGCTGGAATCCTTATTTTTAATCGAAAAAAAGAAAATAAATAAACCCAAAATTCTTCCAGAAAATCTTCCACCAGCCAGGGACTACCATATGAGCCCAGATTAGGTTGAAGTCATTTTTAAAGACATATTAATTTCTTGTCTATATTTTCTTCCTGATTGTCATTTAAAGTTTTTGGTGCCTTCACTTCACTTCCATACCTTAACATGTTTAAGTCTCTTCTATGGTTAATATTGATTAATTTCTTGGCTTTCTAATGTTTGGTTTGGGGATAATTGCACCATCCCTGTAACATAATTTACTCTAAATTACTGATATGTGCTTCTAGCATTAGTTCTACTTTATCATAGTTTTGATATGACCATTTTCTTGCTTTTTTCTTTTCCTTTTTGTTTTTTTTTTATTATTTTTATTATTAAGAATTGCATGCATGAACTCTATACAACAACAAAAAAGTAAATGAGAATGTTACCCTGTGATAACTCTGTGATTGGAGGAGATATGCGTTCAAATCAAAAGCCATGCTCTTGTATTTTGATTTTTCTGGCCAGATTCCCTACTTTGCTTGGTTGTTTTCGCTTTGCCCTCCCTAGAAGCTGTGCAGAGAGGCCAGATTGGCCCAGCCTGCCCTGCTCGACCTCCCGCTTTCCACTGCAGCAGCCATACCTACATGTGCACCCAGGCACACGCAGCACACACAGACACACTCTGCTTCTCCCCTGCTTGCATCAGGCAGAATAGCTAACAAAGGACCATTCTTCTGCCCCTTCCTTTTCATATCTCCAGTTCCTCCTTCTTCCCCACCCAGTCACCCAGCCTCTCCCCTTTCCCAGTCGCCTCTCTTCCCTGCGGCAATCCAGCCCTGTCCTGCCAGCTCACGCCTCCCACCCATTTGCTATGGAAAGGAAAGACTGCCTTAAGCTGGAATACGAATTTGTCACAAGGAGGGGGCGGCAGCACCTGTTTTGGGGACAGAAGGGGATTTTTTGGTGAGCTGATGAATAGCCACAAAAATCTCCCCCCAGGGTGGCAGAGCGATGTCAGGGTCTCCTCGGCCGTTCTCTGTGCACGCAGGCGACGGCCAAGGTGGTGCCACTTAGCAAAGCAAGGCCACAGCAAGGGATCTCTCAGAGGCTCCATTTGGCTATTAGCTGCTTCCACAAATGAGAGAAGGTTCCCATGAGATGTTCCCTCTGTGTCAGCACATCCCCAGCATGTATACTGGAGAGACAGGAGTGTGCTGGCTCCTGCCCCTGCTCCAACAGCTTTCTGCCAGGGGGTCCTTGTGAAGCACAAACCTGGGCAGAGCAGGGCAGTCCCAAGGGCCCCATGCAATTCTTGGGAGGACCTCAGACCTCCTCATGGCAGGAGGTGGAGTGCAGAGCCACCCAGGCTAGCCACAGTGCCAGAGCTGTCAGCAGCACCATGGGGGCCACAGTCATCACTGACCAATGCAAAACAGGGAAAATCCAAACACTGAGGAGCCTTCTGGGAGCCCAGCAAAATGGCAGCATTCCAAGGTAGTGGGGAGCAAGGCCTGGCCTAACACCACTGGAGAAGGTCCATGTAGCAGCACCAGAACCATTGATACCCTTTTCTGCCCTAGCTCAAATTTAGGTCCCCAGGGTGCAGTGCAAGATGCTCTGTGCCACCCACTCAGGCAGCAGGGCTGGACAGGGCTTCCAGCTCAGGGTTTGGAGTTAGGAGAGTGGAACTGGGAGAGGAAGGGAGCATGGAAGAAGGGAGAAAAAACTGCATAGTTCTAAATCCCTGCTTGGGGAGGAAGGACTTTTTATTTTCTTGTCCGATGAGGGTATTTCTTCCCATTTGCAGCTGGGACTGTGGCTGGGGAGGTCTCTCCCAGTGAGCATTTGCCAAGCCTTCCCCATCCACACGGAATGCAGAACTCCAAATCCAAACACAGGCTGTATTTTCACATTAGCGATCAACACTACACTTTGCTGCAAGTCAACCGCACCACACATCTCTCCACCTGCATGAAAGGACAGTCAAAGCAGAGTCACTCCAGCAAGGAGGTGAAATGCCCTGGCCTCAAAGCACAGCTTAATCTGGAACCAGAGAAATGCTGAAACCCAGCCAGACCCTCCAAACACAGGTTCAGCCGTGGGCTGGGCTGATGAGTCACAGGCTTTGCCTTGTAGCTCTCCCTGAGCAGCAAGGGCTTTGCTCAGCAGGCGGCATGGCTGCCATGCTCGGCGGGAGCCGTGCCGCACTCCTGGGCCTCCTTCCTGCCCAGCAGGAGGGTGCTTGGAGAGTGTCTGCACCGACCTCTGCACAAGCTTGGATTGCATTGGGAAGGGGACCTCAGCCAGCAGCGGGGTTTGGGCTGTTGCATCACCCGCAAGAGGTATCCCATAGGGACACCTGGGATGTAAGTACAGGCAGCAACAAGTGCCAGAACTGCCTAACACTTTTTTCTCCTTGTCTGTCTATTTGTGTGTTGCAGCAATATCATCCCACCGACATCACTGGCCAGCTCAACCTCTCCGACCCCTCAGTCAGCACTGTGGTGTGACCTTCTCCCCAAGGGCCATCAGTCCTTGCCCAACACAGCAGGAAGGCACAGCCAGGACTGCCTTTCAAGGGACGCTGATGGGTTCTTCTGGGTGAGATGGGAGGAAAGCATCCTTCATCCATACACGGTGACTTCATTGTATATCTCCCTCCCTTCATAGGCCTGCTGCCATACTTGTGCCCCAGAATGCACAGCAGAACCAGGACACTGTTTGGACTTCCCTGTACAGAGATAATTGCTTCAAACCAGTGCTGCTGATAATCAGTCTTGCCACTGACTGGCTATGTGCAAGGGGAAAAGACTTTGAGAGGTGCCTGTTCTTCCACGGTAGCGAGGAAGAGCTGGTGCCAGACGAGAAACATGCTTCACTTTGGAGGCTTCAGGCTTCTCAGCACACACACAGCCCCTCAGACGTCTGCTCCACGTCTTCCACCACCTTGGAGGGCTCCAGTGTGATGTGCTCATGGTTCCAACTGGCTGGAGCAGCCAGCACCATTTGTCAGGATGGGCACGTGTTCCTGTTGTGCCTCTGCAGCAGGGGCTGGAAGATGTGTGCTCTGCTCCTTGCAGGGGATGAATGCCCTCTTCCTCCCTTCCAGCAGCCCATGGCTATGACTTGGGTCCTGAATGTGGTCTTTTGGCAGCAGGAGTGCTCCTAGCCTTGAAGCCCATGCTCCTGTGCTAAACATGGCACCCTGGAGCTCATAACAGCCTGTCAGCCAAGATAGCCTAGATCCCCACCTTTCCTGCACAGAAGACATCCCAAGGACCTGGCCATGGCCAGCATGTAGCTTTCATACAGTGACTCTTCTGACAAGGAACATCTCCATGGGGAACGGCTCTGGATGGTTCTGGTAACCTTTAGCCAAGCTTCACACTGCCTCAGCACCAGCAATGCAAGGAGAGCTGCTGCTGGCTGGTGGGGCTGGCTGTGTGCTGCAGTGTCCACAACAGGCACTGGCAGCTTCCCTGCCACACTCACCTGCAGCTCAAGCTTGCCAGTAGCTCTCACAGCATCCCTGAAGTCCCAGCTCATGTGGCTGTATCTACCTGAACCTGCAGATGTGGAAACCGGATCCCTGTTCAGAAGGGAACCAAAGGAGATGGGCTGATGCTGTTCCTGCCTCTGCCTTCCTCCCCTCAAGCATATGTACCTGTGTGTCAGCATCCCTGAGCACCCTCCCAATGGGCACTGTGAGCAGGTGTGGAGACACCAGCATCAGGGAAGCATCTGGCACCAGCACGGACACCATCACATCCTGCCTCCTGCAAAGGCACAAACCCCACCTGCAGCCTGGTACCGAGCCCCGGGAGCAGGAACTGCCTTCTCCTTGCCCCTGAGGCTCAGCAGCCTTTGCAGGCAGGACTTTCAGATGGCAGCTGAGGTCTGTGAACATCATCCCACTGGCTGCAGTGGCTCCATCAAAGTTCATCTTGCTCCAGCTGAGAAATGAGACCCATTCTACTTTATATGTAACATTAATTACCAGTTTTTGAAAGAGCTCAGTAAAAGTCTCAACTGGATCGTGAAGTGGTTTGTTCGCTGCTGTGTGTCTCCTTCAGTCTCTGCCTTCTGGAAAAGCTGGCAGGGAGCCCTGTGCTGTATCAGAGCCTCACCCAGCACTGCTGCAGACTTTGCAACCAGAAAAAGTGGGAGAAATGGATAAGCCAGCAGGGAGAAAGGCCAGGAGCTGCAGGGAAGACTGGGAGGGAAGGGACATCACCATTCCAGGATGCCAGGCTGATGGACAGTCTGAACAGTCAGTGTGGGGGGACAGGCCTGACAGGAGGGGACCAGGGACAGTCTGAAATGGTCCAAATGCCAGCACTATGCCAAGTGGCTCTTGGGAAAACCATTCCCTGCCACTGATGAGCCCCCATAGCTCCTGGGAGCCAGTGTGGGACACTGCCAATGGGGCTGGCCTTTGGAAACAGAGGGTGGAGGCATCTGGGGAAGTCCCTGCACATCCATAGGCATGTGCCCTGAGGAATCTGAAAAACAGAGAGGCAGCTCTCCTGAGCTGAACTGAAGAAGTATCACTCATTCCCATCATGCTTCTCATGTGCTGAGACCACCAGTCCAAGTTCCAAGGGGGTCTCAGCTTCAGGATGATATGAGAAGAGCAGTAGGGCACAGGTGGCCATGCAGGATGACAAGCGAGATCCTAGCTCCAAATGGCCTCCTCAGGAAGGATTGAGTGCTGCACTAGAGAGAGACTGAGAGAGCTGGGATTGCTCCTGGGAAAGGTGCTGTGCAAGGGGCTGATGCTGGCAGAGGTCCTGCAGCCATCCCAGGTGCAGGGCTGGTAGTCCTGAAGGAGCTGCTCCTCACAGCCTCCCCGGCACTGGCTGGGGCACAGCAGGAAGAACTGAGTGGGAGCCAAGCAGTGTGGCAGCAGATAGGGTTGGTTTCCCGCTTGAAAACAAAAATGGGAGCAAGCCACAGCTGAGGTGATATTTGATTTATTCGCTGTATGATTTATTTAATCGTTAGCAAGAGCTTGCCAAAGGATGCACTGAGCCTGGCCACGTCCTTGGATTGTCCAGCAACTCTTGCATGGGAAAGAGATTGAGCAAACAGGGGGACACTGGTGGCCACAGTCATCTCCTTGTGGCTCTTATCACCTCACAATGAGTCAGAACTCAGACCAGAAAGGCTGTTGCTCCTGCTTTTGTCACTCCAGCTTGTGCTTTCCTCTGGAACACAGCTCCAGCTCCTTCTAGGCTATGTCTCGGTATGCTCCCTAAGCATTTCCATGCAATGTGGGGAAGAAATGTTTCCACAGGGAAGGGCAGGAGGTGGCAGGGGATGAAGGGCCAGGGGCAGGGGCAGGTGAGGCAGCAAGGGCTGCAGACTCTGTGCTGTAAACCCACACATGATTTTTGACCCCGTTCCTACCACTGAGCTGACCCTAAACCTTGGGCTTGGATGAACTTCAGCCAAGGGAAAAGCTTTTGGGGGAGGAGCCACTGTGTATCCTCACGATCCTTTGGCAGCCCCTTTGCCAGACCACACCAGGGGAACTCGAGGCTTTGCCTCTTTCTAACACTCACCCTAAATCTCAGCCTCATCCTAGATCCTGGTTGTTGGCTGAGCCTTCTCAGCACCAGCAGCCCTGTCTCAAGAAAAAAAACTAACAAAAGAAACATTTTGCAACCTGCCTTGTCCTTGAGCAGTATAGAGAGGGGTCTGGAGCTTTCTGAAAGTCCCATGGAGGCTCTGGAGTGTCCCAAAAGCACCCAGAAACCTTCAGATTGACCAAAAGGCTCTTGGAGAGCTCTGGGGTGCATCAAAAGGCGAATCAACACTTGTGAGGACACAGAAAGCCAAACAGGTGGTATTTGGATGCCTGAAGAGCCAAGCCAAGGGGTCTTGAGGGCACAGAAAGGCATGCTGGGGTCACTGAATGGTGGATGAGGGGTGCTGGGGGCACCAAGAGGCCCAAGGAGGGCTTTGGAGCAAACTGAAAGGCACGCAGTGGCTACTGGGCTGCAATAAAAGGCAAATGGAGACTCTTGGGATGCACTGAAAAGCTCCCAGAGGAATATGGTTGGTCCTGAGACACACACAGGGCTCACAGGGTGGACTGAAAGGCTCATGGGGGCAAATGGTGCACCCTGAAATGCAGACTGAGGCCCCTGGGCAGCAGAAGGGCAGGACAGCATGAGATGGAGGAGAAGGATCACCTGGACCCCTGGGAGCAGATGTGCAGGTCTGAGAGAGGCCTGCGGGAGCCTTCTGAAACACTGAGAGCAGCTGTGGTCAGACCATGCCCTGCTGAGCTGGAGGCTGCTCCGCCCTGCAGTGGGACAGGGGGAGATTGACATCATCTCTGAGGACAGCAGGAGGAGGAAAAGCAGTTCCCGGGAACAGAGCATCCTCTCACTGGCCAATGGGGAAATGTCAGCAAGAAGGGATGCAAATAGCTGGAGAAGGCTGTGCAGCACAGTCTGGCCGGGGCTGAAGGCTGGTCAGCCTGCCTCAGCAGTCCCTGCAGGTGCAGGATCTCCTCCAGAAGTGGGGTTCCTTGCGCAGGTTGTGGTAAGCCACTGTGGTGGAGCCCATGAAGGTGCAGAAGAAGATGCTGGCCAGGAAGGAGAATGGTCCAATGGTCAAGAAGGCGATGTAGTGCAGAGGGGACAGTGAGGTCTCCTGACACTGCCTAAAGGACTCATTCCCCAAGGCCATGAATGGATACTTGTTCAGCTGCTCTGGGACTCTGCAGAGGATTGAACTCTTCTCTGGAAGAGAAAAACGGTGCTGATGGGCACACTGGGCAAGTGGGACAAGGCAGGTATCGAGGACAGAGATGATGGCAGGTTGGTAGGGGCCAGACAGAACCAGGACAGGAGGACAGGGACCAGGATGACCAAGATCACCCAGGACAGGGTGTAATGAAGAGGACAAGTGAGAGTTCAGGTCTCATCTATGTCCTGTGCCCCGAGGAGTGGGATGGAATGGGATGGGGTATGGGGCACAGTGCTGGAAGGGGAAAATAGGAAAATAGGTTTGGGACAGGATGGTAGATGGGGCAGGCAAGGTGACGGGCCTGGTTACCAGGAGGTAGCCACCAGTAGTAGTTACCAGTAGTTACCAGTGAGCGGCCACCCTGGAGATGCCATAGAGTCTCATCCAGCACAAGTGACAGATGTGGACCCAAATTGGAAGTAGGCAGTAGTGGCTGGCAGCAGAGGGCAAGACCTTGCTGGCAGAGCTATTTCTCACTGTGGTTCATGGGATCAAACTCATGTTCATGAAGCATTGGGGATGGGAATGAAGGTCAGGTAAGCACTAATGCCTACCCTGACATACAAGCTCTTCTTGTCCCACTCAGGTGCCCATTCCCTAGCACACCTTGCCCTAGGCATGTCAGGACTGGTGCCAGCACTGAGTGCCTGTCACTGGGACATTGCCCAGTCCTCCTCTCCAGGCAATCCCTGCTGGTAAGAACCAAGGGTGGGCACCAGGTGGCAGACCCAGGGATGCATCCACCCAGGCAGACACAGGAGCTTCCATGGCCTCAGGACAGGTCCTGGAGAACCTCGCTGTGCCCCGTGGGCACTAACCATGCAAGCCCACAGCCAGCTGGCAGCCAGGGTGTTGGGTCTTGCCTTAGTCCAGAGAGGATGACCAGGGTGGAGCAGGCGGGGGGGGGCTTGGAGACAAGGTCCTCCGGGCACTTACCTCGCACCTTCTCCCTGTTACGGCTGAGCCAGCGCCAAAGGGGCAGGATGCGGCAGCTGCACTCCCAGGGGTTGTCCTGCAGGAGCAGGGCTCGGAGCTGGGGCAGGACATGCAGCACCCCAGGCTCCAGCTCCCCCAGCCTGTTGCTGCCGAGGTTGAGTAAGGCCAGGTTGGTGAGGGGCAGGAAGGTTTCGGGGCTCAGCACAGTTACGTAGTTGTTGCTGAGATCCAGCTCCTGCAGCATCCTAAGCCCCACCAGTGCCTGGCTATGGATCAGCTCCAGATGGTTGTGGGACAGGCTGAGCAGCAGCAGCTCCGGCAGAGGAGGGAAAGAGAGTGGCCCCAGCACGCTGATGAAGTTGTAGCTGAGCCGCAGGCTGGTGGTGTTGGCCGACAGGCTCTGTGGCACCTCGCGGAGGGCACGCTCGCTGCAGTCCACCTCCCCCAGGGAGCAGTGGCAGGTGGTGGAGCAGGCTGGGGAGGGCAGCGGGCACAGGAGAAGCAGCAGGCAGGCCAGCACCATGCTGGGGACCCTCCAGCAGCCCATGGCTGCCCACCAAGGTGCTGGGATTCCCACATGGACAGGATCCCTCATGCCTGTCGCCTTGCTGGGCTCCCTCGAGTGATCCTGCTGGTGCTGGGTGGAGGTTCTGGGCAGTGCCTGGCTCCAAGAGGAGTAAGTGGACCCGCTGGGCTCCCTGCAGCCACACACATTCCCCTGCTCATTGCCACCCTCCATCTGTGAAGCCAGAGCAGGTTGTGCTCCTGGCCCTGGTTTTCTTTGGGGTGGAGCTGCACTTTCTTTCAGCAAATACTTTTGTGCTGCTGCCTGCCCTGGCAAGGTGTGGAGCTGTGCCCTTGGCCCGCCCTCTGCCAGGCACGACTCCAGCCAGGTAAGCAGTCAGCTCTGCCTGGCCTGGGATTAACTGCTTGTGTGCACTGCAGGCTGGAGAGATGGAAAAAATCAAAACCAGACCCATCTCTTGGCCTGCATCCTCTCCACGGGTATACCCATAGGTCTGCTGCCTCACCAGCCATGTGCAGAGGAGTGTGTGGACCCAGGACCCCCACAGATGGCTGTGATGAGCACAGATGGCTCATCTTCTATGCTGGCCCACCGTGCTCAGAGGTCTTCAGTGGGGAGCCATGAGCCACCTTGCTGAGCCTAGCCCTTGGGCAGGTTCTTTTTGCCCCATGGCAGGAGACCACAAGCCTTGCCAAAATGAGGAGTGTTGGGATGTAAGTCCAGTGGGCCACCCTCCTCCTCCCTACCAGAATCACATGCCCATATGCACACTGGGGGACATCCAGGAGCCCCCACATGAGAAGGTATGGGAAAGGTGAACTTGCTGGGCTACAGCAACCAAAAACCTGTTTATCCTCACCCTACCATGGCAGCACCAGTTCTAGAGGGCTCAAAGTCTGCCTCCACCCTGTTTACACCTGCTCCAGTTTCAAACTGCCTGAAGCCCCACAGCAGAAGGCTGAAGAGGAGAGGCATCCCCTCCCAGCACCTACTGTTCCTGGAAGAACTCAGAGGACACTGGGGCACCAGGGGACACAGCGAGCAGCACCTCATCCCAGAGCAGGGACCTGGAGCAGAGGCATTGTCCTCTACTCACACCCTCACAGATCCTGTCCCATTTATTGTGCTGGTGGTCCTAGTCCCAGAGGACCCTCTGGCACCTCTGCCCCGTAGTCAAAGCTCAAAAGAGCACCAAGGCAACATGTGCCTGCATTCCAGGCCAGGACCAGGATGTTCCCAAACCCGGGACAGAAGTAGCAGCCAGGAGGTTTATTAATAGCATCCAGAGGAGCTTTGGTTTGTTTATCTATCCTGCAGCAAACTCGGTTTGCTGCATTAATCCCCATCTGGAAATAATTCAGAGGAATCCTTCAGCCCAGCCCAGCCCTGAAGCAGGTCACAAACTCAAAGCCATGCAGAGCTGCAGAACCAGCTCATCCTACCAGCAGCTCCAGGCTATAAGGGGACCTGAAATTTAGGGAGCCCTGTTCCCACATTCCTCCCCAGAATTGCATTGCCCACTGTCTGTGGACACCTGCATTAGGTGAAAAGAGTAAAATTCATTGAAAAAACCACAAACAGTTATTAAAAGTGAGACTATTTCCAGCTTTTGTGCTCAGAGAGCCCAGGAGGCTGCAAACCCATCTTAGCAACTCCACCAGCCCCTTGCTGACACCCTGCTGCACATGGCAGGACAGATGTCCCCAGTGTCCTGCCTGCCAGGGACACTCTTGGGGATCCTATACCCCAGCAGTGCCACCACTGTCCCTTCACACACACTGACAGAGCTCAGAGGAACATAAGTCCCTGTCATTGTTCCCTTCTGTGGAATGAGGGAGCCCAGCACCCTGCAGAAAGAGACCAGGTCCCTGTCCCCAGCCAGAGCTGCACCCATGGGTGCCCATTCCCCAGCTGTGATGCCTCCTGTGTGGAACAGCACAGCCTTTCCCCAGGGCCAGCCCCAGGAGAGGCTGCTGTGAGCATCTGTGCTGCAAGGACAGCTTGGAAGGAGGACTGTGCTGACCCATGGAGGAGTCCCCCAAGGCTTAACACTAGCCCTGTTCTGGCCAAGGGCTGTAAACCAGGATGCCCAGCCAGCATGCCAAGGTCATTCCCAGAACGAAGTGATGGAGGGGCAGAAAAATTCCATCAGAGACCAGCCAATTGCTGGGAGCAGCAGGGATGTGCACAGAGACACTCAGCAAGGGTCAAGCTTCAGAGCTTGGTTCTGGTGCACAGGTGCGAGCACAAAGGAAAGGACCTGGGGCTAGGGACAAGGAGCCATGTGTCTTTGTCACCCTCACCCACTGGAAGGCTGGACCCAAGGTGCAGGCTGAGCACAGAGTCCTGCTGCACACCTTTGTACAGAGCCATGCCCAGCGTAGGGATGGGCCCATAACAGACTTTTCCCATCACCCACCTGTGAAGTATCTGGGAGAGTTAGGCCTTGGCAGCAGTAGGAGTGCACATGGAGATGGAGGGGAAGGTGCTTTAAAACTATGTCAGCTTTTATTCCATCCTTGTAGGCTTTAATTATTTGCATGTTTCCATGTCATTAAGGATTCGAGGCAGGCAGATGGCCATCCCATGGAGTCCCTAACAACACCATGCTTCTGCTCTCACGCCTGAGCATCTCTGTCCTGGGATATCCCTGGTGGCCCTGCTCCCATGGATGGACCTCTCCAGGTTGGTCTCAGCTGAAAACATCTCAGCTCCGACTCTTTTATGGCAGGTGACACCAAGTGGCAGAAATGTGCATGGGCCCTGCACATGGGGTGGGTGCTGTGCATGGGTGGGTGCTGCGCACAGCATGAGTGCTGGACTCCTCTGACTGCAGCCCTGGCACCCAGTGCCGGGGACAGGCAAGTACCAGGACTGAACAAGGGGTCATGAGATCAGTGCTAGTCCCAGGCAGGCACAGGTTGGGCTCCCCTGCTGAGCGCCAAGGCACAGGCAGTGGTTCCTGATGCTGGGATGTTGCAAGAGCTCATAAACCACATGGAAACCGATGCAGAAGGTCGGCTCTCCGAAAGGACCACAATAGCTGCCTAGGCAATGCCAAGACCTGCCAAGAGTTTTTGTATTAGTATCACCCCAGTGCACCCCAGTCCTGCCCATGCAACCTCTGTTATACCCACACCCAGCTGTCTGGGCTCTTGCCCTTGCACCCTCTGTTTGGGGTCAGGCAGGGAAAGCCATGCAAGAGATGACCTGGAAACCAGTGGAGGAGTTTCTGTAGGGGATGCATGCAGGTGTACAGGCAGGGTTGGGGAAGAGGGGCAGGAAGGACAACCAAACCTGGCATGAGCCACAGAGCACAAGGCCAAGCGGGAGCTCTCATGGGCTCAGTTCTCCTGTACTGGAGCAAAGTGGGTGGACAGATCAATCCAAAGAACTGGAGCAATGTGTTATGGCCTTCTACCAACTCTTGTCATCCTCCATTTCAATTGTCCAGCTAACCCAACACCAAATTTCTCATGCAAATGGCCAACAAAGCAAACACTTGAAGGAAAGCAATTCATCAGGGCAGGTTTGTTCTCCCTGTCCCTCTCCCAACAGCAGGCAGGGCTCTCCCCAGTTTAGCCCGAGGCTTACTGGTACGTACCACCAAGCCATGCAGCCCAGCAGGGCCAACTGATCATTGCTTAATAGGTGTGAAGATTTTGGGGTCCTGTACTATGGTCCCTGGAGCACCACTGGGCAGGGGTGTCCTTCTGCAGAGCCACATGCATGGAGAAGCCAGGCATGAGCAAGTCCTGGGTCAGGGACCATCCATGACGGCTGGACAAAGTTTCTGAGTTGTCATAGGGGCAAGTGGGCAGGATGAGGGAGTAAGGGCATCCTCATCCACCCCATTTTGCTTCCCAAATCCTGGCAGGATGTACAGCAAGCCCTGAGCAAGCTGAAGCCCTTCCCGGGCTGCCAGCACAGCCCCACCACTACTGTCCACATGTGTCTGAAGCACTGCGTGGGTCCCCAAAAACGGTCCCAGAGTGCACCCCAGGGGTTCGGCAGCCTCTTCCCCGTGCTCAGCTCTCAAAGGCTGCAGTCACCCCACAGCACAGGCACGGCCGGCAGCAGCTGTGGCGGAGGAATGGCGCTGGAGGCACCCCGTCTTGGCACAGCTCCGGCTGCTGGGTCACCACCTTCTCCTTGCACGAGCCCTTGGCGCCTGAGTCGGGCTGGCACCTGCTGGCCAGCCGGGGCTGCTCCTTGTCGGCCTTGACGGCCAGGAAGGTGGCCAGGTCGAGGTCGAGCATGGTGATGCCGCCGCGGGGCGTGGGCGTGTTTTGGCGGCACTGCGGGCAGGGGATCCAGCGCTGTTCATTGGCCACGGCGTCCAGGCGCTTCAGGCAGGTCTGGCAGAAGGTATGGCCGCAGTAGAGGCGCCGCGGCAGCCGGCCGCACAGGTCGTACGAGGAGTAGCAGATGATGCACTCGACCCGCTGGCTGCCCTGGCTCGGGGTGCGCGGCTTAGCCCCAACACACGGCCCCGTCTCCTCAGCCCGGGGGCTGCCGCCGGCCTGGGACATGCTGGGGAGGGGCGGGAGAGAGGAGCTGTCAGACCCACGGCCCGGGGGTGGGATGCCACCTCTGAGCGCGTCTGATGCATGGCAGATATGGGGGCTAGAGCCCTGCGGTCAGTTCCCAGGGAAATCAGGCTCCCTGCCCGACTTCTCTACCTAGAAAACCAGGACCCTGCCACCACAGATGGCTCTGCCTGCATCCAAGGAGGATATATTTTCCCTGGTGCCACCCTGCATCTCTGCCAGGAGCTCTGCCAAACTTCCCTTATGTCCCATGAGTGACTGGGGCTGGTCAGATCTCAGCAGCTTACCCAGGCTCTATGTTGGTGGGGAATATGGGGTGGCAGGAGCATGTTAGTCAGGTGGGCAGGGGAGAAGCATCCAGAGGATCAGGAAGCGCTACAGCCCTGCTCCTTGCCAGCCCTGGGCTGTGGCAAGTCGCTGTGACACAGCTGTCTGCAGCAGGGCATGGGCACACAGGCTGGCAGGGAGGAGTTGAAGAGTCCAGACTCAGCTTAAGGGGTCTGGTACCCACTAGCATATTTGCAAACCTCTTCTGGAGGCTGCTCCCTCTCTGTGGGTGACCTCAAGCATTTTGATACACACAGGCATCCCACTCCTCTCCTCCCCCTGACCCCCTACTGACCCCCTCCTACCTGTCCTGAGATGATCCCCCGGGGCCTCAGGGGAGGTGGCAGAAGGGCTGTGCTGTCCCCCAGGGCTGCGGCAGCCCTGTGGGGAGCATTGGGGGCCCAAGCCACCAGTAGTTCCCCGGTTAGGTCCTGGTGGCTGCTGGTGGCTGTGGTAGTGGGAAACGGCTCACCTTTCAGGGATAGGCATGCTATCTGATCTGCTGCTGGGAAGCCAAGCTCAGGAGATTGAGTTTCAAGCACCCAGATAACAAAGACGTCTGAAATCTAAGCCCCAGGAGTGGTCATTAACCATCCGCCTCTGCCTCATTAGCAGTAGAAATCATCCCGGGGAGGCCAAGGAGCCCTGGGCTTCCCTGTGGGAGAAGAGGGCTTTGACATTGGCTGTACCTGGTCAGTAGCAGCAGGGTCTTCTACATCCTTGGCCACCCCATGTCCAAGAGGATCTGGGCAGATGTTGGCCAGCAAGAAACCCCATAAGAGTCCAGCCCACACACCCACAGGTGATCCAGATAGTGCAGGTGGCTGTGACCAGAGTGAGAAGATCCAGTGAGACTCCAGGCTTCTGGAGGTGGAGAGGCTAGGGATGTCATGGGGACACTGAGGCTCCAGCCTGGTCTGAGTTGGCAGTGCCCACCCATGGGATGGTGCTCCTCATCTGATGCCTGGGGGGTTATTGATGCTGCAGATGTGTCCTTGTCCTGCCCTGCTCCTGCTCTTCCAGTTCTGCTGGGTCTGATAGAATTATAGAATCATAGAATGGTTTGGGTGGGAAGAGACTTTAAAGCTCATCTAGTCCAATCCTCCACAGTCAGCAGGGACATCTCCAACTAAATCAGGTTGCTCAGAGCCCTACACAACCTGACCTGGAATGGTTCCAGGGATGAGGCATCTACCACCTCTCTGGCCAACCTGGGCCAGGATCTCTCCACTCTCACTGTAAAACATTTCTTCCCTCCATCTAGTCTAAATCTCCCTCTTTTAGTTTTAAGCCATCACATCTTGTCCTGTCAAAACAGCTCCTGATAAAAAGTCTGTCCCCATCTTTCTGATAGGCCCTTTAAGTACTGGAAGGCTGCAATAAGTTATCCCTGGAGTCTTCTCTCTTCTCAACTCTGTCCTCACAGCAGAGAGGTTGCAGCCCTCAGATCATTTCTGTGGCCTCCTCTGGCCCCACTCCCCCAGCTCCATGTCTCTGCTGTGCTGAGGACTCCAGGGCTGGACCCAGCACTGCAGCTGAGGTCTCTAGAGCAGAGCAGAGAGGCAGGATCCCCTCCCTGCCCTGCTGCCCATGCTGCTGGGGATGCAGCCCAGGACACATTTGCCTTCTGGGCTGAGAGCACACATTGCCAACTTATGCCTTGCCTGTGAACCACCAGTGCCCCTAAGTTTTCCTCTGCAGGACTGCTCTCACTCCCTCCACACCACGGATGCTCATCACCAGCAACACTCCTCAGTGACACCCGCAGGGCTCATGACAACGCATGACCCAGGGGAGGTGGCAGCACCAGGGTGGTGACAGAGGATGCTCCGAGCAGGGAAAGACTTAAAATGGGGACATCCTGGACCCAGGATTGCAGAGAAAAGCACATCCTGAAGTCAGGGCAGGACTGCCAGGACACCAGCCAACAGCATTTCTGCATGGGAGCAGGAGGGGGCAGCAGTTCCTGCTCTAGGCAGGCGCAGGCAGCAGTGCAGGCAAGAAGACAGGCAAGGCTCTCCTGTGCTGCCTGCTGCTCGCCAGACATTTCATCAGCCCTCGGGCCATGTTTCCAGCACTCCTCGGCAGCATAATTTGGAGGTTTATAGACCAAGAGTCTCACAGAGTCACTGGGCTCTGCACAAAAAACTTGACCCCTTGATTTCAGTGCTCGGAAGCAAGGCAGCAGAGCAGCAGTGCAGCACCATCGGGGTGGCATATCCCAGCACTAGATCCTGACACATCCTCTGTCACACGTTTCCCCAGGCAGTGCAGATGGGATGCATGTGCCCCAGGTCCCCAGGCACGGGAATGTCACCTGAGGGCAGTGCTTTGCCCTCCTCTTGCAAGGCTGGTGGCACGCAAGGGCTGGCAGTGTGGCTGGCTTGGGACAGGGCTGTGCCAAGGATCTCGGGTTTGGCCAAGGTGGGGGCAAGGGCCATGTGCCCTGGGCAGGTCAGGAGCCAGCTATGTGGCATTCCCTCTGTACCCAGGTAGCTCAGGGTACCTCCCTGCATGCCTGCAGGGTGGATGGCAGCACCCTGGATACCAGCAGCTAGGGCAGAGTTAGCACCTGGATGGGCAGAGCATGCTTCCTCCGAGGCTGTGTGCCCAGGGATGTGTAGGCAGCTGGATGTCTGGGGATCTCAGGGCATGTCTCAAGGCTAGCAAGAAGCCACTCTCCCACCCAGGCATGGGGGTGGCCTGTCTCACCTGCCACAAGGCAAGGTACCAAGCAGGCAGGCGTCAGTCCCTTTGGGTCATCAGAAGCCCTGCCCAAAAAGACTATATGGGTGAGAGGGATGGACTTAGCTCTGTGCACAACTAGAGGCACCCCTGGTAATGCCCAGGGTCCATGACCCCTCCCTTGGCTGCCTCTCCTTGCAGAAATGTGCACACACATATGTACACACCCTGCCTGCCCTCCTACCCAACTCCAGCCCCTGCCCAGTCCCTGCCCATCAGCCCTCATTGTGCCTCTCCCAGGTGCCAGCAGAACTTTGACCCATAGAGGAGTTGTGCTCAGCTGTCCTCAGCCACATCTGCCCACCACATGCTAGTCCCTGGTGTGGGGCTGTGCACCCCAGCGCACCCCACAGGCAGGGCTTGGGATGAGGGAGCCCTTGGTGACATGGGCTGTGCCAAGCCACATAGGGTGACACCAAGGGGCACACTGCCTGAAACCAGCCTTCAGCCCTCACTGGGCTGCATTAGCCCTTCTGAAACACCCAAATCTGAGCACATGGAAGGTGTATCTGCACCCAGCAGTGGCATGCATAGATGGGAAATGTCTCCTGTTGTTCCAAGGCCTCATCCTCAAGAGCTGCAGGGACCTTTGGCACAGCGGGACAGGGAGCGGCACCCTGGGGAGTGCAAAGGTCTGATGCAGATGAGCCAGAGCTGTGCATCACCACCCATGCTCCAGACACAGGAGGTGGTAATTACCCAGCACAACCCTCCACACCCCTGAGCACCCTTCAAAGATGAAGCACACCCAGGGAGCTCCCACGGGTCCCTGCTGGCAGCTGCCCATGTCATCCTGAGCCCTGCTGAGCTCAGGGACAGCATCCTGTGCCCTCCCCTGTTCATACTCCTGCCCTTCCTGCTGCAGTTTAATCATTGCCCGAGTGTCTGGCAGGCAGCGCTCTGCCCAGCCTCTCCCAGGCTGTTTGCTGTTGCCCCAAGGTTAGGCAGAGCGAAGGGCACTGCGGCAGATGCTGCACCCTGCCAGCACCCTGCCCGGGCCAGGCCAGCACATCCCTCACCCCTCCACTCTCCTGCTGATCATAGAATCACAGAATGGTTTGGGAACCCCCCTGCAGTGGGCAGGGACATCCCCAACTAGATCAGCTTGCCCAGAGCCCTGGCAAGCCTCACCTGGAATGCCTCCAGGGATGGGAACTCAACCACCTCCCTGGGCAACCTGTGCCAGTGTTTCACCACCCTCGTGGGGAGGAACTTCTAATATCCAGTTTAAATCTACTGCCTCTTGTCCTTTCACTGCAGGCCTTTGCAAACAGGCCCTCTCCAGCCTTCTTGTAAGTTCCCTTTACATACTGGAAGGTCACTAGTAGTTCCCCTGAAGCCTTCTCTTCTCCAGGCTGAACAATCCCAGTTCCCTCAGCCTGTCTTCATAGGAAGCCCCACTAGCCCTGGGGCACTGCTGAAGGTGCCACACAACCTTCAGGGCTAGTTTTCCCTCCCCAAACTGTGTTTGTCCCCACAGAGCATGTCAGACCCCCAGGACATTGAGCAGCCTCTGCAGTGTGTGGGTCACAGCCAAGCCACCATGGTATCAGGTCCCTGCCCAGGCATGCGGTTGGTGGGCTCTGCAGCAGGGCAGGGCTAGCATTGGGGACACGAAAGCAAACAAGGTTGGATCTGCTCGTCCCCACTCCAGACCTGCCCCGGGGTCCAGGAAGGAACAAAAGAATTCCTTGTTGAGGATGGGTGGTATGGGCCTGAGTCCCTGCCAACCTCCTCTTGCAAGCTGCAGACTCCTGGCCACCCACCAGCATGGGACCTGAGCCAAGCAGAGGGGTGTATTGGGTGCCAAACCCAATACAAGGGGTCAGGGCAGGAGGAACTAACTGGCAGGGCTCTGCTCTGTACTTCTGCCAAGCCACTGCCAGCTCAGCCCAGAAGCGACTAGGGGGTGGTGGAATTTCAAGGGTGGTGAGCTTCCAGGCAGTGCTGGGCTTCTAGTCATGGTGGGCTCCCAGGAGTGCTGATGGGATCCCAGTAGTGGTAGGCTCCAAGCAGTGATGAGCTCCAGTCACAGGCCAGCCAATGTAGTGCTACAAAGCCCACCTAGCTGGCCCAGCCAGGAACCTACGCTTTCCCCAGCCCCTCTGAAGCCAGGCTCTCTCTTTCCAAAGGACAGGCCAGCCATCCAGCTTGGCAGGGTCAGCCTGAGAACCAGCCAGGTCTCCCGGCAGGCAGGAGCAAACTGTACTGGGAATGCCAAGGCAATGGGAGCACTAGGCCCAGGCTGGCTGCAGGGCAGCAGGCAGCAGCCAGCTGAAGAGCTCAGCCTGCCACTGCTGCTGCCACAGGTCAGCACCGCAACAGTTAAGCCTGGCTTGAAGAGGAGAGGAGAGGTCTGTGTGCCCCCTGCACTACCCTTCAAGTTGCCAGGATAAGCAAGAAGTGACGCAGGAATCCCAGAAAGCCCAGGGTGGAGGGAAGAGGCATAACTTGGCAGGGGAGGAGATGGCTGTACATTTTATTTCCAGCACCCTGAAGTCATCTGCTAACACACAGACTTTCCAAGCCCCTGCCCTTGCAGACCAGGCAGTTCCTTGCAGCACTTGTGGTGCTTACGCAGCTGCTGCCTGGCAGCCTGTGGCAGGCCAGCACAACGGCAGGCTTGTTCCAGGGCAGTGGCACCAGCCCCAGCCAAGAACCCAGCCCAGAGCTGCCCCAGCATGCTACAAAGAGACCAGAGAGCTCCTTGCTCACCCTCCTCAATGCCCAAGGAGTTCACTGAAGATGAATAACAGAGATCTGCATCCCAAATGGGGTGCCCCTAGTACTACCCTGCTGCTGGAGCTGGGCCAGCCCTCCCCACTGGACCTGGCCCCGGTGTGGCATGGAGCCCTGAGCAGGGATGCAGAGGGGGTGAGGTGTTGTGTCCAGTGCCCTGCAAGCCTGGCAGGAGCAGTCGACAGGAGCAGGGGATTTCCTGGCACAGGGACTTTAACTGTGCCATCAGGTGCTGCCCTGGAGCACTGCATGGCGCTCTGCCATGCTTTGTCTGTCTTTCCTTCCTGTCTCCTTCCCTCTGTCCCATGGCCAGTGTAGTGAGGAGGAGCAGTACCCAGCACAGGGTGCTGCAGCATCCCCATGATGCTGTGGGTGTGAGCACCTCTCAGATCTGGGAAGGGGAGTCCCCATCCCAGCTGGGGGCATGTCTTTGGCTCCTCTCCAGCGCTCCAAGACAGCAATGACACCGATGCTGTCCCCTGCCATGCACACAGGGCTGCCATTATCCAAACCCACCCTCTGGCAGGTGGACAATGCCAGCACCTACCCCAGAGCTGGAGGCTTCTCAACAAGGGCAGACTGGTAGGGTCACTGTATAGGATCACAGGCTCAAAGCGCTGCCCTGTCCCCAGTGTAGGCACTCTTCGGTGGCATCTGTGTTGGCACACATCATCCTCCAGCCTCTCAGGCTTCAGCAGGGCAGGGGGAGACTTGTTCCTCTCCCCCATGCCCCACACTGGGCTCTCAGGACCTAGCATCACCATCACCAACATATCTGGCTGCAGCTCACGCGTAAAAAGCAACAGCAGAGTCCAGCCAGTGCCACCTCCCAGCTGCCAGCTCTGCTGGGTGCTGGAGCTACTCCCCAGGGTGCCCAGGCTGGACAGTCATGTTCCTATGGGGCCATCTGGCCCTGTCCCATGGTCAACATGTTCCACAGGTGCAGTAAGGGCCCTTAGGAGACCACACAACAGCACTTTCTGCAGCAAGGCCAGCACTTGCAGCAGCCACAACCCACAATGGCCTCCTGCTCCTGGCCCTTGGGTGGCTTGTCCAGGGTGACAGTGTAGAAGGAGTTGGGTGATTCCCCATTAGGCATCCTCATGCTGGCATAGGGGTTGTAGGGACGGGACCAGGACTTCTCTGTGGAAATGGTTGGGTTTTTCCAGCTGCCAGCAGGGTCCAGCTGCTCCTCAGTGGTGTAGGTGGGCACGGCTGCAGGGTTGACAATAATGGTGGGCTCATCCTTCAGATAGTGAGTGATGAAGCTTTGCTGGAACTGGTCCCGTGGGATGTTGACGCTGGCGTAGGGATTCTCCAGGCTGACACCGCGATCCATCTCCCTGCTCCTCGTCAGCATGCGTAGCCCAGCTGGCATTGCCCACCCCTGAGAGGCAGAGACCCCTTAACCTGGGGTGTGAGGATGTCAGTGCTGGGGTTGTTCTCACAGGACAGGGAAGGGATCCCTAGCAAACACCCCTCTTTTGGGAGCAGGGTGCAGGGCAGGGGACCCCAACATGCAACCCCTACATTTTGGCTATGTGGCCCTGATGGCAGAGCCAGGAGGGGAGGGTGAAATCTGGGCAGGGGAACATGGGGGTGGGCAAGGTGCTGGGGAATAGGAAGGGATGCTGAGTGGGAGACGGGGTGCAGGTAAGGCAGTGAGGTGGGGTAGGAGGTTTTGAGAGGAGACAGGTCTCAGAGGTGGGGGGCAGGCACTGGGGAGAGGATGGANCACTCACCGAGCACAGGCTCCGGCTGGCTTCGGGATTGCTCTGCCGCCGGCTGAGCTTCCTCCTGCACGGCCCGCCCCGGGCACACCCCCAGCGACCGGCCCCGATAGACCAGCCGCCGACTGCCCTGGCACCCACTGCCTGGCACCCACTGCTCAACACCCAACACCCTGGCACCCACCGCCCAGCACCCACCCACCACCCGGCACCCAGCACCTACAGCCTAGCCCTGTGGACTGACTGGCACCCACTGCCATGGGCACACAACAACCACCTGGCCCTGACCAACAGCCCAGCCCTGACTGTCCTGACAACCACTGCCTAGCTCCCACCATCCCAGCACCTACCACTCATCCTGGCACCCACTGCCCCAGCACCCACCAACCAGCCCAGCCTGCACCTGCACTGGCACCATGCAGCAGCCACAGGGAACTGGGCACACGTACCAGGCACTGGACTCAGGGCAGGGGGGCACTGGGCAATGGGAACTGGACAGTGGACAGAAGCACGAAGCACAAGGCAAGACCACTAGTACTGAGCATCACGTGTCAAGTGCTAGCACTAGCCACTGGTAGCAGTCACTGGACATGGGCTCTGGCACCAGGCAGTGGATATCAGCACCAGCATGGGCACTGTTGTCACGCACTGGCACCACCACCACACAGCATGCACTGAGCACCACACAGCAATGGTACCGTGAACTGTCACCACCTCCAGGACTGGGCAGTGACACTAGTACAGGCACCAGAACCATGCACTGGCACCAGCACCATGTGCCAGGCACTGGGCACTGAGCTCCAGCACCGTGCACTGGCACCAGCACTGGCATCACACACTGGTACTGGGCAGTGGGGTGAGGGCAGTGGGGAAGCAGCAAACAGCAAGGCACTGGGCAGAGGGCACTGAGTACCATACACAGGTCCTGAACACTGGGCAGCAGACATCAGGCACCTGCAACCCTGGCAGTCCCCAGACCCACCAGCCAGGCTCTGATTGCCTCCATGGCTACCCATGTCGCTGCAGCCCAGGGGTTCCTCACACCCTGTCTGGCTGTGCCCCACCTCTCCAGCCCTGACACCCCAGTGCCAGGTCTCTGATGGACTCCTTATCTCTCCAGCTGATCCCTGGGCTCCCAGGCAGCCTGAGGGGATAAAATCACAGAACAGTTTGGGTTAGAGGGGACATTTAAAGATCACCTAGTCCAACCCCCTGCAGTCAGCAGGAACATCTTCAACTAGGTCGGGTTTCTCAGAGCCCCAAACAACTTGACCTGAATGACCTGGACGTGAACCAAGTGTGCTGGATTCAAGTGACCTGGTGTATGCCTGGGCGTCAGGAGGATCTGTGGTGGGCTACTGGCTGTGGTGTGAACCTGTGCACCATCACGAGAACACAATGTCTCCAACCACCACAAGCCACAGCTGTTCCCAGCCTTGTCTGCAGCCCCATGACCCACAGCCACTCCTTACAGGTCCTCTGCAAGCCCTGCTGCCAGCCCCAATCTCCTAAGCCTGCCCTCTGCAACCGGTCCCTCTGCCCCAGAACCTAAAGGGCTCACAGCTCCCAAAGTGTGACTTTCCCTGTAAAGAGACTCAGGGACCTCCCAGGTAGTGGAAGGAAGGGAAGAGGGAGCCTGGAATTGTGTTTGGAGAAGCTGGGTGGTCAAACCCTCCTCTGACCAGCTCTAGCATTGGGAGAGGGGGGGACTGTGCAGCCCTGTGCCTCAATTTCCCCCCTGAGGACTGAGAACAGGGGTGCAGTAGAGCATGCAGTGTGTATAACCATTATCACAGCACTCGACTCTTGGGTTTTGAAAGGAGCAGAACACCTGCATGGACACCCCTGGGGCCTCTTTGGTTGCCGAGAGGAGAGGAGAGCCACTAGCAGCCCCTGTCCCTTCACTGGGCCTTGCTGCTGACAGGTTTTCTCATCTTGAACTGTCTCTCCAGAGAAAAACTCACGGATTTTGCTAAGCAGGCATAAAAATTCCCGGCAGCATCCTCCCTGGTGTCCTGCCATAACCCCAGCCCTGCTTGCCTCTGCTCCCTGTGTCCCTACTCGTGCGGGTGATGTCGCTGTGGCACTCTGCATCAGGCAGTTCCTCTTCCTCCCAGCGCCTCAGGACTTTCTCCTTTTGGCTCTTTGCTCCAGATTGCCATGCACAGCCCTGCTGAGAGGCAGCTCTGTTCACAGGTACCTGCAGGGCTACATGCCAGGCACAGATCAGGTCTGGGGACCCCAAGACCCTGCACAATGTCATCAGTGCCTTCCCTCTCCCATCACCTCATTAACATCTCTGAGATTTTTAGGGTCAGGACATCCCACACTCTGCTCCCCAGGGCTGTGGGCCCCACACAGCCTCTCAAGGCAGAATGTTAGCTTTAATCTGAAGTGTCTCCATCTTGGCTCATGTCCCTCCCTGACATCTTGCCACAGCAGCTCCCATCTCACAGCACCTTCCACATGATCTGATTCCTTACAGGCTCCCATGCCAGCTCTGCAGCAGCTGTATTCTCATCTCAGGAAAGCCCTTCTAGCCTCCACTGCTGCTCTGCTGGATGGGATCTGGCTGCTTTCTCCTTTCCAGCCTTAATTTCCTAATGGCCAATTTATTCTTGAGCCAACAGTGTCTTTAATAGCATCTTTCCTCCTGGCCATGGGCACAATGGTGACGCACCTGGCTTGAGTCCCTCAGAGAGGGCTGCAACAGCACACCTATGGCACTGCTGGTGGGGATGGGGTTGACTCAGGTCCTTTGTGAAAGGAACAGGAGCAACTACATCCTCTGTGGACCATCTAAGGTCTATGAGGCAGCCACCATGGCATCTGTCATTTGGGCTGCTGCCTAAAGGCAATGTGTCATAGAATCACAGAATCATAGAATGGTTTGGGTGGGAAGCGACCTTTCAAGGTCATCTAGTCCAACCCCCTGCACTCAGCAGGGACATCCCCAACTAGATCAGGTTGCTCAAAGTCTCAAACACCCTGACCTGGAATGTTTCCAGGGATGGGATGTCCACCACCTCTCTGGACAACCTTGGACAGTGTCTCACCACCCTCAATGTAATAAATTTCCTCCTATCTCATCTACATGTCCCTCTTTTCATTTAAAAACATCACCCCTTGTCCTGCCACAACAGATCCTGCTAAAAACCTGTCCTCATCTTTCTTGTAGGCCTTCTATAAGATTGTCTCCAAACGTTGATGAATTCAGGGTCATCATCCCCCCTTCCTCCTCAAAGCTCGCCAGCCCTCGGTCAGCCTCTCCTCTGAGGAGGCCGTCTGATTCTCTTCTTCCATGTCACAGGTAACTCCTGAGCATCAAGGTTGTGAGGGTACTGTCACCAGAGCTGAGATTCTGGATCCTCCTGGGGCTTGTTTGTCTCCTCGGGGATATTTGGACCCAGCTGCAGGTGACTCCTGTGTGAGCAGCATCTCAAGCAGATGTAGGTTGGTCCATGGAAGAAGTTACAGCTGAGTTTTATTTCTTCTTACAGATGCTGAGAACATGGAGGAGGAAGCAGCTCTGGCACATCAGAGGACCATGCGGACAGCCCCTCCCAGGCTGCTGGGAACATCAGGGGTGACAGAGAGAGCCTTTTCCCAAAATGCTCCTGTTGCAGAGACACTATAAATGCCCCGAGTGCAGACAGAGATTTGCACAGAGCTTCTACCTGCAAACCCACAGGGAACAGTGCCCCTACAAGTGTTCTACCCTTGAGGATGACTTCAGTGAAACTCCCATCCTCATCAAGCATCAGTGTACTCTCATGGGAGCCCATATCAGAGCTCCCAGTGCTCTCTTCAGCCTCATTGCTGACCTGCTGCAGCACAAGAGCACACATGGGTGCTTCTCTCAGACAGGACACCCATCCAGCCCCAGCCCCTGCAATGCATGGGGAGGCTGGAGTCACTGGGATCTGTCCTCCAGAAACAGAGCACCTTGGAAATGTAGTTCTGTCTGCCATGAGAGCTGAGAAGAGTGACACCCATGGGAGAGGGAGGTTGTCAGGACACATGGCCAGCAAACGCACTTGGGGAGGATAAGATGCCGGGAGCAGTTGCCCTGACTGCTCTGGTGATGCCCCTAGAGCTGTGCCCATCACCTCCCACACTGGCTTCAGAACATCACAGCATGGGGCAGACTTGCATCCATGCAGCTCCGGGTCCTGGGCACTGAAGGGCATCCTGGTGTCCACCCATATGGACAGGACAGACAGCTCTAGAGCCAGGCTGACCCCTGGGCAGGAGGTGGCTCAGGGCTCACATCTCCCCCCTGGCAGGAGACAAGGGGCACCAGACCCCTCTTTGGGAGTCCTGCAGTCACTGCAGATGAAGGTAAGTAAGTCCTTCAGATTCAGTGTTATTCCAAAGGAGGGAGAATCAGGAGGAAAAAGCCCAAACTGTCCTTCTCAGCATTGAAAAGCATCATTCCTTGCTCCTCATCCCACCATACTGCTGGAGCCCCAGAGGGAAGCTTGGGCATGACAGAGTCATGGCATTTGTCCATCCAGTGCTGGTGATGGGGTGGATCTGCAGCAGCGAAATTCCAGACGAGAAGAGTTAGCACCAACCCAGGAGCAGTTACTCCTCACTAGGAGTGTGAAGTTCAAACATCTAATTTCTTGGAAAGATACAACTCCAAACTGGGGTTTGAGGGCCACATCCAGCAGTCCTGTGCTGCTTCTTGGAGGGTGTGTAGATGATGGAGAATCCTCCGATGGAGAAGCTGCTTCATCGAAGCCCAAGCTGCTGGTTTGGAGTCATCCTGTGTGGGACTCGCTGAGCTGGAAGCTGGTGGGAGCTCTGGAACTGTGCACTCCATGAGCAAGTGGAGGAGCTGAACTCATGTAGCTGTTTGTCGCTTAAAACCAGACTAATTTCCTCCAATTGTTTGTAGGCAAAAAAAAAAGTTAACAGAAAAAGAAAACAACTGAAAGCTTGGTGCCCACCCAGGCAATGTCCTGAGCTGGCAGAGGAGATGGAGAGGGAGGTCCTCNTGTGTGACCTGGTCTAGGTGATCCTGCTCTGGCAGGGGGGTTGCACTAGATGATCTTTCTAGGTCACTTCCAACCCCTGACATTCTGTGATACTGTGATACTGTGGTTTTGGAAAGTCAACTGACAAACTCAGGCTGTGTGCGAAAAAGCCAGATGTACTGGATGATTTCTTTTGGGACATCTTTTGGGGCCCCTCTGCTGTGTGAGATCTTCTCCAAGACCCCACCTGGAGTACTGTGAGACCTCAGCTGCAGTGCTGGGTCCAGCTCTGGAGTCCTCAGCACAGGAGAGACATGGACCTGTTGGTGTGGGTCCAGAGGAGGCCGCAAAAACAGTGTAAGTTTTGGAACCTCTCTGCTGTGAGGACAGACTGAGATAGTTGGGATTGTTCACCCTGGAGATGAGAAGACTCCAGGGAGACCTTACTGCAGCCTTCCAGTACTTAAAAGAGACTACAGCAAAGATGGGAAGAGATGTTTTTAGCAGGATCTGTTGTGACAGGACAAGGGGTGATCGTTTGAAACTAAAAGAAGGAGATTTAGACTAGATAGAACATTTTTTACACTGAGGTGGTGAGACACTGTCCCAGGTTGCCCAGAGAGGTGGGAGATGCCCCATGCATGGAACCATTCCAGGTCAGGTTGTTTGGGGATCTGAGTAACCTGTTTTAGTTGCAGATGTCCCTGCTGACTGCAGGGGGGTTGGACCAGATGACCTTGAAAGGTCCCTTCCAACCCAAACCATTCTGGGATTCTATGACTCGAGGCATTTGCCTTAATTCTCTTCTGCCTCCATAAAAAGCAGAATGAGGCTTGGGGAGGGGTATGGAAGGAAGGATCATGGGATGGCCCAGGGAGCAGGACGCATTAGTGGGATGAGCATCCATAAGACAAATGCCATGGGGTCAGTACCACCAGGCACAGGGTCACAGCTGGGCACCCAGCGAGTGGGGAGGCAGCACTGGGGGCTGTGGGCCATGGAGGTACCAGTGATGCACTTCTGAGAGATGATGTAGGGAGCACAGACCACTGCATGGGGTCAAAGCTGCCAGGGATGGGGGTTGGAAGGCTCATAGCAGCTGTAGAAGCTCCTTGCCATGTGGCAGAAGAGCCCCATTTCGAGCACCTTGGGTGGGAAGCCTCAGCAAGGTACAAAATCCAACTTGTGCCCCCAGGCCAGGCTTGCAACCTGTGCTGAGCTTCCCATCCCATGGCTCCTGGGGCTGAACCTGCCTTTTGCTGCAGCACAAGGGCACAGCCCCATGTGGGCATGCCACCTGGCAGCCATGCCCCACTGCATGGAGCCTTGGCATCCATACAATGGCCAGTGTCCCTGTGTGGAGTCACAGCCCTGTACTGCTTGTCTTCAGAGGAGCTGGTTTCCTTATCATGGCCCTGCACTCCCCCTGCAGCCCTCTCCCCTGTGGCTCTCAGTCCCAGCCAGTCCCCAGGTCATGCCGAGGCTTGGCAGCGATGCGGGGGAAATGTGCATTGTGGCTGCCCACTGTGGCCCAGCTGGAAGAGAAAGCAAGGATTTCCTGGACTGGAGCGAGTTTTTCCCGTCTCCTCCCAGCAGTTGAATGTTGTGGGGCTAAGGGTGTGCTGATTCTGATGGGCTTTGCCCTGCACAGAGCTGCCACTGCATGTGCAGGAGGCAAGCATGGACCTGGGACACTTCGGCTGATACCATCCTCTAGTGACAAAATCTTCCCCCTCCAGCTGCGTCCTACTCACATGCAGAATCCCTGCTTAGGCAGAGCTTCTGACCAGGATGGAGGATATGTTCTCCTCTGCACCTTGGGTGCTTTTGCATCTCGCCTGAAATGTACTGTGGAGTGGCCTTATGCCATTGCATGGGGACTTTAGGAAGGGCAACTTGCCTGCTGCCAACCTCAGCCCAGCACCCATGGTAGGTTGATGCTGCAGGATTTGTGTCCAATGAGCCATAACCTGCAGCTCCCTGGTCTGAGTCAGGCAGCAGAAAACAGCTTGGGGTGTCTGCCAAGGCTAAACTGATTTGCACATAGAGACCTGGAGAAGGGGGCTGTCAGAGCTCTAGCTGGGGACAGCTGGTTGGGCAGCTCACATGCATGGCTTTAGTTTTCCTCCTCAAATGTCACTTCTCCTTCCTGCAAAGGAAGAAGTGGGGCCAACGCAGGGGCAGCTGCTGTCACCCACCCCCTGGTGGGGTCCCTGCAGGCACTGCTTTTGCTTTCACTGCAAACAGCCCTGCTGGGTGATGCCGTGCTGCAGTTGCATGGAGATCTTACATGACAACTACACCTGCCAATGGTTTTGTTTTAGGACAAGGGATTGACTTCCTGCTATTTTTCCATGAATCAACGTTTCCAGCCCTGTGGCAGAAGTGCTGTCACCCATCTCCTGGCCCAGAGCATCCCCAGCACTTTGCCATCCTCCTCCCCCTTCGGCCCCTGCCACAGGGATGGATGGAGGATGGCACCATTGTGCCCCCAGTGAAGGCTTTGCCATGGCAGTCTGGGGTTCCTCTCCCCAGGCAGACCCCAGGCAGCACCCAGCTCCCAGCTAAGCCCTTGGCTCCGGCTCTCTCCCAGCGGAGGTCTGGTTTCTGCCCTGCTGTCTGCTTGTCCTCCCTCGCCTCCAACAGTCCCCGTTTGTTTGCTCTTGCTGCCTCTGGAGCTGGGGCCGCGTGCCTGGGCCTCCTGTGCACAAGGGATCCTTGTTCACTGCCTCCCTCCCTGCTCACCCCTTGCCTGCTTTAGCAATTATCCCAATTAGCTGTGCCCTCTCCTTGCTCCTGGCTGCACTGTAGACCCTCGTCTCCCTGCTCTGCACCAGTGGCATCAGTTCTGCTTCCCGCAAGAGGCCACCTCTGGGCTGCTGGTTTCCTGGGTGGGAAACTGGCAGCTTGTGCAAAATCCAGGATCCCAGGACTCTCTTCATACCTCTTTGGGACTGGAGGAGGATAAGGAAGCTGTGCCTGGACATACAGCTCCTAGGGTACCAGCTCTGTGCCGCTAGCATCTGCCTCTGCTCCTTCAAACTGCTTTGGTGGGTGCAACCTAACCACGGAGGGTGCTACCCCGCCTGCCTCGCTGGGAGCGTGGGTGCAGCCAGCCAGCTTCCTGCAAGCCATGACCCACATGCGATCATAGCAGCACGATCCTCCCACTGCCACCAGCTCGGCAAGAGCCTGGGCCGGGGAGGGGGTGAGTTTTCCACCCACCAATGCAACCACATGGCCCCCTCAAGGTGGGGAGGGACTTTCCACAGCGCTTCCCAGCAGGACTGTTTTCGAGCCACCTCCCCCTTGCCCTTGACTCCAATAAGAACATGGAAGTTCTGGACAACAAAGCTGATGACGAGTTTAAAGCACAAGTCTTGTGAGGAGCAGCTGAGGGAACTGGGGTTGTTTAGCCTGCAGAAAATGAAATGCGGGGGAGACCTCACTCTATACAACATCACAGAATCACAGAATCATTTGAGTTGGAAAGGACCTCTGGAGCTCATCTAGTCCAACCCCCCTGCACTGGGCAGGGACATCCCCAACTAGATCAGCTTGCCCAGAGCCCTGGCAAGCCTCACCTGGAATGCCTCCAGGGATGGCAACTCAACCACCTCCCTGGCAACCTGTGCCAGTGTTCCACCACCCACGTGGGGAGGAACTTCTTTCTAATGTCCAGCTTAAATCTACTCCTCTCCGATTTAAAACCATTGCCCCTTGTCCTTTCACTGCAGGCCTTTGCAAACAGGCCCTCTGCAGCCTTCTTGCAAGTTCCCTTTATGTACTGGAAGGTCACTAGTATGTCCCCTGAAGCCTTCTCTTGTCCAGGCTCAACAATCCCAGCTCCCTCAGCCTGTCCTCAGAGCAGAGGTGTTCCAGCCCCTGAGCATTCTTGGGGCCTCCTCTGGACCTGCTCCATCAGCTCCATGTCCTTTCTGTGTTGAGGGCTCCAGAACTGGAC